>OX375868.1:37215643-37427643 GCA_947359475.1 Heligmosomoides polygyrus bakeri
TATATATATGGCTTGGGATCTACTACTCATCGCGCCTGTTATGAGTGGCTCGGGAAGTTTTTAAAGGGAGATTATTCACTGGAGGACAAAGCAAGGTCGGGAAGGCCAACTGAATTGGACGACACTGAACTACTCCATCTTCTTCGCACCGATAGTAGGCAGACGACACGTCAACTGGCAGAGAAGCTGGAAGCCTTTCATAGGATAGGGGGAATACATCTGAAGGGTCTTGGCTTTGCATGGAAATTTGGACCTTGGATTCCACATGCCCTGTCAGACATGCAGTGCAAAACCACATGTTGCAAGACTCACAAGAGAAACAATAAAGGAGCTGGGCTGGGAGGTAATGCCACATCTACCGTATAGCCCTGACCTCGCCCCTACCACTACCATCTCTTTCGTGTTCTCAAGCGAGAAATTGGGAAGAAATATTTTGAAACGGGTGAAGACCTCAAACATTGGATTCAGCGATGGTACGACTCAGGAACAGCAGTCCTTTAAGCGAGAGGATTTAGAAAATTACCCAGTCTTTGGATAAGTGAAGTGGAACAAAATGGAGTTTATCTCAATTGATTTGACATTGCAGTTGTGAAGTAATGAATCTTTGAAAGAAATGAAAAGAATTTTTTCAACATAATATTTGCCACCTCCAAATACACCTCCAAATGCAGCGGACTGAGTGGAGACCGCAAATGTGCGAGAGGATCCACTACCGATTTCACTGCAAGCATCAAAAACCACAACTTTTTGTTCCTCGTCATTTCTGTACTGCCCTTTTTCAGCTTATATCTGATTTCATCAGGAGAACCACTCAATTTTTTTTAAAATCGTATTCACATCTTTCCCCAGTCACCAAGAATGAGAAAACGGATAGAGTGATAGAGGACGGCGCTAATCAATTCTTTCTGGGGTGTGGCACACATTTTACATCTACTGGATGTCGCGGAAGTAATTTCAATGTATAAGCCTATACAATCACTTGCGGTGACCATCCGATGGACACGTTTTATCGTTGCTTTATCATTTCCGAACGAGTGCAGTCTGCGGCCGGGTTCATCAACGACTTACGTAACTTTAACGGAGAATTGTAAACTTATCAAGCGATATGTTGAGCGATAAGCCGCATTATCTGAGCTTTTAATGCGGCTTATCGCATACCATATCGCTTGTATCGCATTGCTTACAATTCTCCGTTAAAGTTACGTAAGTCGTTGATGAATCCGGCCCCTGGTATCAATTCATCAATTCCCGGCTGTTGCTGGTATCAATTCCCGGCTGTTGCTTGGTTGGCCGAAACCCAAACCAAGAACCTTGTCTCGGCTGTACGCGAAAGCCGATGCCCTTGTGAGATGCCGTTACCGCCACCACTAATGATATAGCAAGAAAAACTACAGCAGCCGAGCACAGGTGTGCCTGTATCCCGTACTTGTTTCGCATTAGAAGTCACTAAGGAGAAGCGAAGAGCCGCGAACACACAACAGACAAATTTTTGAAGACGGTGTCATCGTTTGAATGGCAGTGCTATTCAAGGACTGGGTTTTGCCCAAGATCCGATTCATATGCAAAGCTGGCGTTGCAGTTTCACCAAAGCCCCGTTTTCATTCCCAGTTTTTCTTTGGTTTTCTAGCATCAGACATACCCTTTTACTCCAAACTTTTATTGACTGTAACTACTTTAAAGTGGTTGGAGAAGGCTAGGTTTTTCATAGATGCTCGTTGACGTCTTGCAGCCTGCATATTCTTCACCTTCTTTTCGTTAGCCTTGGTTCTTGCTTCACGAAGGCGAACGCAGAAACATCGAAATCAGTGAGATAGAAATTGTTGCGGGTGGAAAAGTATCCTACGGCAAAATGCTCATGGTTATGTATATATATGTATTATTTAAACTGTTCATGATTTGCCCATATTAGCAAATAGTGTCAAAAACGTGGTAGCGGTCGGAGGTGGCGCTGGCCGTCGCGTGTATCCTATTGCGGGCTCGTGGTATGGATTTATCGCCCAGGCCAAAGAAACCATCCATTTCTTCGGGGTCGGTGAATTTGTACCAGACTTGCCTGAAAAGGATAAAACACCGATGGTTTTATCGGCTATCCTAGTGAGAATTTAAACGCTGCATTTAAAATATTTATTTTCTGCCTTTGTTATTTCTGTTATGATGTATCCTTTGCTTTAGAACCAATTACCAAACAACATCTGCTAATAAAGACAGTTCTGCAGTAAAAATTGAAAAAGAAAGCCATAAAAATACTACAGTAGATCCCACCTTCAACGGCATCTTACTGTGGTAACCTCAAAAGTTAGGGTGCTTAGGTAGTTCCGGTAGTGCATGTAACTGTAGTACCAGAGAAAGCTCGTTCTAAAGAGATTGGTCACTAATGCTTATTCTGGAAGTGGAAAAAATGATATGAATTTTAGGAGTAGTATATTTATTACGTAGTTTTGCCTTTCCATTAATTTGGCCAATTTGTTCGAAAGCTACACAAACGACAAAGATCGGTGTTCATCAATCTTATAACAGCACAATACATTTCGAGAACAGCGTCGACATGTCAGTCACTTTACGAGATCTCTCTCTTATTTCCCTATTGCATTCCAGCTTCCCTCCGTTCTCCGCATAGAAGCGTGCCCACCAAGAGCAGTTTGAAGACTACAACCATACTCGTGCTTTGAGAAAGCTTTTAACCAGTACTAGTTTTGAGTCGTGCAATGAGAATTGGAAAAGAAATGAATCAATTTAGTGTTCCAGGACGTGCACCTAATGATATTCGTTGGATTTGGCTTCCTTATGGCATTTTTGAAGGTAAGTCGCGTATTCAGGCACAGAAGGCTAAGCTGAAAAAGTCGTAGTGGTCGCTGTCAGCAAATACTTTGAGGTGCACTACCCACTTACTAATAGTTTGTATGCCACATTGTCGAGTAGACAAATTAAGCAGCAACCAGCCTGCTCATTTTGTTGCTGACCTGCGTGATAACAGGAAGCTAAATCCACACACCGAATACTATCGAAAACGGATCCTATGAATAGTGCATCGCCTTAGATGATGTTCTAGCCTTGTATTAGGTCTCTGCTAGTCTTCGAGTGAATGGAACCTGAAGCCGACTAGCCCGTTGGCTGGCTAGAGCAAAATGCTTCACCGGCCATCATTCAATCAATCATATCGCTTAGAAGTGGAATGTATGATGTATTCCACCAAGGAAACGATCAACACCAGTCTTTATCCTTATGCATTAATCTTTGCCTTACCCTCAATCTGCCGCAATGCTTCAACGCTTCGGTGTCACATGGTTTGCCGGTAATGGTATTGTGCCAAGGGAAAAGTTGTGATAGAAATTCCTTTTGAATCCGAAAAGTCATAGTTTAAAACAATGGAAACTCACTAAACTGTACAGTCTCTTGTCTAAAGAGCAGGCAGCTTTTTGTTCCTTTGGGCAAGAACTGGATTGCGTGTCGAGAAAGTGGGAGACGTAATCTTCGAGTAATTCGATTGATCATCAAATTTCTTGCCGAGAGGATGATGTTCCGAGGCACACCATGCGTAGGTTGTAGTGAATACGAGCCTAGTCGGTAGAAAGAGTATCATGGGGTGTATCTTTCGACCTCGGGATTTGGGCGGTTTGCCTTTGCGACATAGGGTTGTGCGCCGTGGTGAGACTGCAGCGCTTCGGCCGCTTCAGGCAAATAGCGACTGAAAACTTCCGTCCTTGAATAGCGTACACTTGGGCCGCCGTTGAGCAGGGAATAACCCAAAGTAGTGCGCTCCTTTGGAATCTCACCAACAATAGAGTGGGACCATCCCTTTGTGTTGATCCCTTTTGAGCTCTCTTCGAGGTGGTTCGCTGCGGGCACAACTCACAGTACGGTTAACATAAAGGATCCAACTCTAACCCTTGTAACAATACCCTGAGAAGTCCTTTCATGTGTAGGCGATTTATAGACACGGATGCTCGAGGCCTCGTCTGATTCCCGCAGTTCGTGAGCACCCAATGCCAAGGAATTCTACGGCGGTTGTGGGCGTAACTTGAGGAAGTGCAGAAGACCACAGGTAACCACTGAAGGTGGTCTTCTGCGCTCACTTAAGTGGCGCCTAGACCCGTTAATGGTAGCACTGGGGTTTTCGTCCAAGGCTCCTCGCAGAGTCCCATCGCCCGAGGAATTTGGGCGTCCCTGAGAGTGCTGGCATCCGAAGGAAGTAGTTCCCGATAGAACAAACAATGAATTAAGGAGATGACGACCTCGAACACACCGCAGATATTGACAGGAGTGGTTGGTGATGCCATAAACCAGTAGCAACCAACTGCATACGATTGAACGCAGAAACGTTATAATAGAATCATCAGCTAATCTTTTGCTCCAGCAAAACTTTCTTTCCAGCATTCCAAGTTTTTGGAAGTGCCAGACGAAAAGAAAAATAGTGCTACCTTCTATTGGAATGGGGAGAAAACGACCATGTCCGTACTAGTGATATATTTTAAATAGCACATTATTGAAAAGTTTGTGCAGTTTCATCGAAAACCTCCCTGCACCCGCACTATCTAAGGAGGCTTTTGTCATGAAAGATCGTATGTGAACCGCTCACGTTATTGTTATCTGTTGAATTTACTAGAAATTTCTATTCTATTTCTACTTCTACATTAGACCTTACACTTCTTCCTATTCCAGAGGTACGGCTTTTCGGCAGTGTCCGTGAATCTGCTGTTGTCGGCGTTCGTGATTCAGTGGGCCATGCTGCTTCGCGGCTTCCTCTCGAAGCAGTTCCAGGAGACCGGCATTTTCACTCTAGGAGTGCCCGAGTAAGTAGCGTCTTGCTTGGCTTCGTTCCTTTCTACTTGGCGACCCGCAAAACAGTGTAGACAGACAGTAGACGAGTGCCGTCCGTCCACACTGTTGTGGACAGACAGCACTCATCTGCTCTCCCAATTAGTGCAGAAATCAATCAAACCAGCAACTGTAGATTTTCTTTCTGCTTAAAGAAGAACACGTGCTTTTTGGAAAATGTTTGGTTATCTGATTCTGCAACAGATAATCTCTGATATCAAATTTGGCTTTTTGCACGGAAGGTCTGTAGAAACATCCATGCTGACTTAATCACTGGATGGAAGCTATGAAAACTAAAAATAGAGTAGACGTGGTGTATCTAGACTTTTGAAAGGATTTTGATAAGGTGCCTATAGACAAACGGTGAGTTTTAGCAGCCAAGGGGAATAGTAAAGCCACAGCCTCAAGATGAAGCCTAGGGACTCACATGGATAAGGAAGAGGTGGATATCAGGAAAGGAGACTGAAGAGAAGTCGTTGTACATTCTACAGAAAAGTTATATATTGAAATAATCATCTCAGCAACAAAACCAAATGAATGGCTAAGTGGTACGAAATCTCGAGCAGCAGGAAGCTTCATCGGACATCCCTAACACCTACTATACGACCTCCTGAAACGATGCGTTGGCAAACTAGAAGAAGTCGCAGAACCTTGTTGCAACAAATCCGTAAATGGAAGTTATGAAGCGCAATCGCTGTCAAAGAGTCAGGAATCACAAATCTTCAGAACGGAAAAAAGGTCGATCTCTTTCAGTCTTGTTCGGGATACTGAACTGCAGGGCGAACTAATTATTTCAAACAGCAGCATCTGTGTCCATTTTGTGGTGCGAGAGAAAAACGTATTAAGGACTCTAGAACTAAGCTTGATATCTGGCTTGATATTCTGTAAGGATAGAATCGTACGACGTTCTCTGCATGGTTTAAAAACCCAGAAATTGCTAGGTTTCAACTTCGATTCCCCCTTAAGAATTTTAAAGCAGAACACTTGGTTCTTGAAAGTGCGGCGGTAAAGCAGACTGTCATGCTTGAAAATGTTAATCTCGTCTTGTATCAAGGCACAGCTTGGGGGTAGTGTGGGTCAGGAAATCACTTGAACATCAGAATCTTGGTAAAAGTCTGCTGGACCGTTCCAATTCTATTCTGGAGATTTCTGGTGGCAAGGCTCCAGATCTGGGATCCGTCTTCCAGCATGGGTATAACCTTGTATAACTTGATCAAAATTTGAGGATTGTTGCGTAGATGCGATTTGCACGTTGTGCTTCTACGTAGGCTGAAAAGAACCACAAATTCTTTCCGAACATTCAAGTTAATGTGTGGTTCGAAGTCTAACCACAACGGTAGGTCGGAACGGCGCAAGTGTTGTATATGGGCAGAACCGCCTCTCCCTGAGAATTAACAAACTGCAGGTATCTCGACCCCAATACAACTCTGCGCAAAGTTAGGTGCGACGGAAGTCGCCTGTTGGCGCCCTGTTGATTCACGTGTTCCACAGCTGACGGGCGCGCGCGGGATGAGGGCTGGTATTGAGGACCGGCGCAGTGCACGGGTAGCGTAGTAGGGAAGAGCTCGGGCTCGTGAGCGAAAAGTCTGCTGGACCGTTCCAATTCTATTCTGGAGATTTCTGGTGGCAAGGCTCCAGATCTGGGATCCGTCTTCCAGCATGGGTATAACCTTGTATAACTTGATCAAAATTTGAGGATTGTTGCGTAGATGCGATTTGCACGTTGTGCTTCTACGTAGGCTGAAAAGAACCACAAATTCTTTCCGAACATTCAAGTTAATGTGTGGTTCGAAGTCTAACCTCAACGGTAGGTCGGAACGGCGCAAGTGTTGTGTATGGGCAGAACCGCCTCTCCCTGAGAATTAACAAACTGCAGGTATCTCGACCCCAATACAACTCTGCGCAAAGTTAGGTGCGACGGAAGTCGCCTGTTGGCGCCCTGTTGATTCACGTGTTCCACAGCTGACGGGCGCGCGCGGGATGAGGGCTGGTATTGAGGACCGGCGCAGTGCACGGGTAGCGTAGTAGGGAAGAGCTCGGGCTCGTGAGCGAGGTGCCGGGGTTTTGGATCCCGGAGACTGTGTTTCTTTTGTACGTTTGCAAAATCCATGTTTATCATATAGGTAATCCACCTAGGGTATTATAGTGTGTTATAGAGCATGTTTACATATAACATACCACCCATACCGTTAACAATGGTGGTCCAGGCAGGGTCACCGATTTCGCTGAAACTTCGTTTAGGGGGTTATTTGGGGTGCTGATCACGAATCTGATATCCGTTCTTCACGATCCCGTCGGAGGCCACTCATACCGTTAACAAGGGTGGTCCAGGCAGGGTTATATCCATTCTTCACTATTCCGTCGGAGGCCACCCGTACCGTTAACAAGGGTGGTCCAGGCAGGGTTACCGATTTCGCTGAAACTTCGTCTAGAGGGGTTATTTTGGGGGATCACGAATCTGATATCAATTCTTCACGATTCGGCTGGATAATATAAATACAGGAAGGCACAGGATTACATTCTTAAAGTTTCAGCCGATGACGGCAGGTAGAGACAGAATTGTAAAAAACGGGTGTCAGATTCGTGATCAGCACCCCAAATATCCCCCCCCCCCCCTAGACGAAGCTTCTGCGAAATCGGTGGCCCTGCCGGACCACCCCTGTTAACGGTATGGGTGGCCTCCGACCGAATCGTGAAAAACGGATGTCAGATTCGTAATCAGCACACCAAATAACCCCCCTGGACGAAGTTTCAGCAAAAAATTTCTGTTGTTGACCGAAGTCTTGTTGGTGGAGTCGGAACTTACAACTAGTGCCACAAAATATCTATCGTTACATAACTACAGCTTCACACAAAATAGGCTTAAAATAAGTGACACACGAAGTGAACATTTTAGCTAATCTGTAGTTTGAAGCACATGTTATATGTAAACATGCTCTATAACACACTATAATACCCCTAGGTGGATTACCTATATGATAAACATGGATTTTGCAAAACTGCGAAAGAAACACAGTCTGCGGGATCCAAACCCTCGACCCCTCGCTCACGAGCCCGAGCTCTTCCCTACTACGCCACCAGTACACTGCGCAGGTCCTCGATACCAGCCCTCACCCGCGCGCGCCCGTCAGCTGTGGAGCACGTGAATCAATAGGGCGCCAACAGGCGACTTCCGTCGCCCCTATTTTTGCGCAGAGTTGTATTGGGGTCGAGATACCTGCAGTTTGTTACTTCCCAGGGAGAGGCGGTTCTGCCCATATACAACACTTGCGCCCTCGGGATAGTATCCTGGTAAATCAACATTAATGAGAATTCCTAGGTCCCGTATTTTATTTGTGCTCTTGAGAACCTTTTCATTGAAGCTGTAAATTTTCTCAGCATCTCCCATATGAAGAACAGAGTTTTATTCAAATCCACAGGAATCCCCAAGCTTAGGCCCATTCCATCATTTTAGTGATTGAAAGAGAAAGAGCTTGGTGAACTCCTGCTTTGTTGGATTTATCTTCTTCTTCTTCTTCAGCGTTTGTCCCGCTTCGAGGCGGGGTCCGCTATTCTGGTGTGGTGACGCCACTTTACACGATCAAATGCTTGATCGGGATGGATACCAGCAACCTTTAGGTCCACATGCAACGTATCAAGCCATCGCTGCTTCGGCCGCCCTTTAGGCCGTTTTCCGGGCACATCTATGTTAAGGCCAATCTTCCTAACAGTGTCACCACTAGCTCGAAGAGCGTGGCCATACCACCGAAGGCGAGCTTCACGTAACTTGTCAGCAATTGGAGCGACACCAAACCTCTGGCGTATTTCATCGTTGCGAATATGGTCCAGACGCGTAACACCAGCCGTCCATCGCAGCATTTTCGTTTCCATTACGCTGAGGCGAGTCTCAACCTCCTTGGTTGCAGGCCAGCACTCAGCTCCATACATCGCTACTGGTCGGACGATGGTTCTATAGATCTTCGATTTAAGGCATTCCGGTATCTTCCTGTCGCGTAAAACGCCTGTCATCGAGCGCCATTTGGACCACGCTGCGCTCACGCGCGAGTTCACCTCGAACGTCAGACTACCATCAGACGCAATTGCAGATCCAAGGTACTTGAAATTTGTCGTTCGTACTAGCGCAGTGCCATTGATCTCAATGGACCCGGCTTCGTTTACGTCTGTCGTCAAGTACTCAGATTTTTTGACGTTTAGCTTGAGCCCGAACATCGCCAAGCGATCGTACCAAGCTTGCGCTTGTCGCTCGAGTTCGCTCTTCTCTTCGCTTGCAAGCATTACGTCATCTGCATACAGCAGCGTCCAGGGGGCAGGCTTCTGAAGGTCTCTCGAAATGGCATCCACTACGACAATGAATAGGAGCGGGGAAAGCGCAGAGCCCTGGTGAACACCAACGGAGATAGGAAACTCCGCCGATGTGCCGGCTGGCGCTCGCACACTACTCTTTGGACCAGAGTAAAGTATGCGCACCCACTCAATAAGCTCTTCGGGAACACCGTGTTGTCGTAAGGCGTACCATATAACCTCACGCGGTACACGATCAAATGCTTTCTCTAAGTCGAGAAAAGCTATGTGCAGCGGTTTCTGCTTTTCGCGATGTCTCTCTACCAGTAGACGAGCAGCATGTATGGCATCGATGGTGCCACTGCCCGCTACGAAGCCACATTGATTGGTGGAAAGTTGGACGATATCGCGAATACGTCCATCTACAATTCGCTCGAAGATTTTCATGCTGTGCGAGAGCAAGCGAATTGGACAGTAATTCGTGCAGTCCGCAGGACTGCCCTTCTTCTTCCATATCGGGATCGTCGTGCTTTCCTGCCAACTACCAGGTACCTTCTTTTCCGTAACAACCTGGTTGAAAAACTTCGTTAGCCCCTCAGCAGGACTCCAGCACCTCAACTTCCATAGGTCGGCTGCTATATCATCGGGGCCCGTTGCTTTGCCTGGCTTCATCTTCTTCAAAGCCGCTTCCGTCTCCTCCACAGTGATTTTCTGCACAGGACCATGCGTAGGAGGGACGCAAGGGATGGGCGGATGGGCAAACTCTTCTGTCGAAATTCTCTCGAAGTAGTCATGCCATCGTTTCATAGCCCTCTTGCGGTTCGTCAGTAGATGGCCATTCTCATCGTTGATGCCCAAGAATTTCTCTATGTCCTCGGCCTGACGATGGCGTGCCTTGGCAAGTCGATAAAGATGTCGTTCACCATCGCGCGTCTCGAGTTTATCGCTGAGATCATCATAATGGACGGCTTTTGCAACGGCTACGGCCTTCTTTGCCGCTTTCTTCGCCTCCTGGTACATACGCCATTTGTCTGCAGTCTTGTCGCGCAGGAACGCGTGATATAATTTTTTCTTCTCTCGGACTTTTTCTCTTACGTCGTTAGTCCACAGCCACGCCAGCTTCTCGATCTTGCGGCGTCCAGGCTTAGTCATGCCTAATTCAGAGCATGCAACTTGTAAAATCGTATCGGTTGCATCTTTCCATGTTTCGTCGACGGTTGTCACCGTCGGCAACCGAATACGAGAAACAAAAGCTGCAGCGTTTTCCTTCAATCGCCACCACTTGATTCTCGGTGGACCGCATCGCTCGACATGCCTCAGCCTCGGAGGGGCGAACTTAAGAGTGCATATCAGCGGACGGTGCTGTGTGGCGACAGTCTCGTACGGCACCACCTTCGCATCTGTAACCAGCTTTCGATCGCGATGCTTCACAAGGATGAAGTCGATCTGTGTCTTGGTGCTCCCGCTATAGAACGACACCAGATGGGAGTCACGCTTTCGAAATATGGTGTTCGCGATGATGAGGTTATGCGAGTCCGCATACTCAAGGATTCGCTCACCATCAGCGTTACGTGCTCCATATCCGAAACCGCCGTGACAGCTGCGACCATCTTTCGCAGTCCCCACATGACCGTTGAGGTCACCTGCGATAACGACAGCGTCCTCTGACGGTACCTCTGCTGTCCTTTCATCAAGCAGGGTCCAAAACTCATCCTTGGCTCTCTCAGAGCAGCCTGCCTGCGGAGCGTATGCAGAGAAGAAATGATACATACGCTGTTCAGCAGCGACTACGACCTTCATCAAGCGGTCATTAAAACGTTCCACGCTTATAATCGCATCTCGGAAACGTTCGGAGACGATTACACCAACTCCGCTGGTGGTCCTGGGACTGCCGCACAGAATGGCCTTGAAGCCTCGGCCTATGTCCCTCGACTTACAACAGGACCACCTCGTCTCCTGTACCGCACATAAGTCGATTCGTCTTCGCTCCAGTGCTTCTGCCAACTCGCACGAGCGGCCCGTCAACGTACCCACATTCAGCGTAGCTACGCGGGTCTTGCCTACGTTACGGGACTTTCGGACTAGCTCAGTTTCCCCCCGATGCCGTCCTCGCATCAGGGACCCTCGCATACTTCTCACACTCGCCGGGCTCTGCGAGTGCGCGTCGGCTCCCGCGGACGCCGTAGCATTATCTCGATACTCACTTAACGTCATCAACCATGTGATGTGACATGGGATCTCCATAGGCCGGCCTGTCACTAGGGCCTGTCGCCTGTACTCGAATGTCCGTGATTAGCTTAGCTCGCAGAGGCGAACAGTTTCCAGTGGCACCACGTGGAGGAACGGACATCGCCACCTGCTTTGTTGGATTTATCATAAGTACCATATATTTTTATATCGTCAGCATAGAGTTATATCTTAAAACGTGTGTCGGTGCTTAAATAGGAGGGCAAGTCGCAACTGTAGAAAGGAACAATAGGGGTGACTGCACATCCCTTGCGGGAGACCGCTCGAACAAGCGTGTAGCCTAGAGGATGCCTTCATACGTCCACGTTTCGAACATGTCTTCATAGGTTTTTGGCCTTTCATTCTAGCTCTTCACCTTGGCAGTAACACTACTTAAACCAATCTATGGTCCTTCCATGAATGGTCGTATTGTGGAAAGCGCCTGTTTTGCAAAAAGTTGTGGTGCGCTGCCATTTGCTTTAGGCCTTAATATGAATGTGTGAAAGCGATATGGTTGATTGGTGATAAGCATTCAGTGCCTATACAATCAACCGAGTCAAAAATTTGAAGTTCAAGGCAGTACGATCCCTTCCTTTATCATGCAAAATTTTCAATGTTTTGCAATTTCATGAGCGTTCTAAGTTATAACAAGAGCGTTAATAGAAGGAAGGTCACGAGCTGTCAAAGAGTGCTTCAATTTTTTGAGACACTTGGCATAAAGTTCGTCACATTACGATCTTCTATCCTGATCTTGTACCACAGTCGTAATAATCGTCGAATCAAAGCCTTCCTTCGTTCTTATCATGTGTTCGACTAGGCCTGTTGGTCTTCCTTAGTCGACGGGCACAAAAAGCGTTCGCAGTCTGTCCTGCTCAGGGCTCTCATGCACAGCAACAGCGGGATGGTGATAGTTGTTGTTCTTCCATTTTTCGTTCAGCCAGTCAGCGAAAGTGTTGCATCCTATCTAATTTCTGAGAAATCAGCTCAAGTGCCTGTTTCTGTCGCCCTCATCCAGCCAACAAGCAACACCGATGATGGGCACAGAGCTACATATAATGTGAATCCTCGTGAAAGAAAGGCACTGGAAAATGTTTCAGAATGATGTGTGCTGATAACTCGTGCGCAGTGGTGCTGATCACCATGGGCGTGCTGCTCGGTCGCATGACTCCAGTGCAGTTTTTGCTGCTAGCCTTCTTTGAAACTAGCATATCCGTGGTTGTCGATCATGTCGTGTTCAACATTCTACACGTGAGTAAATCAATAGGTACAGTTTATCCAATGCTTTAGAATGAATATCTTTTTGTTACCTTGGAAGATATGGCATAGCGGTGACAGTGGAATCCTATGGTTAGAGGCGGGAGGTTCATTTGACTGAATTCTTCATGCAGAAATTGACCGATTAATGCCGCAGTGCGATAGGAGGTACACTCGCCCCTGCTCGGGGCGTGGCGTCAGGAGGCACAGGCGCTGTTTTGCGGACCGGAAGCTTTTGTTTTGCGTGTCAAAGGTTTCGTAAGGCAGCCGTTAGACTCTCGCCTAGGGACTTGGGGGTGAGTGAGCAAGGGGGATGAGAGGAAGATCGCACGCCCCCAGCAGGGGGCGAGTGTACCTCCTGACCGTCCGCCGATTAATGCGTATGGAGAATCTCTGTCTTCCCGCAATTTCGCTCCTCATTCCTTGTAGTAGTTTAGCTCCGCCGCCAGCCCTTGAAGGAACAGGATCTGCTAGAGTATTCTAGCACACTGCACGGACAGGTGAAAACGTCGTTATGGTCCGCTTGATTTTATTATCACCAGGATGAAAGCTAGTACAGATGAATAGGCGGTTCGGCTCTATTCAATGTTCCAACACCGCGAAAACTGTGCGCGAAAACTGTGTGCTGTGACACGAAGGAAGGGAACGAAGGCACCAAAAGTGTTCACAAGTTGCGAGTAGCAGTTACGCTTCGATCGCTAGATGGTTGCAGGATAATCGTGCCTTCGGTCCGATAACCGTGCCTACGCAACCCCGCTGCTTGTGCGCCATATACCGTATGTGTGTGCAAGCTGGATATAGAAGGATACAAAAAATATTTATTATTAGTATTCGGTGTGGTGTACAACCAATTGTCCACTCGGCGAGCTCCTCGGGTCTGGACCAGAGAAGTGCGTAAATGAAATTCAAAACTTTGTAAATCGTAATTACGAAAAAATCGTCATAAATCGTAAACCGCAAGAGTTACCTGACCTGTACTGCAGTGCAACTGAATCTTTATTAGTTTTCTGTTCATGCTAATACAATATGTTCCGGGATTTATTTAACGTGTTATCTTCATCTCAAGCTGAACAGTTCTTGCCAATTTTTTTACTTTTACTTCTCCTTCTAGTCGATTACCTTTCAAATCAAACTCTACATGTTCTAAGAAAGTCGAAAAAGTTGTTGATTCAAAAACTTTAAATGCATGATTTCGACAAATAGCTTTCATCGCTTAAATGACCATTGAATTTCCAACCCCTTAGGTGTTCTTTAGATGCCTATAAATCTAGGATTTAACACAAGCAATAGGTGGAAATACTGTTTACTGGAAATACTGCTAATCAAATGATTATCGCAGTTTGATACGAACACATGGAGACCTTTCTGTTAAGACACTCTACATTCTAAACAGGGGGGGGGGAATATGAATATGAAAATATGAATATGAATAGAAATGGCCGGAAGCCGGATCTCTATCATGGAAACAAAAATTCCACACAGCTCTGACCAGAGCTTTTTAAAGCTGTTGTCAATGCTATTATTTTGTTATCGTTTTCCTTTATATTATACCTGGAAAAAGGCATCCATTTCTCGAGGTATGGAGAGCGAGCGTCCCCGAAATAGCTTGAAAATCCAGCCCACACTCTTGACGCAACAAAAACGCGGTACTGTGAGACAACAAATGATGCGTGCGCGCCGGCCAGCTTAAAAAAGATTGTCCCAGGCACGCAGCACTGCGAAGTACGTGTTGTCGTCAATGTGTTAACAGCCTAAGCCCTAGTTTATAGTTGCGCCGCTGCGCGGCGCGGCACCACAGTCGGGATAGATATCGGCGCGGAAAATCGATACCTATGGCGGTCGTGGTGCCGCACCGTTTGGCGACAGAAGTATAAACTAGGGCTAAAGGCCCACACACATTTGCGGCAACGCCGCTCGCCGCTATGATGAAGGATAGGGCAGCGGCAACGCCGCAGAAGTGTACAGGGCCTAGGGTCTAGGCGACGGCAGCGGCGGTATTGATTGCGCCAAGACCGCTTCGAGAAGCTTTGCTAGCGCAGAGCGCGAAAGGGTATAAGCTCTAATTTCGTCCTAGTTGCGCTAGCGTATCCGATTGGAGCACGCTAGTCACTGCGGCTGGATAGCAACAGTGTATTGCGAGCTTCCAAGGGGAAAGCAGCACACTGTCGCTATTCCAACACAATAACAACCGTAGCTTCTGTTTCCAACTGCAGTTGCCAGAGTGTAGAAGGGACGTGGTTGGGCGGAGACGGTCCGGCTCGTCGGACTCGAATGTCCGAGATGTCTGCTCAACGCCTGCCCTGCTTACTCCAAAAGTGACCCACAAACGTTGTAGCAAATTATCACAAGGGGTGTGGCTCATATTGGGAGCCTTTTTCAGCTTCAGCTTCGACATGCTGTACATTTATTTATTTATTTATTTATGGACGCACACAATGTATGCGTGAACATGTAGTAGGAACCACAACAAGAGGAACAGACGGTGTAAATACCATGAGCACTTGAACAATTGAACTAATTTGAACTAATTTGAAAAAAGAAAAGAATGAATGAACACCTGAAAAGACCAAACTAATGGAGCAGTAGGCAAACAGAGAGGAACTTGGAACACGAATTAGGAAGGACAACGGAAGTGCAACTAGTACCGAAAACAGTTATTCAGATCTATTAGCCAACGTCCGGGAAACCAGTTTTTTAAAGGCTTTTAATTGAAGGGATAGTCCGTCTTTGGCGATGAAATGGTTAAGCAGAGGAATAACCCTTCGGCAGAAGAACCTTGATCTAACACCTGATTTAGCAAGAGAACTCTTAAGTTTTAGAGGACCTCCTCTAGTACGTGAAGGCAAAAGTTCAAAGAAGGTGGCAGAGTTGATATTCGTTTTTCCAGTGATAATTTTAAACGCCATTAATAAATCATTCCTCTGCCTTCTGCTCTCTAAGCTAGGCAAACCAAACATTTTGCGCCTAACCAAACCACAGGGTATATAACGGTAGTCAACACCTGAACAACGTGCCACTAATTTCCTAGTAAAATTATTTTGCACCCCTTCAACAGTGTATTGCGAGCTTCCAAGGGGAAAGCAGCACACTGTCGCTATTCCAACACAATAACAACCGTAGCTTCTGTTTCCAACTGCAGTTGCCAGAGTGTAGAAGGGACGTGGTTGGGCGGAGACGGTCCGGCTCGTCGGACTCGAATGTCCGAGATGTCTGCTCAACGCCTGCCCTGCTTACTCCAAAAGTGACCCACAAACGTTGTAGCAAATTATCACAAGGGGTGTGGCTCATATTGGGAGCCTTTTTCAGCTTCAGCTTCGACATGCTGTACATGGTAGTAACTGATTTCTCCAAAAGTGAAAAATTTCGTCAATTTCACAGCTTTCCGCATGATTAGCGGCACTCACTCGTTGCCGAGCTTGTCCTAATAATAGTAGTAAATAATATTTTCTAGTTGGATTATTAGCGCTATAGGATAAGTTATCGTTTACAACTCTCCTTCTTTGTTGAGTTATTGAAAACAAGTAGAGAAACACATAGAATCAAAATGCCGAGTGTAGATTTAACTACCGTCCAAATTCTTGGCTCGTCAAATCTTTCCTTTCCATTAGGTCCTCTACCGTGTTCAAGTTCGGTATCCGTACAGTGCAGATGTCGCCTGGGATGGTGATCCGTTCAACAAAAAGGGCGAATCGACGAGGTTGAAGACGTGGCTGGCTCGAAAATGCTTGTGACACACAGTCCCTGGCGCGGCTCTCGAGCTCCTCGAACCTTTTCGAGAATCCCTCCTGTAATGAACAGAAGCGTTGCAGGTGAACGACGGCGGTCGCTCTCTAGTCGTGCACGCCTTCGGCGCTTACTTTGGTCTAGCAGCTGCAATGGTGGGCAAGAAGAAGAATGTGATGGAGCTGGACGAACAAGGCTCCATCCACCACTCGGACCTTTTCTCAATGATAGGTGTGTTCAAGATGAAATGGCGATCAGCTCAAACCATGCTTTGCGGTTTCATTCCAACGGCATAACTTAAAGCAAGGTTACAGGAACACTACTTCTATGGGTTTTCTTCCCTTCGTTCAACGCTGCCGTCCAGGAACCAGGTGAGAAAAAAATGATAAAGAGAAAAAGGAAAAAGAGCAAAAAACAAGTTGTACATATGTACTGTTTCTGAGACGTGTGGAGCGCAGTCCGAGGAGGTGCCGGCTGTCGCGCGCAGCTGATTCCAGGTTCCTATTAGTTTGAATTTCTCGTCCAGGTCAACCAAGTCTGATAATAATTACCGCTCCCACCGTTTCGGTAAATCTTGTCAGACCTGCCTGGGAAAGACGGAACAGTGACTTGTCCATCGGCCGGCCACCGGAAGTTATGATAAAGGCCAGATACGCATTCAAATTGCCTCCACGACTTCTCTTAGAAGTGTGCGTGGCGCATATCAAAACGGATTCTGTAATGCCGTGTCTTATCCTTTTATCCGTTACGTACCGTTTTACCATTTTATCTAGTTCTTGATCACCAGTCGCTTTCCCTTTCAATTTCTAACCCGCTAGGCGTCAGCAGGACGGTCAAGCACTTATGAAAAACAAGTGATAGAACGTTTCACACCTCCAGTCCTCTCACTGCTTCCTGCACTAGTCTGTGATTACGAAATTCGAGTGGATTACTGGCTTTTAGTGCAACAATCGTTCCCTTTAAGAGGACGCACGCCACCGCGCCATCATGAACACGTACCTTGCGATGGCAAGCGGCACCGTGACGACGTTCATTCTCAGTTCCTTGGTCGACAATCTCGGACGCTTCAACATGATACACATCCAGAGCTCGACCCTCGCAGGAGGAGTTGCCATAGGTCGGTCTGCTCCTCTTTCTTTTCTTCGAGTTCCCGCAGTTGGAAACACATTATCCTTTCCTGCGTGAAATTTCAAAACCTTTTATGATAACTTTGTAGTGGATGAGGCGATATTCTGAAAATTAGCCTTACGTCAAACGAGCCGAGTTAGCCTAGTGGTTAGAAGTGTAGTTCCATGCACAAACGGTCACATGTTCGACTCCCGGCTCCGGCACGCCATGCCCTGCAAAAATTGCAAAAATGGCAACGGTTCCAGCGTCAGGCCCAGGTTGACAGGCCGGCTGATGGAGAAACCTCGTCACAAAACCATGATCACAAGTCGCAATAGAATTAGTGTAAAGGCTAGGACGTCACCCGGAAGTGGCGCACAGAACCCCCGCCCGAGTTCTGTGGTCAGTATGCGAAGGCTACCGAGGGCCGAACGACCTCGGCTAAAGAAGCTAGTTCGACTGGGGATTCTGAATGCGGGAACGCTGACCGGAAGATCAAGGGAAGTGGCTGACCTGATGAAGCGCAGAAGGATACAAGTTCTGTGTCTGCAGGAAACGCGATGGAAAGCGGCGAAAGCCAGGGAGATCGGAGAAGGGGTCATGCTGTACTACAACGGAGAGGACACCAAGAGGAACGGGGTAAGGATAGCTGTCGCGGAGTCCCTCAAGGATTCAGTAGCTTCTGTCCGAAGAATAAACGATCGCATCATGTCACTGCGGCTGGACACGAAGGAGGGTTACTGGACCATCATGTCTGTCTACGCTCCGCAGACCGGATGCTCCGAGCACGATAAGGATGACTTCTACCTCTCGCTCGAGGAAGCCATAAGGTCCGTACCAGAAGGCGACTACCTCTCCATAGCAGGGGACATGAACGGGCATGTGGGAAGTGGCAGAAGAGGAGTGGAAAGGGTTCATGGAGGTAAAGCGATCGGTCTGATAAACCCGGATGGAGAACGAATTCCCGGATGGATCTGGCTATCGCCCACGACCTGACTGTCTGTAGCACCTTCTTCGCGAAGAGGGAGAGCCAGAAGGTGACCTATGCTAGCGGAGGAAGAAGGAAGGAAGTCGACCACATCCTGGTTCGAAGGGCTGCCCTGAAAACAGTCCGGGATGTGAAGGTCATTCCGGGAGAAGACGTGGCATCACAGCATAGACCCTTGGTAGCCGACCTTTGCATACCTCTATCCACCAGGCCCACAGTGAGGACGGAACCCAGGTTCCGATGGTGGAGACTGCGGGTTTCAGCGCGGAACGAGCTACGAAGGGCAGTGCTCGAAGCGGGCCTTCCAGATCCAGCTGGTCCCGTGATGAGGCCTACAAGCTGTGGCAGAAGACAAGGGCACCCGAGCATCTCACAGTCTACAGGAAGCTGAAGAGGCTGGCAAAAACAGCTGTAGCGAAGGCAAAGAACGCGGAAATGGATGCCCTGTACGAGAAACTAGACGGGCCAGAGGGAGAGAAGTTCGCCATCCGCTTGGCCAAGGCGCGTCATAGAGCTAGCCTCGACATTCAAGTAGTGAAGACTGTGAAGAGTGCTGACGGTAGGGTGTTACAGAAGCCGGTCGAGGTCAGAGGGAGATGGGAGGAGTACTTCAAGGAACTCCTGAACGAGGAGTTCCCTCGTCGGGAGGCCGAGGAAGAACAACCAACGGAAGGACCCATCCCACCCTGAATGCAAGAAGAGGTTCGCAAGGCCATACTTACTTGATACTTTGATACTTTGATGGTCCTTTTGTCTGCTGGAGGTCTTCTCAGCGGGGACCACAACTCTTCCAGACCGCTCGATCTCTGGCTGCTTGCATCCAGTGAGGCAGACTCCGCTCTCTGAAAGATCTTGAGAATGAGTCTGCCCATCGCGTTGGCGGTCGTTCCAGTGGTCTCTTATGGTTTCTCGGGAGCCATTCTGTGACACGGAGACTCCATCTATCGTCCTTTCGTCGAAGCAGGTGTCCGGCAAAGCGATATTTGGACTTCTTCATGTACTGCAGCGGGTCTGCTAATTGCGACTTCTCCCGTAGCTCCGAGCTTCGTAGGCCTTCTTGCCATTGCTGACGAAGGCTTGTCCTTAGAAGACATCTCTCCAGTGCACGATGCGTAGTTTGCATCGCTCTGGCGATTGTCTTGTTGTCGGGCCAGGTTTCCGTCGCGTAACACATCGCAGGCAGTACAGAGGCGTTGAATATCGAGGCCCTGAGGCCGGCATCCTTGACCTGATCGGTGACTTCGCGAATCGAACTGAAGGCTGCCCATGCTGCGCGTCTCCTGCAGGCGATTTCAGGAGCGAGGTCGTTATCTATGTTAGCTCTCTTCCCAGATAGACGTAGGAGTCGACCTGTTGCAGAGCGACTCCATTTAACCTTACGAGTCCCGTGTCACACCACTGGTTGACCATAAATTGCGTTTTGGACATATTCATGTCCAATCCAATCTTCATACCTGCCACATTGAGCTCGTTCAGCATTTCCTCGACTTCTGCCGTGCTGGTAGAGATGAGAACAATATCGTCGGCGAAGCGAAGGTTGCTGATCCGTTTACCGTCGACAAGGTAGCTTTTATCGTCCCAGTTCAAGTCTTTCATGGCATCCTGGAGTGCCGCTGTGAATAGCTTGGGAGAAATCGTGTCTCCCTGCCGTACTCCTTTCCCGATAGGAATTTTAAGCGTTCGATCGAACAGCTGGATGGTAGTCGATGTGTTCGAGAAGCATTCGTCGAGAAGTCGGATGTAGGGCGATGGTATACCAGCGTGCACAAGTGCCTTCAAAACGGCGTTGATTTCCACAGAGTCGAACGCTTTCCGGTAATCCACGAAGACAAGGACAAGTGGGAAGTGGTATTCGCGGCTCCTCTCGATGAGCTGTGAGACAGTCTGAATATGGTCCATGCAGGAGAAATCCTTGCGAAACCCTGCTTGCTCCACTGGCTGATATTCATCCAAGCAACGCTTCATGCGGTTAAGCAGTATATTGGTGAAGTTGTACACAACTGAGAAAAGGCTGATGGGTGGGTAGTTGTTGATATCCTCCTGCTGACCTTTTTTGAAGATTAGAATTGTTTTCGATTTCTTCCATGAGTCCGGAATCCTACCAAGACGGAAGTAGTGGTTGCAGTGCTTGACAAGGAGTGAGCAGAGAGCACTGCCACCCGTACGAAGGAGATCAGTAGAAATGCCGTCCAGCCCAGAAGCAGTGCCTGGCTTCATCCTTCTGATGGCATGCGCAACTTCTGATTTCAGAATGGAAGGTGCTTCCTCAGCTGGTGGCATCAAGCCTTTCGGGCTAGTGATGGAAGAACGAAACAGATCTGTGTAGAATTCTTGAACGATGCGTTCCATCGCTCTTCGAGACGTTTGCATTGCTTAATTCTCATCCATAAGGGCTGACATCAGTGCCTTCTGGTTGCAGAGATCACGTTTGCAGCGCTTTATGCTTGAACCTTTCCCAGCAGCTTCTAACAGCTTCAATCTTCTGTAGGCTTGAATGGACTCCTTCACTGCAGTTCGACAGGCCTTCGAGATGGTGACTTTTTCCACATGGGAAGCATTAGGATCCAGTTTAACAGCTCTTCTTTGCTCCAAGAGTTTAATCGCGTGTGCGTTGACTCTTGAAGCAGACGGTGATGTGGCTCCGCAAGAGCTGCTAGCACATTTCAACAGTCCTTTGGAGAGAAGGTCGTAGTCTTCCGATGGATCTTCAAGAAGATTCCAATCATACGACTTTATTGCACATTCCTCAGAGTTGAATGTGGGGATCCTCACCGGTGCCGGTTTATGAGCGTCACGCTTGAACATCCCCTTTTTGAGAGTCAGCTTCGCACGGACAAGACGGTGATCCGAGCCGGTGTCAAATGAAGGCAGCACGGAGACGTCGAACAGACTCCAGCGTCTGTTTGTAAGAACATGGTCGATCTCCGAACGTGTTTCTCCATTTGGGCTTTCCCAGGTCCATCGTCGGTTTGAAGGCTTCTTAAACATAGAATTTCCATGGTAGAGACGGCACGCGGATAGGAAGTCTATCAGGCGCTCTCCGTTTTCGATCCTTGAGGAAGTTCCATGCGGTCCTAGCCTCCATTCGTCGTGATCATTCGTACCGACGATAGCGTTAAAGTCACCAACGACAACTTTGTAGTAGCTCTTTTCGTCGTTGACAGTCCTTTCGAACAGCTTGTAGAATTCCTCCTTTTCTTCATCTGTGGCCGCAGATGTTGGAGCATATCCATTTATGATGGAGATGGTTCCTTGATCTTTGGTTTGCAGACAAAGAACAGCTACTCGCGGACTGATGATCTTGTAAGAGTCTACTAGGTGGTGCACTGTCGAATTGACGAGAAATCCAACTTCGCCAATATTCTTTCTGTCCACCTTTGCTCCGATAATGAGAAGCTCGTTGTGGTCGGTCCTTCTTATGGTTTCCGTTCTGCCTTTCGTTTCCTGCAGGGCGATAACGTCGTATTTGATGTTGCGGCTTCTGTAAAGCAGTGTCCGAAGATCCTGCTCAGATGCGATCGAACGACAGTTATAAGTGCAGACGAATAGGCAGTTTCCGTGTCGTGGTGGGAGGGAGTTTCCGGTAGTCCGATTCCAATGACGTCCTGATAGTTTAACTCCGAGATTAGATGGCCCCTCGCCGGAGGTGGATGCAACCGACGTCGTAGAAGTCCACCTCCGGCGCGCGGAGGACTGAGGCGCGGGTTTAGTTGTTTGAGCCATAGCGGTGGTCTGGTTACTCACATGTTCCTGGCCAGGGATACAGGAGAGCCGCCCATACACGACAAAAGCGTCGCGTACTGCGTGACCGTTTGTGCCGTTAGCCATCACAAAGTGATGTTCACCCCTTCACCGCGGTGAGGTGGCACATGAAGGGGGCAAGGCCATAGGGAAGATGAAACTCGGAAAGGCAGGAGGGCCTGACGGTGTGCCAGTAGAGGCTTAGAAGGTGCTCGGGGACCTCGGAATCAACTGGCTGACGCAGTTCCTCAACAGAATCACGAAAGAAGGTAAGATGCCGGATGACTGGAGGAACAGCACTATAGTCCCCATCTTCAAGCAGAAGGGAGACGCTTCCGAATGCTCCAACTACCGAGGGATCAAACTGATCTCACACACGATGAAGATCTACGAACGACTGGTCGACTCAAGGCTGAGGAAGATGGTACCCATCTCCCAGATTCAGTGGGGCTTCATGCCTGAGAGGTCCACCACAGACGCCATCTTCATCGCTCGTCAGGTGAGGGAGAAATATCGGGAGAAACGAAAACCCTGCTACCTGGCATTCCTAGACCTGGAGAAGGCCTACGACAGGCTAGCTCGGGCCGTAATCTGGAATGCCCTTCGAGGGAGGGGTGTCCCGGAACGTCTGATCACGGTCATAAGGGACATGTACGAGGGCTCGAAAGCGGCGATATGAACTCCACACGGGGTGACAAGGAAAGTGGACATCACAGTGGGGGTACACCAATGGTCGCTCTGAGCCCGTTCCTCTTCCTGCTGACGCTTGACTCTATAGTGAACCACCTTGAGAAAGGCCCTCTCAGAACGATCCTCTACGCGGACGACATCGCCCTAGTAGCCGACAACCAGGAGGAGCTGGATGAGAAGGTGCAGCTGTGGCAGAGAGCCCTCGCAGACAACGACCTACGGCTGAACGTGAATAAGACGAAGTTCATCAGCTCTGAGCAGTGCGCTGGATCGACCCTAGACTGCCAAGGGGAAACGATCGAGAAGGTGGAAGAATTCCGCTACCTCGGAAGTGACCTATCCGAGGGACGAAGTGTATACCAGGCGGTCAGGGGACGGATAAACGCAGCATGGCTCAAGTGGAGGGAGTCCACATGGATCCTCTGCGACCGTAGATGCTCCAGGACGCTCAAAGGCAAGCTCTATAGAACAGTTGTGAGACCTGCCCTCCTCTACGGCAGTGAGTGCTGGGCCCTGTGTAAGGCGCAGGAGCGGCAACTGCACGCGGCGGAGATGAGGATGCTGAGGTGGGCATGTGGATGGACCCGTCGGGACAGTGTGCGAAACGAGGATGTTATGGCAGTGATGAAGACAGCCCCGATCCAGCTGAAGATGAGAGAGCAGCGCCTGAGGTGGTATGGACACGTCCTCAGAAGACCAGAGGATCACCCCACAAGGTTGGCCCTAGATTTCGAGGCACCCGGAAAGCGTCCGAGAGGAGCCCCAAGGAAAAGATGGAAGGACGTCATCAAGAGAGATCTCGCCGAAGTCGGCGCCACGGCAGATGACGCTCTTGATAGGATGAGGTGGCGACAGATCACAAGAACAGCGGACCCTGCGACTGCGCGGGATTAAACGCTCAGGAGAAGAAGAGCCTTACGTTAAACGAAGGTTTTTGACGAAGAACCTAACTAACCTTTCCATGTATAGCAATGACATGTACCCAACGTGAAAGAAGAGTAGGTGGACAACCTCAATGTCCGGGGAAATAAAACCAACCACTGAACAAGATCAGAAGAAGGAGAGTTTGCTCCATTAGACACCGTAGTGGGTGTAGCGAATATTACACAGAAGGATGCACTACAGTACCGGATGCGTCTTTTGAATAGACGCCGCAAAAACCGCGATTCTGCGGTTTTTCCGTCTTTTTGATATAACTCGCCTAAAATTCGGTCATTTACAATACCGCCCGCGTCGCGCGGTCAAAAAGACGGTTTGCGACGGAAAAATCCGTCGCAAACCGTCGCATGCTCATAACTCCTTTAATTTTAAGTTGTTTGAGAAACTGTTGACACCGTTCGATTCGTCTCCTCGAGATCTACACAAACATCTATAAAACTTTACCAGATCTCCGCGTTTTCGCCGTGGGTGGCCTAAAAAATAACTGCATCAGGCTTTTGCGATTAGAGCACCTTATTTTCCAGGACGTGCACGTGACGTGCAGTGTTTCCGGAGTATCTCTAGCATGGCGTACGTTGTCAGCTCTGCTCTGTTATGCCTGGAATGATGCGAGAGTGCGCCGTGCACAATGTATATAGGATCGACCTTATCAGTCGAGCGGGAGAAAGCATGTTCACTCCGCTTCTATCTTCCCTTACTGGAAAATGTAAAGCCTTCAAGACTATTTCAAACCGTTTTGAGAATTCTATATGAAATTTCGGGCGCTCCTACTCAGTATTTGCTCCAATCTGTCCCTGGAGTGCACCGTGGACAATGCATTTAGAATCGAACCTATCAACCGAATTGGCGCGACAACATGTAGAGTGAGCGTCTGGAGAACTTTATCAGAAATTTGCAGCCGCCCTACTCGGGAATTGCTCCAATCTGTCCCGGCGGGACTTGAGTGTGCAATGCGTATAGAGATGAACCTATCAATCGAGTGGGTTCGACAACTGGTAGAGTGAGCGTTTGGGGACTTCTATCATAAATTTCCGATGAACAATGTATATAGAATCGAAGCTTTCAATCGAGGGGGACGACCGCTTGCAAACTGCGGGCGCGGGCATGTTCGGAGCGCAATAACTCTTTCAAGTTCAAATCGTTTCGACTGCAACTCGTAGGTTTTGTAGGCAGTAAAACGGACTAATAGTAAACTAAAGTAGAACGGAGTAGCTTAGGAATGCTGTGTTTCGGCGCACTACAAGTCCACTTTATTGTCTACAAAATCGACGAGCTGCAGCCGGAAAGGTTAACAAATGACAGAGTTTTCGTGCTCAGAACACGCCCGCGCGTGCAATTTAGCACAACAACGGTCGATGTTCTCCTCGCCCATATTACAGCTTTCCCTACTTACAATAACACCGTTCAATTCAGCATGAAAAGCTCTATCGAACGGTATCAAGCATGGGCCAGTTCGAAGACATCGATTTCGATGACGTCATCGACCTTCTGCCGCGCTGCTGAGCCTTTGATACGATACGGAAATTGTCAGAAAACCGATATTCCCAAAATCGGTAGAACTTAGTACCATTCGATAGCGCTTTTCATGGTGAACAGAACGGTACCACTGAGAGTGTCGAACAATCAAACCTGGGCAAGTAAGAGTGCAAGAAACTCTAACCGCTATCTTCCGCCGGTATAAACCTGCAGCTGAGGCTAAGGCAGTTTAGAAAGCTGAGGAGTTCTGAGAACGCTATCGTGAAGCACATTAAGCGCTCCGTTTGCACATGCATTTCAAGACCGTTTGCTCTCCGGGTCTTCCCGCAGTGGTCCACCGAAATCGGAAAAAATGCGTCACACAAGCCTCACCTGCATTTTCGCACCCCTGTAACATTGCCTCTTCCTAAACTACACCGTTCTACTTTAACGCACTACTAGACCGTTTTACTGCCTACAAGACCCACGAGTTGCAGCTGAAACGATATGAACTTGAAAGAGTTATTGCGCTCCGAACACGCCTGCGCGTGCAATTTGCAAGCGGTCGCCCCCCTCGATTGAAAGGTTCGACTCTATATGCATTGTTCATGGCGCACTCTGAAGGCTAGCTGGACAGCCTCAGAGCAATTCCTTAGTAGGGCGGCTGGAAATTTATGATAGAACTCCCCAAACGCTCACTCTACCAGTTGTCGAACCCATTCGATTATTCAATTGATAGGTTCATCTCTATACGCATTGCACGCGGCGCACACTTAACGTCTCTCCGGGACAGATTGGAGCAATTCTAAAGTAGGGCAGCTGGAAATTTCTGCTAAAATTCTCCAAACAATGCAAGATAGTCTTGAAGGCTTTACATTTTCCATCAAGCGAAAATAGAAACCCAGTGGACATGCTTCCGCCTATTCGATTGATAGATTCGATCTTATATGCATTGTGCACGGCGCAGTCTCGGAACATTCCAGGCATGACAGAGCACTGACAACGCACGTCATGCTTGAGATAGTCCGAAAACGCTGCACGTCACATGTACTTCCTGGAAAATAAGGTGCTCCAATCGCAAAAGCCTGTTTTTTAGGCCACCCACGGCGAAAACGCGGTGGACTGGTAAAGTTTCATACATGGTTTTGTAGGTCTCGAGTTTCTGAAACAACTCAAAATTAAAGGAGTTATGCGCATGCGACGGTTTGCGACGGATTTTTCCGTCGCAAACCGTCTTTTTGATCGCGCGACGCGGGCGGTATTGTACGCCTGCGGTGCCTCTGAGAGCAAGCAGCTCGTAGTGCAATGGGTAGTGGCGTTGGCTCATGGGAGAGAGGTCGGGTGTTTGATTCTCATGCGCTGCTGTATTGTTGCGTTTCAACTGATTGGTTGAGATTTGAGAGATTTATTTTTTATTCTGACGTCTATATCATTTTCATAGACGTTTTCCGCGCATTTCCCGGCTGCATGCTGTGGTACTTAAGATGATGATGCATAAATATTCAACACCAGTGATACACTGGTAAACGTGCATAAAGTAGCACTAGACACAATACGGGCAGGGTATAAATGCAACAGGCTCCTCTCAGTCTGTTTCTATACATCGGCCAATGACCTCGGGTAAAACCGTCCTGCTCGGATTATCAAGGGAGACCATGATGTGGCGTTACATGTGGTTAAAACGAGATAGTCTGTGGACCCCGCAAATTGCCCTAAACGGCATCGATACATTCTTTCTCTCATCTTTGCCTGTCATCTGGAAATCAGAGGTCTGCTGGAGGTTCTCTGAAGCCTAACACCAACAATGTCGCCGACGGTCGAGTGATGATCCCCTTGCTCACGCTGAAGTGTGGTCCACCTTTAGATAAGGAGCCTTCAAGGGAATGACACCAACCTGACCGAACGAACAAGAAGAAGGTTGGGATTCGCAAGATAAATTGATAGACGTGGAAAGGCAAGCAAGCAGTGGACATGACATCGTTTTCGGATGGAACTCTTGTTTCGGAGGAAAGGGTACGTCTTCAATTTGATTTCGTCTGTGGAGCCGATATCATTGGTCCATGCATGGAAGCAAGCTGTGAGGAGCCTGTAGCCTTTATACACTATCTGTATTGTAACCAATGCTTCTGTTTCATGCACTTTGTGCCTGTGTATCACTGATGTTAAACTTTTATACATCCTTATGTTGATCAGCTTTCTCATTGCCTTTTGGTTGAAAAACCGGTCAGTAATAAACAAAGCTACTCTCCACGACATGCATCTGGAAAAATTGGGCAGAAAACATCTAAAATGGTAAAGACGTCAGAATTCCTAAAATCTCAACCAATCAGTTGAAATGCAAAAATGCAGCAGCGCAGAAAAGTCGAGCTCTCGGCCTCCCCTCGTGGAGCTATCCACTGCGCTCCGAGCCGCTATCCGCCTGCGGCATCGCGGGCGTACAAGACCTCTGAACTCGTGAGGCGCCGATTTCATTGTAAATTCAGGGACCCCCAACTCCTTGGGTTTAACGACTTATCAAAAAATAAACACATCTTTATACTAATTGAGGGGTGATGATTCCTCCTATATGACTCGCTCTCCCCGTTCAGACATACCCTTCAGACCCTTGACTTTTCAGAGCTCAAGAAATTTCATTCGAGACGTTTCTTAATCGTTTCACTGTCCATTTTTTTTGCTTCGCTGTGCGTTGCCAACTCACTATCAGTGGGTAGTGGCTCGATGGAGTTCTAATGCTGTTTTTTGTTTGTTTTGGAGGCGCAAAGTAGTTCTGGGGAGGGCTCCCTTTGTAAAGCAGCCAAATATGACATCTTTTACATAGCACTGGTGTGTTCTACTCTAGAGGTGAATTGAGCTAGGCCAGTAATGATGTAATTCGGCATTCATGTGCCTTCCTACCAGGGCATATAACCACTTAATTCAAGATGACACACTACAAGCTGCTTTGCGCGCTCGTGACTTCTACTGGTCAATGAAATAAACGCGTAGTTACTGATGTGGTCCGTTTTTAAGTTATCCGGTTGTACCCGAGTCGGATATTCGAAATCCGGCTCGGCCGAAAATGGCGCTATCTGAATCATCCGAAGATCCGGGATTTTCGAAATTGACCTCATCTGAATCATCCGAAGATCCGGGGTTTTCGAAATTGCCTTCATCTGAATCATCCGATGATCCGGAAAATCGGCGTCGGATCCAATGTCTAGTGGTCTCCTGTCGCAATCGACCAAATGGCTTCGGCATCGTATTCGGCGCCCTGAATAACCACTGCCCTTATTCGAAATTCGAGCAAAATATCGGTGTTCCTGACCCGACCACCCACAGTTATCCAGGAGAAAATCCAAAACCTACCAAAGTCGGCGGAACTTTCAACAATGGACGTCAGATTCGTAATTAGCGCACCAAATAACCCCTAGATAATTTTGGACGAGGACATTTGACAAATTTCGAAATCGTCGACTGTGGATGACATCATCGTCCGGGCAAGCGCCCTCGTCCTCGATGGGGGAAACTGTCAAAAAAATCAATTTTCCCGAAATTGGCCGAGATTGACACCGTTCGATAGTGCTTTTCGAGCTGAACAGAACGGTACCATCTCATATGTCAAAAACTCAAATTTGGGCGAGTAATGGTGGAAGGATCTTCAACGCTGCCCTCCGCAGCTCTAAAATGGCAGCTGGTACTAAGGCAGGTTAGGCAGCTGGAGAGCTGTCGACACTTCATCGCGAAGTACCTTAAATGATTTGCTAGCCTATGCAGTCATAGGCCTGTTAGCTGATCGCGTTTTCATGCAGTGGTCAGCTGAAATCGAAAAAAAAATCGTGTCACACAAGGTTTACCTGCATTTTCGTGCCGTAACTTTGTCCAGTCAGAGGCTACGTTACTGTTTTTCAGCGTACCTATTCAGCTTTCTACTGCTTATAAAATCCACAAGTTTCAGTTGGAAAGATCCAAACGTGACAGAGTTATTGCGCTCAGAACACGCCCGCTGTACAATTTGCGAGCTGTCGTGCTCAGTCGATTGATAGGTTCGATTTTATATACATTGTGCACAGCTTACCTCCAAGTTTCGTCGGGACAGAGTACAGCAATTCCTGAGTAGGGCGGCTGAGTCATAAAACTCCCTACTTGGAGAACATGTTAGTCCTGGAGCATAAGCTTCTCCAATCGCAAAAAGTCTGCTCCAGTCATTTTTGATCACCCACTGCGAAAACGCGGTGGCTGGCGAAGTTGTATAGATGTTTGTGTAAATCTCGAGCGGTACCAACCGTTTCTCAAAAAACCTCAAATTAGAGGAATTATGAGCACGCGACGGCTTTCGACGGTTTGCGACCGACAACTCGTCCGCGACCGCCCTTCGCAATAGAGTGCAAGTTTTCAATTTCGAAAATTTTCATGGCTCCATATGAACGATGTATACCAAACGATAGAGCTCGAGCTCCTGAGCTCAAATATATCCTTGGTTTCTGAAATGACCGAATTTAGGCAAGTTATGTCAAAAAGACGCACTGCACCGCACAACAATGCTCATGCTCTGCACACGCTGAAGTCAAAAATTAGGCCCGCAGGGAGAATAATCCACTCTTCAGGTAAATATAGTCCTTTCTGTCATAGTGAAATGACGCTGCAACTTTCTCGACCACAAGACTGAAAATGTATGCGAAAACGGCAATCTACGGCTGGCGAGGGGACGTTTGCTAGTGAACGAATAGCTTCTGATGCTTCGTTACGAAAGAAACATCTCCGAGAGTTTCACGTGTACCTGTTATGCGAATTCTGGCGGAGCTCAATACATTGTTATAGTAATGAGGCAGCAAGGAGGCACTTGACCAGGTCGTTCGAGCTCAAAGTGATACGACTGACGCAAGTGAGGCAATGCATCTGTCCGAAGATCTCTGAGGATCAAGGAGGCCGTGAACTAACGATAAGCCATATCGTCGACATTAGATGCGCCTCTCACTAAAGGTTATTGAAGAACCGAAAAAATAAAAAATTAAATAAAAGCCAACCGTAGCCGACTGGATTCCGGTGGATATCAAAGCTCATCAGGGGTTGTACCCCACTTGAAAGCACTGATTGGTACGTATGGCTCACTTAATGTACTGTCAAGAGAAGGGAGACTCTGACACGCTATAATGCTGAACAAAGAAAATACCAGCATCCACAAAATCACATCATGGATTAGCAGGCAAAGGAGGAAATATTATAACCCTATGGAAGAAAACGGCGCTTGTAGCGAGGCACATTCTTCCGAATGTGATGCACCGTTCCCGTTCAAAAATCTGTTTTCAGGCTCCGCCGCCAATGCAGTGCTCTACCCCTCGCACGCCGTGGCCGTCGGCATTTGTGCGAGCTTCGTGTCCGTGATTGGACATGCCTGGCTAAGTGTGCGTCCCTCAGTGTTGGGCTCAATGGGCGAAAAATCACATCCAACAACTTTCAGCCGAAGCTTGAGAAACGCTTCAAACTCTACGACACCTGTGGTGTACACAACCTGCACGGAATTCCAGGAATTCTCGCTGGGGTATGTTTCCATCGTCCTACATTGTTAGCCCATTGTCGACAAACAATAATTGATTCGGATTGATATGATGCCCTCCTTCTGAATTGTGAGAGGGATATTTGACGATTCCAGTATTAGTCCGTAATTGATTTGAACTGGACGAGTGGCAAGGAATTATTACAGTGTTCGAAGTTTTCTTCTTTATTTTTTCATTCTACGACGGAATTCACCCAACAATACGATCACCGCCGCTAGTCACACCAGTGTGCCAAGGAATAGGCATGCCAGAGATGCCCCTCCTCCAGAACTGGGGAGGCTGGGAGTCAAATAATACGCTGACCGTCCTTTCAACATCTTCAATTTTGGTGAAGTTTTTCTTTTCTAGGATTATACTATGGGTGCGGAATAAGTGATAGTCAGAGGAGGCAATATCAGGGGAATAGATTGGGTAAGGAGCCCTATCCCAGCTCAGCCCTCCAATTTTTCACGCATCTCTTTAACTTCATGCGGCCTAGCGCTGTCGTGAAGGAGGTGGACAGAAGCAGGCCTCGGCTGTTTTTCTCGAGCAGCATTGGGCATTCTGAAGTTGATTGGCATACAAGCAACCGATGACTGTGTGTTCTTGCGGAAGCAACTCGTAATACAACATTCCTCGCGAATCCCGGAAGCAGCATAAGAGACACTTCTTGGGATGAAGGCCCATTTAGGCTTGTGCTGGGGGTGTTCTGCTCGAGGAAGCCACACTGCACGATGCGTGCTAGAGTGGATCTGCGGAGCCCGCACTTTTCTGTAGCCGAGGGGCTGGAGGCGACTGGGGACTGGTGGATAGGTGCACCCAAGAGTTGGAAGGCTGCGGGTGTTAACCTCCAGATCCTCATCAACAGCGGGAACGGCGGAGTTTTTCACTGCGTGGGGCGTCCCAACCGAGGTATGTGTTTGAAGTCCACACCTCCCCTCTGAAGATCGAACGAGCAGTTGACAGTGCTGATGGGAGTAATCTCATCTCCCACTTCGCTGTTGATGTTTCGAACGACTACCCGCCGCTACAGTGGCCACTGCGTCATTCATAGAAGATGATAGCTCGAAGGTAGTCTTCTGGAATTTACATCGTGACCAAAGTTATTGCAAAATGGCTATATACGTCTTGTCGCGAAGATGTTTCTGATCTACAAGCGCCACGTGTTGATAGCGATCAGTAATGCAGGGTTGAGGACCATATCAAGACTTTTTCTACCACCCTTATGTTATTCTTATCACCTACTAAAGTACAAAGGCAGAATTAATGTGCCAACAAAGGGTATGCATTAAAGGATAAAAGAATAAGGGACGGCGTTACTCAATCCCTTCTGGGATGCGCCAGCGCATTCTACTTCTACGGGATGTCGTGGAGGCGACATGAATGCGTATTTGGCCATACAATGACCTGCGGTGGCCAGCCGATGAACAAGTCAGCGCTCTAACCTTCCCAGACAAGTCAGGTACCAATTCATCGTCCCCGGAAGGACGGAAGGCTTGGTTAGTCTGGGCGGGAAATCCGAACCAGGAACCTGGTATCGGGTGCTCGCGACAGTCGAGCCTCCTCCGACTGCGCTTCACGCGCCCTTAGGGTATGCATTAGGTGTTAAAAAATGCACTCAGTGTTTGAATACTGACAAAATTCATGTTAAAAAGCTACAAATAGCCACAAGAAACCTTATAGACCTATATTGCACAGTCCTTAAACAAGGGATTCTGAAATGCGGTCCTCCAAGGATGCATCGGTATTCTTGATCGATGATGCAGATTTCCACATGTATATTAGTTCCGCCATAGATTTTTTAATGACCCGCTATAAGGTTTACTTTGTGCTGTTATTGAGTGACTCATAAGGTTCACCTTGAACTGTTATATTGATTGATTGAACTCTGAGATGAAATGGTAACTTCACGCAGAATTTAGCAACTGGTATAACGATGTTTCGTTGCCATCAAAACTCTACCGCCAGGGGGGACTCGAACCCGCACCTCCTGCTGACCGGGGCAGGAATTCTCTACGCCCTTACTCCACCGATGCTGTTTGATCGAACGCAACATCCACACCTCGCTAGAGTTTTGTTCGCAACAAAGCATCTTTGCAACAGTTGACAACCTCGATCCCAGCGGCTTGAGGCTTGAAGAAATTGAATTGAATCATTTAGGAACTGACCTCTAAACCACGCCCGCATCAGCTTGCAGTATGCAGAGTTGTAGAACAACCAATCGATCTCGGATTGGAATTTGAATACTAGTTTTGGTTATTGCAATGCAACTGCCAACGCTGAGTATGCATCTGCCTGTTCAATAACGACATCATTTATGATTTCACAGGTCCGTAAATATCTATGGACCGTTTTAAGCCAAGGAACTTCTTAGCGGTACGGAAAAAGATGTAGTTGTCTCCTTCGTTTTGCTTTGACTTGGATCAATTTTTGCTCAAGTCTATAAGTAATCTTGGGTAATTGAAACTACTGCTCAAAAAACAGCTACTACTCAAAAAGATAAAGAAAAGCTGAAATCGGAATGAATAGCTAGAAAAAGTCAACTGATTGCTGTTATTTTAGGACAAGACTTTTTTCTATTTTAGTCTACCGAGCTCGTCTTAGCTTAAAAAATAACGCAATAGTGTTACGAAGTCGTGCTTCATTATACCATGCCCTGATGAGGATGTGCAGTACTGTGCACTATTGTGAAGGATTTTGCTCTTCTGAAATTCTCCACCAGAAGAATGCAAAACAAGTAGCTTCTGACGCTCCCTTGAAGGAGGCGAATGTGTGTAATTTTCTTGTCCGTGTCTTTCCGACCGTTTTTGAGCCGTTCTGCTTCTCGTATCACCTTCCATTTTTTTAATAAATTTCGGCTCATCATTGACACTGAGCGATCACCAGAGCTACAATTATTCATCAGAAAATGGTCTTAGGTTTTAAAAAGCCAGGCGTACTGTGAAAAACGTTTGGAGCTGCATAAAGCAAGTGAAATGTGCATAGCATTTCCAGATATTCAGCATCATCTTTGCCCTCGGATACGAACCGGAGAGTTACGGAAAGACGTAGGTTATGTTTTCATCTTCCAGTGGTGACAGAACTTTGCTTAAAACGTCCTCGTCCTTTTGAAGGCTCTACCACATCTATCCGTACTTCGAAGGAGGACCGATGGAGGGTGATAGGAATCGCGAAATTCAAGCACTGTACCAGTTGGCTGGGATGGGCACAGCTTTGGCGTCAGCTATTGTGGGGGGCCTAATTACTGGTGAGGCTAATGTTTCCTAGTTTTAAGCAATGTGGGGAGCTAGTGAAAGTTTCCTGAAATTGTCGATATCAAGAAACGTTCATGGAATTACATGATGCAGATTGCAGTAGATCTGAGCCTTGAATTTTTACTGGATGATGGCCTACTTTAAGCTTTCTTTTCTTTTTCATATCCTTTTAAGCATAACATGTTTTGCTTGACTTCCTTGCGTTCCTTTTCAGGCTTTATTCTGCAAATTCGGATACTGAATCAGGTGGATGATCCCCACACTGCTCATGGAGACATCAATTACTACGCGCAGTCCGAGTTCAACTTCTTGAGCAAGGTTAGAAGGGAATTTGGAAATTTTCATTAGAAACGATCAGCGTGATTCCAGTACCAACGAGCCCGTGAGCAAGAGGAGCTGATGGAACGGGAGCGGCTACATGAGATCTACTGAACAAGTAGAACTTTTGGCATTTCACTTAAGATCATTTTGTAAATTGTTTAATGAATCTCGACACCATTGTTTCTCGCGCTGTTAGCATGATTTGGAGGGTCTATTTGAACCTAGTGTGCATCTAAAAACGAAGTTTCACGCTGCTTATGGAAACCTCTTGCAATGGAAAAAGGAAAATGGCATTGCATTTTTAATGCAAACAATGTCCAAAACTCCATGAATGTTACATTGACAGGGTGGTGCTAGAAAGTGGAAGCCAGTCCTTGATCGATGGAGTCCCAGTGGAAGCCCCTGGCAGCTGCCTTTTGAAACGAGTAGAAAAATTGTGGTCCATTCCGTGGAGCTGATTTGATCTGCGGATGAGAACGAAAGCAAAGAAGCGTAGTTCGCCGCCTTAGAAGTACGGTGAAAAGCCCAAATAATGTCGACGCGGACATTGAAAGATCAGTAAATTTCGTCAAAACAATTCTACCGCGGTTCTTCTGCTTGACGAATGATGATAAATTCCACACTTTAAGGGGCGGATCGATGCTCATAAAATTGTGCGTCCATCTTCTCATCAGGCCAACATCGTGCATCTCTTGGACGAAGGTCTTCTTGTTAAACAACCAGGGGTCGCAAGAAGGCTCCACATCAACGAAAGGACTGTAGGGAGGACAGCGACGCAGTACAGACATTGAGGATGCTGTCATTCGCTTCTAAAAAAAACCAGACCTACCTCGGACCGTCAGCACACCTGGGATCCGCAAGATAACCAAGAAGAGGGTACAGGGAAATGACAGGGTTAGCCTGATCAAAATTGCTTCCGACTTACTATCACGGCGAAGCCACGGCAAAGTCAGATAAGAGCGATGCCTTCAGAGTTAGCGAATGTTTCTTTGAAACGCCCTAACTGAAGCTGCAAAGAAGGATTTGCTTGAGAAATGAAAAAATCCTCGACCTCATTCGTGAGGGCACCTTATCGGAATGAAAAAAAGAAAAAGGAAAAAAGAAAAGTTGGACCTAACCTCATCCCTCCAAACTCTTCCTTGAGTTTCTACGACAGCTTCACTTGCTGTTCCATTATGCGAAGGTTTTCATTTACACACACGGACATGGATGACTAGCATGAAATTACATACGAAACTGATACTTAACGGTTGCCCCCCCCCTCCTCTCGGCTAGAGTAGATTCAAAAAATTTCACTGTTGATATTGCTTACATCCATCAAAACCAACAAAAAATTCTTTTTCTCTCTCCGACAGAGAAAAACCTTGAAAACGCCCTGTGCGCTGAAAAATACCGTTTCCTATATGTGATGTTTTTGGCTGGGAATGCCATCTTAAGGTAAGAACCTCTTTCATGGACAAAATATCAAAATTAACTCCGATGTCCACCAACATGTTACTTTAAGAGATAATATGGTTCCGTGAGCTAAACAGTTCTTCAGGGAAGGTTTATACTTCAGCAGGGGGCGCCAGCACATATACCAAAGTCGACAATATCATTCTCTGAGTAGAAATGTCTTGGGTTCTGGGGTAAGCATAAGTGGCCCCAAAAACTTTGTACCTGAACGCAATGAACTACTCGGTCTAGAGAAATTTAGAGCAAAGGGTCGCGCCGAGCTCTCACGAAAGTGTAGACAATTTGAAAGCAGGCCTACGTGCTGAAAGGCAGAAGATCGATGTCGACTACCTGTGGTAGAAGCAGTCAGCAACTCCCACACATCCGTCGAAACAGGTTATTTTGAACATTATCTTGAATGAGGGATCCATTATAAGTTGGGTGGTGTACCGCGGAGCGCTGAGACGGGTCAAGGACCTTCCGAAGCCTAGAGCTTCGGGAAACGTCTAGCTGAACACGGCATACCACACACATCCACAGGCTCCGTAGCCATTAAGTGTTTCCTGTTCAACTCGCGTAGCCTTGTAACAAAGTACATCACCTCCACCTATTCTTGTCCGTCTACGAACCAGACTTACTTTTTGTAACAGAAACGTGGTTAACAGACAAGATACTAGATTCTGAGATTCTCGCAAATCTTCCGTACAGAGTCTTCAGATCAGGCCGTGGGAGTGTAAAAGGTGGCGGTGTATGCTGCCTTGCCGAAATTGTAGGTGCATAGCGATGGTGGCATAGCTCAAACCCAAGTCCTACGCAAGTTCACGAGTAGTCCGCCATGGGTCCGATTCCACCAGCTGTCGCAGTCGGTTGTTGTCGACATCGGATTCTCGTCCTGACCTGAGCGAATCTTGAAGGCTAAACTCACCTTTGCGAAAGCGTACGAACCAGTCTAGTGCAGTGCGGTCGGACATTGTGCCCTCCCCAAATGCACCTTTGATGCGACGACAGGAAGCGGCTGCTGTCACACCAAATTTGAAGTCATACAATAGGAGACCTCGGATGTACTCCTTTGAAAGCTGCATTTTTCTAGAAGGAGTTACGCGAGAGTGAGTAGCTAGCAATAATGGTAAAGTTATACATACCTGATTTCTTTGTGTGAACAAAAGATGGGTTGCTATAAGGTAGCGTTAGATAGACAAAAAGCACATTTAAAAATGGCGGGACTTTCGCAACAACTTAATAATGTGAGAATATCTATTATCATTCCTTAGTCATGTAGAAAAAGCCTGCAGACCACACTCTATATCCACCCTGTATAAATCTCCACCAATAGGATTGGTCCAACAATAGGATAAGAGAGGCTTGGTACAGGCAAATGATAGCAAACGATAGGGTGTAGCCCTAAATCCTCAGCGTAGTAGAGCATCGAAATTCATTGTTCAAAGTCTTATTCCGGCTATTTTAGAAAGTAGGAACTTTACCTAGCGCAGCAATTTGTTTCTCAGAGCTCCTTCCGTTAGAACCAGCATTTGAATCAACGAAGTCATTTTGAATCCTCCTTCATTCTGGAGTGAACACAATCTGACGGCTAACAGCAGAAGTGAATCCGTTTTGGTTAAACATAGGATCGGCGGGACCTCGAAGTCAGCGAATGTGTCGAACAAATAAAAACTCGGAGGATATGAATTTCTATCTATTTATCTACATGTTAGATGACGTAGGTCTTTGATGAAGACGGTCATTGGCACGCCAAGCACTGGAAGTCGCAATCGAAAACGGCTCCCGATACCAGCTAGTAAACCATCACTCCATCAACTCCCGTGTAACGTCTGCTTGTGCTAGACAGGGGATAAAACGTAGGAAAAGAAAAGATGAGAGCAGTAATGGACAAAGAGGAGTACGGAGAGCGCGACGATTAAGAACAGGTAAAAGTACCAGGCTGTCCAATAATTCTTGTCCGAAAATTTCACCATTTTTAATTTTTTCAACTTTATTGAAAAACAAGTCTAATCAACAATATAATAACCACAGTTATCCACCACAGTGGCCCATCGATTGGGCAGGTCGCCGATGCCTTTCGCTCAGAACTCCGGGGTCTGCGACTCGAAGAAGTTCGCGATGTCGGATTTGAGGTTGTCGTAGTTGTGAATTTTCTTCTGGCCAAATGGTGCTTCAGCGGGCGGAACAAGTGGTAGTCGGAGGGGACGAGGTCCGGGGAATACGGCGGATGGGCAAGAGTCTCCCAGCCGAGCGTCGCCAACTTCTGCTGGGTCTCCTTCGCCACGTGGGGGCGCGCGTTGTCGTACAGCGGGTATACCGAGGCCCGTCGGGGACGCTTTTCTCGGATGACGGCGGCTAGTTTCTCGAGCTGATCGGTGTAGATGGAGGCGGTGACCGTCCTGCCTTGCGGGAGCAGCTCGAAGTGCAGCATGCCCTTGGCGTCCCACCAGCAGCAGAGCATGATCTTCAGCGGGTGTTCCCTGTCCTCGAGGCTCGTGTCGCCGCTCTCGAAACGATTGAGCCAGCGATTGACTGTGCGTTAGGACACCGCATCCTCCTTGCACGCTCTGCAGATGTTGGCGACCGCGGTGCCCGTGTCGTTGCCCGGCAGCCACTCGTAGTACACGAACGTACGAATTCGACCTTGGTCCATTTTAGCTTGTACTGGTAGCTAGACGCGGCGACTGCGCCTTATATACCCCTAGCGTGGAACTCTGGAGAACCTTCTAGAAGGTTTTTACACTTGCCTAATATTATAACACTTCTAAGGAAAATTATACAATTTTGAAAATTTTCGGACAGCGATTATTGGACAGCCTGGTAGAAACAAATATGTAGGAACATGTATTAGGAATGGAGAGCGAACAACACAATTACACCACACGTTCACTTATATGAAAACGAATCGTACTCTTTTTCAGCACTGGAAGGAAACCTCTGCAGTGCTATGCAATATCAATTTTGTCCTGACTCTTTGATACTGACTCTGCGAGTATTAGTGCTCCACTTATGGTTCCAGTTGATGAAGGCGCGATGAAGTCATTCGGATCAACGTGTAGCATTTTCGGAAGATTCAATTCAGTTTCATGAAGCCTCAAGTGGCTGATATCGAGGTTGTAAGTTGCTGCAACGATGTTTGGTTGTGGGAAAAACTCCAGCTCCAGGCGGGACTTGAAACCGCACCTGCAGCTGACCTGACGGCAATGCTCTACGCCATTACACCACCGTTGCTGTTTGATCGGGTGAGTGTTGACGGGTCCCACACCTCGTGGGAATCGTCAGCAAGCACCGTATATTACCGTAGACGGCTGCTGATATCAGCATGGAACCAGCATGGAGTCAAGCTGAGCGTCTTGATATAATTGAAGTGATTCAATACACATCTCAACCAAACATCGTTGTAACATTTTCGGGGAAATTCTATGCATCATATGTAAATTATTCCTGATTCTTCCATCTTTCAAGATAGGGGTTCCAACAATCTAACTAGTATGCGAATCAGAGACAAGTATATACATTGTCTACTTCTTGAGTTGTTTTCAAATTTCTAAATTGACGACGGCTTGTTGACACTCACAAAGATAAGGCAACTCTGATTAATATGCGAAGAGCTGCTTCTGCTTGAAAACGTTAAATTTGAAGGTCGGGTACCTCTTCTTCCTAGAGAGAGAAGCATACAAAAATGAAGTTCATTCAAGTACGAAATGGAACGTCCTCCATTGTATTACCAGGTATATCAAGCACTTCAATTCCAGTGATTGTGCCCGTTTACTGCACAACGCGGAGAGTCCCTACAGATCTTGCCCCTCGGGTCAAGGTTCGGCCTCCTGAGATGATCATCCGTGTGCTCTTCGTTCATCACACATCTCTCGGATCAGACATCCACCTGTCGGCGCAGCCGCAGTCGTGGGACTCAGAAAGCGTCAGCGAGCTCTCGGGCTCATTCGTCATGAGACAACTGATTGGCAATGGTGCTCCTCCACCTGTTCGACTTCCTCGAACGTCACTCGAGTTTCCGCTCCTCACTCAGGTGAAGCGGTAGCTCTCACTAGTGGCTGCGTTTCCATCATTTATTTGTTCGTTTATTTAGTTAGTGCACATTGTTTGTGTGCTTTGCTAAAGCGAACAAACGAAGGAACCACATAACGTATAACAGGCCTAAGTGTTTCTCGATCCGTTGCAACCCCGTTAGCAAATATGGCTTGAAATGACTTTGGTACGATATGGAACAATATGAGGATAATTGCTGATTTCTTCCTCACATAACAACTTTCTTCCTACTTTTGAAGACTAAAATGACGTTTACTGTTCAGGAACTGCTGCTAAGGAATTCCACGCAATTTTCTTCATAATCTGCATGATGATCGATGTCGTTCCTCTTCTGATTATCGGTTTGTCAACTGCAGCGGCAGATTCCCTTCTGGATCAGGTGCACTTGGTGGAGGAACCGGTAGCTGTTTGTGATTCTAGGAACTCCAACAACTCGTGAGTATGGAGAGCTATCGTTGAGCGCCGCACATTCTTAGCATTTCCATTCCAGATTCATTTATTGCAATGGAACACTGTTGATGGCCGTCAACTTCCACGAACTGTACAACGATTCAAAGACATTCGTTGATATGCCAATGAAACACGACCCAGGTTTGTCTCGTCATGTGCTCTAAAGTTTCGCGGTAATTCGCAAATAAATTTCAAACTCTGTTAAATGAATCTTTGCCTGATTTGTTCATAGGTGTCCCTATAGCCAATTCCAGAGTATGTTCTCGAGAAATTCAACGTCGAATTTGGCAACGTAACGATTGAAAACATCGACAAGGCGCTGCTGAAGGCATTCGTGGACGACCACTTCAGGTGCTTTTATCATGAGCTTGACAAATGTAGTTTTTGCGCCTTTAGGCTGCTAACAAAGCTCTAGCAGTCGCCTCCCGTCGCGTGCACTCGGAAGGATGCTCTGCGTCCGTCTGCGGCGAACAATAACTAGCCTTTCTCTGGGATTCGCGAATTGGTGCCACACTTGTTTGAGAAGGATAAATAAAGCACTGACCATCGCCTGGCCACAGCAGATCGTTGATGGAGTATGGCCAAATATGTACTTGAACTGTCTCCCAAGTATTAGAATGCGTGGCTCATACCAAGTGGGAATGATTAGCGCCTCCTCGTTTATCCTCGTCCTTATTGTTATTCTTTTAAGCTCTGGAGTTTGGACGTAATGGTCTTATCAGGCATTTATGCCCTATCATCAGAATGCTGTGGAAGGACTGGATGAAAGTGCGCATCGTCTTCGTCACATCACATAGATTTGATGCTAAAAAACAGCTTCAGACGTTCGACACGCAGTGCAGGATGGCAAGAAATGGGGTCGACTTGAGTAGGCACTTTCTGCAAACACGTATAGCTTTTCATAGTTTTCTCACTGAACATTAGCCTTTTCAGTTTTTTTTTGAAATTATTTATTTCAATCCTTATTTATCGCTACGGAAAGCTTATGAAGCTTAAGAATTCAAAAGCCGTACAAAGCAGGCAAAAAACCCTTTTATGGAAACGCAAGTAAAGTAGCCAATGCTTGGCTTAGGTGTTTCGGCCCGTTTTCTCTAAAGAGCGGCAATCTCTTTAAACTCATGTGATGGACATTGGGCGTGAAACTCCTTTTGCCATCTCATCCATATAGTGCGCTTAGACGAGCTTTAGCATCTGCTCAGATTCAGTTAAGTTATGGCCATTTATTCCAGCCCTGCCGGAAGCGAGATGCTGCCGTGTACTCCATCGGACTGGCACCCGCAGCCGTCCAAGCTGATGGCGATCGCGGATCCGCAGCTGAGAGAGTGGGCGCTGAAGTTGAACGCAATCTGGCTGAGTCTCTGCAGGAAGGTCAGGATGATCTCGCATTCGCTCTGCAGAGCAACAGCGCTGCAAAACCCACGGCACCGCGGAATCTTGACCTCACCGTCAGGTAGGGCAGCTGAGCGCAATAGCGCCGGTCGAGATTCGAGCGCCCTTTCCTCGAGGGGATTCACGTGAAAGTGCTCTGCTTTCGTGGCCGACAGCTGATCTTCCCTCTGTCCGCCTGAAATAACCGGACGATCTCTGAACTAGTCACTGTGCAGTCACTGCTAACGGAGCTCAGAGTGATGGAAGGCTTGACTGAAAACAGGCGCTCACCAATATCAAAACGGATATTTTGTGCGGGGCGCAGCTCTGCTGTCCTACTAGCGCGGTAGGGTCGTTGACTAGGCAGCGACTGCTAGTGTCAACCATTTCGCGTTCACTTCCTAATCGGGAACAACGGGAGCCGTCTGAGGCATGCACATGAGCGTTTTGAGTTTCAGATCGATCCCGCCATAGAGAGTTACAGCTCTCGTTACTCGCTGCTCTATCTGCCGCATATTTTCATCATGCCCGGAGGACGCTTTAGAGAGTTTTACTATTGGGACGCCTACTGGATCGTTAAGGTGGTTTCTTCAATTTCTGCAGAGCAGCTACTACCTCGGTTGGTTTCATTACTGCCTTTTACAATCACCTGCATAGGGAAGGGCTTGCTTCGCGATTTTTGCCTTTTTTGTTGATCTCTTTGTCAAAGCGTTATCTTTACCACCGAGTTGTGCTAACGGTCCACAACAGTTGCTCGCGGCTAACTATGACGTATTATACATGACCTACGAATTGTTCAGGGTTTGATCGCTTGTGAGATGTACGACACCACGAAGGCGATGATCGAAAATTTGGGCTCAATCGTAGAAAGGTAGACCGTTTCCACTTCCATTAGGGTTAGCTGCGCTAGCCATCACAGATTTTGCGATACTATTGAGCGGGCCGGAGGCTTCAGAGGGGACTAAATCAGTGTTTTTGTAAGCAACACATTATAGAGATCGACGTTCGAGCTAAAAAAAATATGTGTACTCTGGGTCATCTGCAAAAGCAGTTTTTGTTGTGAGGAAATCAAAGGAAACTCATTATTATCTTAAATATGGAAGTATTTGCAACTGCAGTAGTCGTCCGAGTGGTCGTTTAAGGACTCGTACTTCTTTACTTAAAAACAGCATTCTTTCTTTGTCACAATCCTTCAATGGGTGCTTCCTTTTTCCAGATATGGCTTTGTTCCAAATGGTGGTCGTGTCTACTATTTGCAAAGATCACAACCACCTCTGCTGGCCGGAATGCTTTACGAGTACTACGAAGTGACAAAGGACAAAGGTTTCCTCGTGAAGATGTTGCCGATCATTGAGAAGGAGCTGCTCTTCTGGCAAACCAATAGAATGGTAAGTGACTGCTATGGAAGGATTTCCTTTTCGCTTGCCCAACAATAGAGCCATGGTTCACAATTGCATAACATTAAACTGCTTACGATGTATTGTGTTCGTCTGCTCAACGCATAGAAGCATAGAAGGCTAGTAAAAAATAGCAGCATAGATCTGTTTCCATGTCACTGAAGTGCCCTGAACATTCAGCCAGCACTGGTATGCTGAATGGTCAGCGTATCAGTGGTCAGTGGTCAGGATACTACTATCTGTTCCTACAATACGAAATAATGCTGGTGGGCAAAGGTGATGTCACTCTCGCTTGGAAAGCAAGGGCTGAGGTTCGAGTCCTGTGTGATGCCAGAGTTTTGATCGCGGCAGAGCAATTTTATAACGTGCTACATAAATTCACTGTTTCTTAAAAATGATTCAATTCATTTTCTTTGAGCCACAGATGGCTGGTTCTGAGGCTATTATGTAGCTGTTATAACGATGTTCTGTTGCGATCAAAACTCTATCACCAGGCCGAATTGAAACCCTCTCCACCTGCTAACAGAGGACCAGATTCATCAACGACTTACAGCAATTTAACTGAGAAAATTTAGCCGGAATCCCTGATAGCACGTTTTATCAAGCAATACGGTAAGCAATTTACCATATCTCCTGTTGATAAGCCGCGCTATCAGGAATTTCGAGTGTATTTTCTCCGTTAAACTGCTGTAAGTCGTTGATGAATCCGGCGCCAGGAAGGAATGCGCTACGCCATTACATCACTAAAAAAATTAAATAATTTCTATCAAATCCATCAGGTAAATCGGTTTCCCGCCGATATCAGCGGCCGAACCATTGCGAGTGAGTACTGATTGATCGCACGAGGTGTGAATGTAGCAATTAACAAAACAGCGCCGATGGTGCAATGGCGGAGAGAATTCGTCCCGGTTAGCGAGCAGTGCGGATTCGTATCCCGCCTGGCGCTAGAGTTTTGATCTCATCTTTAGGAGAGCTTACATTGTTTTCAACGTTTCAAAGAGAGTTGTTGTTAAAGCATCAATTCAAGAACGAACATTGATTTAAACACAAACTGCTCTCATAGGCCTGCCCATGGTTGGCTTTCAGTGATTATGTTTCCTGATGGTGTGTACCTTCTCATGTCTTTATATGTGTACCTGAACATGTATATTTCTGAACGATAACATTGCAACCCCATCCTATGGGAAAGAAGAGGCTAACTTTTACAGCCGTTGTGAACAGGCATCACGCTGAATTTTAAGGGAAACCGCGCGACGCTTCAAACCTCTATAAGGTGGTAATTTCAGGTGAACGTTACTGTGAAAGGAGTCACCTACATGGTTTATCGTTATCACACAAGGAGCAATATGCCTCGACCGGAATCCTTCACAGTGGACATCAAGAAAGCGCAAAGCATTCCGGACAAGGCTCAATTCTGGCAGGTGAACGGAATCGATGCATGTTCGTTTCTATTGGAGAAGTGGAGGGATCTTAATCTCTTACATCTCTTGTTTAAAATGTACCTGGGAGAAATAACCTCCCACGTACACTTTAAACGTATTCAACCTTTAGGGCACGGCTCATGACCAGCAAAAACTATCGGTAAATTAGTACAGTACTTGTGAAGTCTGAAGCGTATGTCTGAACATGTGATGTTGGAAGAATTTCAATCTCATTTAGTATAGGTTTCGTTTTTGCCAAGTCCTTAATCAAGTGAGAACAGGACCCTCAAAAGATTCAACGTTGTGCAGTAATCACTGGTGCCGCTAGACTGGCATGACCAATACCACCAAATGGAAAGGTGGTTCAGGGTATAGTTTTCGTATCGAAATTTTTCCCATATTTGAATGGTTTCGATAGTTCACAAATTTCGAATATTCGATTTCGAATATATTCGAGAAAAGCGATTTTTTAAACATTCGAATTCGAGTGAAGGATAAAAGATAAAGGACGGAGTTACTCACTTCCTTTTGGGATGCGCCATCTATTTTACTTCTACGGGATGTCGAGGAGGCGATTTGAATGTGTATTGGGTCATAAAATGATTTGTGGTGGCTAGCCGATGAACAAGTCAGCGCTTTTTGCTTCACAGACAAGTTCGGTACTCATTCACCGAGCCAGGTGGAATGGAAGGCTTGGTTGGCCTTAAAAAAAGAAATCCGAACCAGAAAACTGCTAGCGGGTGCACACGACAGCCGGCACCTCCTCCGACTGCACTACACGCGCCCTTTGAAATCGAACACATCTGAAAAACGCAGTTTCTTCGATTGCTTTGTTGTATGCATGTAATCGAGCAGCTGCAACATGTGCTAGGGCAGAATTTCTACATCGGATGGATCAGCGGTGAACGAGTTTTGCATCCGTCTTCTCGTCGAGCCACCATCGCCTGCGGTCGGAGAGAGGATTGCAAGAAGGCTCCACATCATCGACAGGACTGCAAGGAGGATTACGACGCAGCTAACGCAGCTACAAGGATACCACTAGCCATTTCCAAAGGCGGGCCGACATCACACCGTCAACATAACTGGCATTCATAACCGAGAAGAGAATTCAGGGGAACGACGAGGTTAGCCTGAACAAAATTGCTTCCGATCTACATGTCTCACGGCGAAGCGTTCAAAACCTTGTCAAACAAGAGCTCGAGCCCCGCAGTTATCGACTCTTTCGTGGAAATACCTTCTCTGAACCTGCAAAGAAGAATAGGCTTCAAATGCAAAAAAAAGTCCTCAACTTCATTCGTGAGGGCCGTTTATCGGACGAAAAACTAAAAACTACCGAAAAATTTTCATAGCTGATATTGCTTACTACAGTCAAAATCACCGACAACTTCTGTCTCCGAACGAGAGAGAAATCTTGGAAACTCCGTGTACGGTGGAGATCCTAATCCTGTGATATTTTTGGCTCTGATACCATCTGAAGGTAAGAACCCCTTGTTTCAACTCTGATGTTCACCAGAATGTAACTCTAAGAGATAATCTGGTTCTGTGGGCTAAAAAGCGTTCTCTATGAGGAAGCTTTGTACTTCAGCAGGACCACAGCACATGGATCAAAGTCGACAGTCGCACTCTCTGAGCAGAAATGTCCTGGGTTCGAGTCAAGGACATGTGGTCCCCAAGCTCCCTGAACCTAAACTGAAAGGATTAGAGAGTCTAGAGCCCTTTACAGCAGAGGGCCTCGTCGAACTCTCACCAGGGTTTAGACAGTTTGAAGGCAACGCTACTTGGACAATGGCAGAAGATCGATGTCGACTACCTCCGGCTCGCAGTAGAAGCGTTCACCAAGGGACTCGAAGGACCGAGGGACATCAGTGCAAAAGGAGATCATTTTGAACAATATCTAGACTGAGTGGTCCACTATAATTTGATAATTCACAGAGAAAATTCCATAGATACGACGGAGAAACCAGCGGACCGTAATTTGTGAACACCCAGTAGTGTCTTGTCACAATAGGAGTAGTCATTTCCTTTCATTGGCCAAAGACTGCAGGTAAATCCATTCTGTTCAAATTTTGAGAGAAATGCCTCATCTAATCTATTGGAACCCGCGTTCACGAAGTATTGCCAGCCAGCCGCTTCCATATGTTTCAGCTACCTCCAACCCTTGTCTCTTGCCTTCACGACATCGTCCCCTATGTGCAGGTGAAAAGAAACTGTTGGCCAAGGGCGCGGAGATGTAGTCGCTTTATAAGCTGACCCAAGCAGCGTGCAGATCTACAGCGTTGTCGTACCCTGGTTCCTATAGAACTGTGAATCCCCACATGGTTCACTTGATAATACAAGGGGGATGGTATATTCTCACAGTTGCTGGTTGATGTGACGAAGTGAGCTGCGATGAACCTGTAGTTCTTATGCGTGTTCGCTATTGTGACAAGTCCCTCTACTTCATCGAGTTCCTGGCTGGGTCCAGCTGCTTTTAGTCATTGTGCTACAGATGTTTTTCTCCATGCTCTTGGGGGTAATAAGGATAAAGGACGCATTAGTCAATCCCTTTTTGAACCCACCGCGTATTCTACTTCTGCGGGAGGTCGTGGAGGCAACTTAAATGCGCGTGTAGCCTGTGCAAAGCCTTGTGGTGATCAGCTAATGAACAAGTCAGTGTTTTATCCCTCCCAGACAAGTCTGGTACCAATTCAGCGATTCGGAGGGTGAGAAGGCCTGGTTGGCCTGGGCAGGAACCTGGTACCGTGTGCACGGAACAGTCGGCAGGTCCATCGACGTCCTTGAGGGTTATAGGGAATAGTAATGAAATCCCCTCAGAGAACTAGCACTTGATAGTTTGCAGCGCAGCAAACGTTTGAAAAAGTAAGGATCTAGATACTCTCAAATATCAAACAAGCAGCTTTAATCCAAGATCCCTGTGAGTTTTTCCAACTCCCACATATTCTTTTTACTCCAGCTCTAAGTTACAAGAGGCATTGGAAGACGAAGCCTACTAGGAAAGGCCAACGGTTCTCCTATTTAGATGAGGTGATGTAGCACCTCTTGAAACTGTGCACTAGCTACAACACATTACTCGGCTTCCGTTTCGGCAAATTCGCCTTCTTCGGAGCATGGAAGGATCCAATTCACATTTGAATTGCTCTCCAGAGATCGTTTCAGTCTACACAAAAAGATTTGAAGGCAAATAGGCCAAGGACGAAGTTGGGAAAGGACCGAGGGGTGACCTTTGTGGTGGAAGATGAGGTGGTCCACCAGTCATCCTCAGGTGAAGGTGCACAGACTCACGACATCAAAAGGAAGATTATGACGAGATTCGTAAGTCGGACATAAAGTCCATCCAAAAGCTTGTATTTCAGGATGTAGCCAGTGCTGCCGAGTCTGGCTGGGACTTCTCAACCAGATGGTTCAGCGACTCAAAGACTATCTACACTGTTGAGACGAGAAACGTAAGCGATTTAGGATCGACCTATGCAATTCTGGTTACCACGTATAAAGAGAGATCTATAGCTAGAACATGCAAAGTAGAATGATTCCAAAGTTCCCTTAGGCACCTTGAGATACATACCCTTGATTGTGCTGCTGGCTGCGCAATTTTTGTCCCGAACTCTGCTGTTATTATGTATGTATAATAGTAAATCACTGCCGATATCAAAATGTTCTCAAATCACTTCAGGTTCTCCCCGTCGATCTCAATGCGTTCATCTGCTGGAACTACGATATCTTAGAATACCTTTTTGAGCGTATAGGCAGGTTTCTTACATTCTTATGTTCTTCTTCATAGTGGCCCAATTTTCATATATTTCTGAACCTAAAACGTATCTTTAGTAATTGGCATCATTCATTTTTTCTTGGATTTTTCCGTTATGCATTTTAACTAATAAATCTGTTCTGAACCTTAGCGGATTTTCCGTAAGTTTTAAACTATGCATACCCAAGAAAAGTAAGGTGTGCTAGCACAGAGATCGCATTCCAAAAAATGACGTGTATTGCAGATGATCAAGTGAAATCGGAATTCTACAGAGAAGTTCGTGCGAAATTCCGGAACACTGTGCATCACGTCTTTTACAACAACACGGCAGGAACGTGGTATGCAGTTTTTACACACCAAACGTCTTATCACCTGCAGATAGATAACGTTTAAAAATCACTTTTTACTTTTATTGCAAACCACTTGAAAAAATTTAATTAGTAGCTTCTCATCGTTGCAATGAGGGAACAGCAATCTCTGCAAAGGCTTCATAGTCTGAGGTTTTCGTTCTGCAGTGGAAGATCTTTTCGAAGAGATAAGCCCAAGAGTAAATTGCAGGATGTTGACAGATCCAACAATGACGTCTTTCAAACTAAAGTAGTGAATTTTAGGGAACTTCACGCTTTCCCAGAGGGTCAGAAGGCAAGAACTTGCTAATAGTGCAATAAAAGTAGGCGCCGGCTCTCTCGTGCTCCCTGAAATATGCAGTAAAATACCGCATAACACTTTTGTGGGATACCGTAGAAGCAATTTCATTGTGTATTTGGTCTGTACAACGATTTTCGGTGCAAACCGATGGACCTCCGACAGCACTACCCGCTACGCGCAACATGTCGCTGAAAGTCATACACGTATTTTTAATTGTTTGTGCAGAAGTACAGGGAGAGGCACATCCCACAGTCGAATAAATTAATGCCGCCTTCTTTGCTCTTCTTGTACCAGGCTGTCCAATAATTCTTGTACGAAAATTTCACCATTTTTAATTTTCAACTTTATTGAAAAACAAGTCTAATCAGCAATATAATCACCACAGTTATCCACTATACTTGTGCTCGAATAATCGAATTCGAATAATTATTCGAATAATTTATTCGAATTCGATTTTCGATTATTTGATTATTCGAGTTTCGTAAATTCGAATAATTATTCGAATTCGATTATTCGAGTTTAGCAAATTCGAATAATTATTCGAATTCGATTACTCGAGGTGCGAAAATTCGAATAATATTCGAATTTCGAATACGTGGTTGTTTCGAATGTGGCATAACGATGATTTTTGTGAGCGGCGTTCATTTCGGTGACGATTGTTTTCCATAGCACACTGTCGAGGAGCTCACCGTAACGAAAACGCATTCAATATCCTACTATACATAGAAGGCTAGTGTGTGTGTGCGTGCGTGTTTCCATCAGTCCATCACAACTGGCGTGGGGAAATGGCGTATTGGCGATACTGACCGCAGTTGATGGCGATCGACTGCGGTCCGAAGCTTCAGCCGTTGGGGTCTCGTCGATCTCGCTGAACACAAATTTGAAGTTCGTTTTTGAAATTATCGGTTGAAGTTTATCGAGCTATTGATTTTCTATGGGGAATTCGTTGAGGCGAATCAATTGTATGACCGGTCTTCGTCGATATTTTCAAAATCTAACTTCACATTTGCGTTCTCTGCGACCACGACTGTCATCGATGTCATACACTTGAATACTCTACGGAATTTGCACAGTAAACACAAATTTTGACAAAAAATTAAAAATGAATTCAGATTCGTGTTCAGTGACTCGATTACCTCAGGCCTGAAGTTTCGATCTTGTTGAGTGATATTTACGAAAAATCGATAATTTGATTAATATCTCTTGATGGCAATCGTTACTGCAAAAACTAACTTAAGATTCGTGTTCAGCGACCTCGATTACTTTGGGACTGAAGCTCACAGTTTGCATATATGACACGACAATATAAAATTTTCAGTTGAAATTCAAAGTTTTTCAAATCAAATTCAACGTTGTTACACGGGGAAGATTCCAGAAGAACGTTGAAATTTATTTCAAAAACGTTGACTTTCGACTGAAAATGCCGTATAACTCTACAATTTTGATTGGCTGACGATTCCTGTGAGATAATGAAATGAACAAGTGGAGTGAACGGTTTTTTTCGCAAAGGTTTGCACTTGTGCGTAGATGTTTTGCACCGTATTTCTGAAGGAATTTTTTTGTAGGATTTTGTTTGCAGGAAGAAAGTTCTCATGTCTTGCCAATTAACGAGTATTGTCAACGGTTCTGAGAAGTTATTGAATATCTTCATTATTTGCTTTTTTTAAAGAATTCAAATCTTTTATTTTGTCTCTGGCGAATGTTGTCGTTGAACTTACTTTACTACATTTACTTGAGCCTACACAATGCGTTTTTGGAGTGAGTAAACAATATCAAACGAAATTGGCTAACACAGAAATCGCATCGTCCTTATTAATACACCACGTTGCAAAATTGTAGATACCCCCGATTTGTCCATTAGTACCCGAAGGATCCGCTGCCTATGCTCAGCGGTTACCGTCGTATTCCTCACTATCGAAAGCCTCTATAGAAGAATTTTAAGCAGGTTAAAAACATCAGTGCAGGATACCACAAACTTTTATTGAAAATTTAACGAATGGAGACCGTGCAAAATATAAGTTCCTTTCATAAAAAACCTGATTAATCACAAAAGTCCCTACAGACAAAGTAAGATTAGTACTTCGTCACATCACCTTTGTTGCAACCATATCGAAAATTCTGTTTTGCATACTACTGGTTAGGTTATCAATAACAGTTCGCTCAACATTGGCTCATGCATGAAGTATGGCGTTCTTCAGATCAGAAACCGAAGTGTAAGTGGTTCCATTTTTGTACACTTTGTGTATAAGAATGCCCCACAAGTTTTCGATCAGCGGTGAGATCTGGAGGAAAACTAGACCACTGCAAATAGTTGAATTGTATTGGAGTTGAGCCAACCTCTTATAAACCTTGTGGAAAAGGTACAGAATGACTAACTACAAGGTTCTTATTCGCATTGGCGGGTTCCTTTACTCTATGGTACCTAAAGCATCGATAAGGAACAAATACCTGGGTCTTCACACATTGGCGTCTCGCAGGAAATTCTTTGATATTTGTCGGGTTTATAAGTTAATCCATTTTTCGCGCTTTGTAGGCTCCAAATTCTTTGATCTGCGTGCGTCTCAAACAAAAGGGGAGCCTGAGAAGCTAGGAGTAAGTCGACCTAGGAGTAAGCTGAAGGTGGCCCTTTCTACTCATAGGACATTGGTTTGACTCCCTGTAGGTGTGTCTTCATGTTGTTGTGTTGCTGTAATACTTTTTTCTGGCGCTTGCGCTTATCGCAAGCGTATTGAATAAATAAATAAATAAATAAATAAATAAATAAACCTGCAGTCGAGTGCGATCCGTGTGTGGATGCATTATCTTGTTGGAAAATGAGGTTGTGCTTACGAAGTCTCCTTAAATATGGCAAAAGGTGATCTCGGAGCAATTTCTGGTAGTCTTCACTGTTCATCCAACACGAGACGATCTTCCGAAAGGAACGAGACAAGTCCGCATGCAGAAAACGCAGCCCAACCATGAGACTTTCACCGTCAAAGTTGCGCCTAGGGGATACTCGACCTCTTCTCTCAGATCTCTCCAGTAGTGTAAAAGAAGTGGAATCTTGATGGGCCCGACGGGTACAGACACTATTCGAGAGATTTGAGGAGAGAGAGAAGCGAATATTCTACAGGTGCTACTTTGTGGTGGAAGTCTGATGGTTTCGGCTGCGTTTTCTGGATACGAACTTGTTGCCTTGGAGTTCGTCTCGCGTAGGATGAACAGTGAAGACTACCGTAAATTGCTCGCAGATTACCTCCTGCCATATTTTAGAAGATTTCGTAGGCACAACCTTATTTTCCAACAACATCATGCATCCATACACGTATCGCAGTCAACTACAGGTTGGCTCAACTACAACAGAACTCAACATTTGAAGTGGCCTAGCTGTTCTTCAGATCTCCACCCGAAAACTAGAAAGCTTGTGGGACATTATTGTACACAAAGTCTACAAAAATGGAACCGCTGAGACATCGGTTTCTGATCTGAAGAACGCCATACTTCATGCATGGGCCAATTTTGAGCGAATAAAAAAAAAGATAACCTAATCAGTAGCATGCAAAATAGAATTTTCGATATGGATGCAATAAAGGTGATGTGACGAAGTACTAATCTTACCTTTTTTGTAGGTACTTTTGTGGTTAATCAGATTTTCTATTAAGCGAACTTATATTTTGCACCGGTCTCCATTTCTTAAATTTTCAGTTAAAGTTCGTGGTATCCTGCACTGATAAGATAAACTGCTTAGAATTCTCCTATAGAAGTTCTCCATAGTGAGGAATACGATGGCAACATTACTGAACCTCGACAGCGGGTTCTTCGGGTACCAATAGACAAACCAGGGGTGAACCTATTTTGCACCAGGTGTATTAAGTTTTAATAAAGTTTATTCGATTATTCGATTTTTTTTCGAATATTCGATTATTTGGAAATTCGAATAACCAAAAAATGGGGTTATTCGATTATTCGGAAATTCGAATAAACGAAAAATGGGGTTATTCCATTATTCGGAAATTCGAATAACTAAAAAATGGTGTTATTCGATTATTCGGAAATTCGAATAACCGAAAAAATGGGGTTATTCGATTATTCGTTCATTCGAAAAATTTTAAAAAAGCACAAGTATATTATTCACAACAGTGGCCCATCGATTGGGCAGGTCGCCGATGCCCTTCGCCCCAACCCCAGGGGCTGCGACTCGAAGAAGTCCGCGATGTCGGATTTGAGGCTATCGTAGTTGTGAATTTTCTTCCGGCCAAATGGTGCTTCAGCGGGCGGAACAAGTGGAAGTCGGAGGAGGCGAGGTCCGGGGAATACGGCGGATGGGCAACCGTCTCGCAGCCGAGCGTCGCCAACTTCTGCTGGGTCTCCTTCGCCACGTGGGGGCGCGCGTTGTCGTGCAGCAGGTGGACCGAGGCCCGTCGGGGACGCTTTTCTCGGATGGCGGCGGCTAGTTTCTCGAGCTGTTCGGTGTAGATGGAGGCGGTGACCGTCCTGCCTTGCGGGAGCAGCTCGAAGTACAGCATGCCCTTGGCGTCCCACCAGCAGCAGAACAAGATCTTCAACGGGTGCTCCCTGTCCTCGAAGCTCGTGTCGCCGCTCTCGAAACGACTGAACCAGCGCCTGACTGTGCGTTGGGACACCGCATCCTCCTTGCACGCTCTGCAGATGTTGGCGACCGCGGTGCCCGTGTCGTTGCCCAGCAGCCACTCGTAGTACAGGAACGTACGAATTCGACCGTGGTCCATTTTAGCTTGTACTGGTAGCTAGACGCGGCGACTGCGCCTTATATACCCCTAGCGTGGAACTCTGGAGAACCTTCTAGAAGGTTTTTTACACTTGCCTGATATTATAACACTTCTAAGGAAAATTATAGAATTTTGAAAATTTTCGGACAGGAATTATTGGACAGCCTGGTACACAGACAATGGATGGCATACAGGTAAAGCACGACAGTTGATCCATCCTTTTTGAAAGCTCAGCGCAACATGCCTCTAATTGCATAAGCGTGTGTATACATAGCAGTATTGACGCTCGAGCACTATCTCTCCTCAAAAAAAGTTTTCTTTTAGCTGCTCTATCTGAATACAAGTGGGAGGTTTGGATTGTTTTTTTTTGCGGACTTATAGGAGAATGGCGGTTCTTCAAGAGTGATCCAGAAAAGGATTGACTTACTAATAAACGGGCTGTCTGAAACAGGAACCGCGGGTTGTCTATACCGCCACTATTTCGATCATAGTCAATCTCCTATTCGAGTACTTTCACAAAGAAAAAGTAGATCTATCATAGTCGGGGGACGGTGGCGATGTCCGTTAATTCAAGTGGTGCCAATGGAAACTGCCTGCATTTGCGAGCCGAGCCAAACACGGACAATCGAATGCAAGCGAAGGCCCTAGTGACATGCCGGCCTAGGAACGTACTGTGTCACGTCATATGGTTGATGACGTTTAAGAGCTTTCGAGATAATGCTACGGCGTCCGCGGGAGCCGACACGCACTCGCAAAGCCCGGCGAGTGTGAAAAGTGTGCGAGAGTCCCTGATGCAAGGACGGTATCGGGGGGCAACCCAACTAGTCCGAAAGTCCCGTAACGTAGGCAACAGGGGTGAACATTTAACGGTTAACGATTTAACGAATTTAACGAATTAACGGCATTTTTTGTTAAAATCCGGCTTAACGACTTAACGGAAATTTTTAGAAATTTAACGGAATTTTTAACGGACTTTTTTCTCAGTGAGTTTATCACATTTGCCCTTAGTCTTCAATAATGCTGTAGATCTCATCCTCCCTAATACTGTTCCTAAAAAACTATTGAAATCAGCAAGAACGTTTTAATGTTTTCATGAATATGTTTTGAATTTTTGAATTTTTTAAAATGCATTTCGGGGGCGCGTGTAGCGCAGTCGGAGGAGATGCCGACTGTCGCGTACGAGGTTCCTGGTTCGGATTTCCCGCCCATGCCAACCAATCCTTACATCTCTCCGGGTTGAATTGGTACCAGACTTGCCTCTTGTTCATCGGCTGGCCACCGGAAGTCATTGTATGACCAAATACGCATTCAAATCGCCTCCACGACATCCCGTAGAAGTAAAATACGTGGCGGGATAGTGATTGAGTAATGGGGCCCTTTATCCTTCTATCCTTTGATGCATTTTGGGCCTAGAAGTTTCTTCGCCGAGCCCCCAAGCACGCCTACGAATCCATAAAGATACTGGTCTAACCCGCTTGTAAGATATGCCTATCCTCATCTGGCATTGCTTATCACAGGATAGTTTTGCCCATCACCTGGAACAGTCCTGACGGAGAGAATGTTTTCGCTCGCTGGACGTATTTTAAACGATTTAAGAAAAACACTAATAACAAAAACTAGGAAAGCTACTTTTTCTGAACGTTAACACGTTGACGACGTAACACACCTTTTCGGTAGTGTAGGACCGTGTGACATGATGTCGTGTCACGGTCTCCAACGTTGCAAAAAATGCATTGGTCTCACACACCGGGCACTCGAAAATTGTGCGTTCGACAACGTGCATTCCACTGATAGGCTTTTAATTGTATCTTTTTAAAATCTTTCTGTAATTAATGGGGTGGTGCCCGCATCGAGATTGTATATGCTCGTAGAACAGTCACTCAAAACGATCTCGCAAAAAACTAAGAAGGAGAATTCCAGGTTTTGCCTAATCGCACGTTTTAAGATGCCTTGTCGGTGATCACCTTGCATGATAATTCCATACCTCTCTTATTCCACACCCTGTAGATAATTTGATGCTGAAAGCTTATTTTTCTTTGCTTGATGATGATGAATTGTTTATTTTACGTGACAAAGTTACACTCCGTTCCTTGAACTTCAGGTGTTGACCTCTTGACGTTGAAACGTATAAGGTTGTCCTTGATTTTTCACTTGAAAGAATGTTTTGCAGCCATTTGTACTTCTTAACGAAATTTAACGATTTACCGAAAATTTAACGAAAATTTTCCTTTAAAAAATTTCGTTAAAAAATTTAACGCACAGAATTTTGTGTGCACCCCTGGTAGGCAAGACCCGCGTAGCAACGTTGAATGCAGGAACGTTGACGTGCCACTTGTACAAGTTGGCAGAAGCGCTGTAGCGGAGAAGAGTCGGCTTATGTGCGGTAGAGGAGACGAGGTGGTCCTGCTGTAAGTCGAGGGACATTGACCGTGGCTTCAAGAGCCGCTTTGTGCGGCAGTCCCAGGACCACCAGTGGTGTTGGTATGATCGTCTGCGAACGTATCCGTGACGCGATTGCAAGCGTAGAACGTTTCGATGACCGCTTGATGAAGATTGTTGTCGCCGTAGAGGAACAACGATGCCATTTCTCTTCTGCGTATGCTCCACAGACTGGCTGTTCTGAGGAAACCAAGGACGAGTTCTGGTCCCTGCTTGATGAGAAGACAGCGGGTGTACCGTCAGAAGATATGATTGTGTGGCAGGTGATCTTAATGGTCACGTCGGAGCAGCGAAAGACGGCTGCAGCTGTCATGATGATTTTGGCTATGGGTCACGCAACGCCGATGGTGAGCGTTACTTGAGTATGCAGACTCACACAACCTCACCATCGTGAACACCAAATTTTGAAAGCGTGACTCTCCCTCATCTCGTTTTATAACGGGAACGCTAAAACGCAGATTATGTCCTTGTTAGGTGTAGCGACCAAGGCGTTGTCACAGACGCGAAGACCGTGCCGTATGAGACGGTTGCCACGCAACATCGTCCACTGATCTGCTCTCTGAAGATCACACCTTCGAGGTGTAAACATGCCGAGCGATGCGTTTCGGCTAGAATCAAATGGTGGCGACTGAAAGAGAGGGAAGCTGCAGTTATTTCTCTCATTCGGTTGCCGACGGTGACAACTGTAGACGAAACCTGGAAGGATGCTACCAGTGCGATAACACGGACTGCACGCCTCGAACTCGGCACAACGAAGCCTGGGCGACGCTGGGTCGACAAGCAGGCATGACTACGGACTGATGATGTCAGAGAGAAAGTCCGAGAGAAGAAACGGCTCTATCGCGTATTCATCGGTGATAAAACAGCCCATAATTGGCGGATTTATCGATAAGCGAAGAAAGCGGCCAAGAAGGCAGTCGCCGCTAATAAAGCCGCACATTACGCTGATGTAAGCAAAACTTGGAAACGCGCGATGGTGAGCGTTATCTCTACTGACTCGCCAAAACTCGCTGTCGTCAAGCAGAAGATATTGAAAACTTCTTTGGCATTAACGACGAGAACAGTAATCTTCTGTGTCGTAAGAGGGCTGTGAAGCGATGATGATGAAATCTCGAATGTTGAATTTGCCCATCCTGCCATTCCTTTTGCATCTCCTGAATACGGTTCCGTCCAGAAGATCACAGTGAGCGAAACTGAAGCAGCTCTGAGGGAGATGAAGTCAGCCAGTCATGTTGTTGCAGAGAGGAAAGTGCCCGAGAGCTGGCAGCAAAGCACGACCATCCCAATTTGGAAGAAGTGCAGTCCTGCGGACTGCACTAGTTACCTCCAGTTTGCCTTCTTTCGCACAACATGAAAATCTTTGAGCGAATTGTCGATGGACGTATACGGGATGTCATCCAGTTTTCCTACGAATCAGTGTGGTTTTGTCTCTGGCTGTGGCACTGTTGATGCCATTCAAGCTGTTCGTCTTTTGCTAGAGAAGCACCGCGAGAAACAGAAACCGGTGCATTTTGCCTTCCTGGACTTGGAGAAGGCCTTCGACCGCGTTCAGCGAGATGTTATATGATACGCGTTGCGAGAACATGGTGTTTCTGAAGAGCTTATTGAGTGGGTGCGCATTCTGTACTCTTGTCCAAGGAGCCGAGTGCGAGCACCAGCGGGCACCTCGACGGAATTTCCCATCTCTGTAGGGGTGCACCAGGGATCTGTGCTATCCCCGCTGCTCTTCGTGGTCGTGATGGATGCGATCTCACGAGATCTTCAGATGGCGGCACCTAGGACGTTGCTGTATGCTGACGACGTCAGCATGTGAAGATAAAACCGTTCTCGAGCGACAGGCCCAGACGTGGTGCGATCGCCTGGCATTGTTCGGACTAAAGCTAAACGTCAAAAAGACGGAATACTTGATAACCGATGTGAATGAGCACGAATCTATTAAGATCAATGGTGCTGAGCTCTCACGAGTTACATCTTTCAAGTATCATGGCTCAACAGTCATGTCCGATGGCAGCCTAAAGTTGGAGGTGAACGCTCGCGTTGAGTGCAGCCTGGTCCAAATGGCGCTCGCTGCCTGGGGTGCTTTGCGACAGGACAATACCTGAGCACCTCAAATCGAAGGTTTATAGAACAGTTGTCCGCCCAATAGCGACTGTTCTATAAACCGACGGTGCTGAGTGCTGGTCCGTGACGAAGGAAATTGAAAGCCGCCTCAGTGTAACGGAAACGAAAATGTTACGGTGGACGGCTGAAGTTACGTGTTTGGACCGCGTTCGCAACGACCACATACGACAGAGGTTCGGTGTCGCCCCGATAGCCGAGAACCTTCGATGGTACGTCCATCGCGCTTAGGCCTATGTTATACTTCGGCGACGCGTCGCCGACGCTGCGACCCGTCACCGACAGCCCGTCACCGACGTCGCCGACGTCGCCACAGACGCGTGGTCGACGTCGGCGACGTCGTCAACAAATTCTGTGGCGGCGTCGGGGACGACGTTGACAGGAGAGCATCGAAGCGCATCTTTGGCAGCGGGTTTTCGGAGCGGGTTTTCACTGTCATCATTTGGTAACCAGTCTGCCCATAGAAAGGCTAAGTGATCACATCTGCCTCGAATTTGCATACATTTTGAGCTTTTCTTAATCTTCAAAAGAAATTTTAATTCTTAATTCTTCTTAATGCTTCAAGACTTGATGATGATTTTTTGTTCTGTATGTACGGCAGTCTACTCAACCATTGTTGATCTGCCGAATTTTCTCTTACTAACCAAATTTGGCTTTTAGAAGGATGGGTAAGTGTTCAAAGGTTTCACTAGCAGCAATGCTAGTTTCACTACTATGATAACGAAGATATAAACATGAAGCTCAGGGAAACAACTGTCCTAAGAAATTTTTTTCTAGGCCTATTTGCTCTACAAGGAAGCAAATCGGCCTAGAAAATGCGAACAGAACGGCTGAGAAGGACACAAAAAGGAAAAGTGACAAATTGAAGGGGAGCTAAGGTTTAGGGTCCCACTCCCTCCCAAACACTCAGTGTTCTAATGAATTGTGCTTTTTGTGTGGGCAAGACGGTGTTTTTTGCACTTCTCGATTTCGTAATTCGACGTACGGTGGTGATGATGGCAGTTCCGGGAACGAAGAACCAACCCACAATCATAACACTCCATCGGAGTGCATTTTCTGCCACCCTTGGATGACGTCGGCGACGCTGACGTCGTCGGCCCGTCTGTGGCGACGTGGGGGACGTCGGTGACGCGTCTGTGGCGACGTCGGCGGCGGAAGTATAACACCCCCTGCGGAGCTCTCGGCGACGTCGCCGGCGACGCTGTGATGTGCGGGCTCCTACGCAGTGCGTAGCAGCCCCTACAGCATAGCGTCGCTGACGTCGGCGACGCGTCGCCGAAGTATAACATAGGTCTTACACTTGGACTCAAAGATGGCTGGCGTCCACCCTGATCAAGCATATGATCAGGAGAATTGGCGTCACCATATCAGAGGAGCAGCCCCGCCACCAAGCGGGACAGACGCTAATGAAAATGATGATGATCATAGTCGGGGGGGGGGGGGGGGAGGATAGCACATAACTAAAAATTATGTAGCAAAATTGCATGAAGCTAACGGAGCGGCTTCTAGAGGGCAAAATAGAACCTAAACTGACAAAATTCACAAAAAACACTCGACTTCGCAGCGGCTGTAAACAGACAAAGTTGGTTCCCCCACCCTACTATGATGGATCCAGGTTATAACATGTCGGACGGCGGTCAACTGTGAATGCACTTCGCCCGCCGAGACGTCCTTACCACCATGGCGATTTGTTTGTTTGTTGAATCTCATTTTGTCCTGTAAAAACCGTCCGTGAGTCTCAAGTCAAGTTGGTACAGAAATTTTACTTATGTGCCCCCTCCCCTCCAATTGGAATAGAACGAAGACGCCGCCACTTCTGAGGACGATTCCTAAAAAAACAATAAATTAGGAATGGATACATCTAATGTTGTGTACTTCAGTGATAAAGCCCTACATTGTGTAGATGTATATTTCCCTTCCCTAAGGTACGACTTCAATCTGAGAACTGGATTACACAACACTGGATTCTACCCTTCAATCACCGTACCGCTGTTCACCGGCTGCTACAACACGCTGAATCAAGGAAAATCGGAGCGACTCTTTTCCCTGATGAAGGTGAGGCAGCCCTGTTTTTGAGCACTTTTGCTACTTAGCAGTGATACTGGAGGAAGTAAGAGAATTGTGTTCGCGTAGTGTTTTGGAAAAGCACCGAGCAACAGCTTGAAGTTAAAGCGAATAGAAGTAAAACATTGAGTGTCTCTATCAGTCATCTCTCAAATGTGTGCGTTGTAAAGCTGCTCCTTGAGTTTCGCTTTGAACTCTCTGCTTATATCATCCCTGATTGTAAAAAAATGTTTTTTATTGCCCTCCTCCAAACGTTGTCATGCGGGTTTCTTTGAGAGCTTTTTCGAGCTTTTCCAGTATACACATTTGAGATAGATTTAGATACCTTCTTGATCATTAGGATTCTGAATGGGCTTATTGGCATCCGTTTGCATCACTCCACCTGTTTCAATTCAGAGCTTGGGTGTCTTCGAGTACCCCGGTGGTATACCGACGTCGATGGTCACAGACAGCGAAGAGCAGTGGGATTTTCCGAACGGATTCAGCCCTCTGAACCACATGGTCGTCGAAGGTCTGAGGAAGAGTCAAAACGCTCAGATGCAGGATGCGGTGAGGATCTTCATGCAGTTAATGCCAACATGTTCAGATACATTGCCTGTAACACTAACAACTTGATTTCTTATCACAGTGCAACAGCGATTCTAGAAAGATCGGTTGTTTCTTTGTTTTTCGGGTATTCGCTTTTTAGAAGCACTGCACTGCTTTCTAGCAAAGAGTTTACGCCATAGGTGTCGTCATATTATAAATTAATCACATTTTATGCACTTTTCTATTATTTTGGGCGCGTGTAGCGCAGTCGGAGGAGGCGCGACTGTCGCATGTACCCGATACCAGGTTCCTGGATTTCCCGCCCAGGCCAACCAAGCCTTCCATCCCTCCGGGGTCGATGAATTGGTACCAGACTTGTCTGGGAAGGATAGAGCGCTGACTTGTTCATCGGCTGGCCACCGGAAGTCATTGTATGGCCAAATACGCATTCAAATCGCCTCCACGACATCCCGTGGAAGTAGAATGCTGGCGCATCCCAAAAGGGATTGAGTAACGCCGTTCTTTATCCTTTATCCTTTTATCCTTATCCTTTATGTATTATTTAATTATAATTTCTCGGAAAATGTGACAGTGCTGAATTTTGACGAACCTTCGGAAGAAGATGATGTGACGAGTAAAATATCATGCTCCAGAAACACAATAACTCTCTTCAAGAATTTAAGAATGATGGTCTTTTTTGAAAGCACTGGTAACGTTTCCAGCCCTACCATAATCATTTGTCCATACATACATACATAAGTCCATCAAATCAATAGTCAGAAACATCTCTTCCCCACTGTTTCGTCTTGTCTGAAGAAATATCTGTCTGTCTCGATTCAGAAATACAAAACACCTGAAATGCTGGTGACGTACATTGGATATTATTAGATAATAAAATCGCTGCGCTACAAGGAGGAGACGTTTTGTTGGAGCGCCAAGAAAACCAGAAGAGGTTGCTGTGAGAGACATTTGCTAACGACAAGACACATGCACACATTCACAGTGCTCATTTCTACCAAAAATAACTCTAGACCATCAGCCATGATACTTCCCAAGCATATACGAGATGCGCGCTGATCAGAGCTGATATTTCTTCTCCTAAAAATAATTTTGGACTTTTGTTCAAGTGGTTATATACAATAATAACAGTATAGCAGCGATCGAGCAGGTCGCGTACATTGGCACTGGCAGAATGTCTGAAAGATTCTCATAAACCTAAAAAGGGAATGCGTTCCAATTCCCATGGAACTTTGGACAGCGATCTATTCCTTGTGAAAGAGCTTGAAACGTTGACTGCAAATATATCATTTTCACGTCGAAATGGGCACTTTTCAAATCAAATCGGAGACTATTTTTAACTAGCCTATGGCTTTGAAATCAAAGCGAACTCTTCCGAAGTGAAATGGGCTTCTTCTTCATTAAACTTGAGACTCTTCAAAAAGGTTAGAATAATTTTTTGTTAAAAGAAAATTTGGTACGACGTTCTTTGAAGTTTTAGTTCATCCACCCAATAAGCGAACACATATTTGAAATTTTATAAATATCTCTTTAAGAAAAATAATGTTTTTAAGCTTGTTTTAAAGATCAGAAAGGCGGCCATCTTTAGTGTTGATCATGTTCAAAAAATTGCACTATGCTGCGCAAGACGTCGCGATCTTTATTCGATTGATAGCAGAACTTATGTTTGCATGGAGTTTTACACCTGTTAACGATATAACCAAAACAACTGTAAAGAACATACATATCCTCGCTTTGTTGTAAATGGCACTTCCACTATCAATCAAATAAAAGTTTCGGCGAACTTTTTGAGTGCATGGCGCGATCTGATCTTTTAATGAGCTGTATGCCTGCTTCTTTGCTGTGCTTTAAGGCAAATTTGAATTGATTATTTTTCTCTAAAAATGAAAATTTTATGAAAAGATTAAATTTATTGGGGAAGAGAAGCTAAACGATTTCAAAGAAAGAATGCCAAATTTTCTCTGAAAAAATTCAGCCAACCAACTTTATTGAGTCTGTAGCTTAACATGCCTGAACGTCATTTCGATATGGAAGAATTCATTTTGATTTCAAAAGTCTTAAAGCTAGCTCAGGAGAGTGTCCAATTGATTTGAAAAAGACGTGAAAGTGGTACATATGGAACAAATTGCTAGATTAGCTTTCTAGGCGAGTTCTGGAAGGTCAGAATTCGCGTTCTCGGCTGTAGTGCTCTTTGCCTAGTTAGCGGCTGCGGCGATGGCACAGTGGTAGCATCCTCACTTCGAACTTTGAGATTGCAGGTTCGATTACCAGTGAGCAACTTTTGCAATTTTTAAAATGAAAACAGCGTTCATCGCAAGACCATGCAACCAAACTGTTATATCTGTTGCGAGTGGAAGGTGGAGGGTCGGTCGAGTCGATTGTTAAACTGTATTCGGCGGAAATAGTGCTTAAATGGAATGAGAACATTCGGTTTGCATACTCTCTAGGGCTCAAGGAACACTGCCACCCCGAAGGTGACGCGATGCTCTAAGGCATGTGGTGCGGCGATCGAGACCGATCATTCGCGAGCTCTCTCGTGTACAACAAAAACAATCGTCACAGCTCTGGAAAACACGACGATGCCCGCTCCGCGTCGCGGCTACTTCTTGCCGTCTCCGGCGGTGAATTTGAACAGAATGACATCGCCGCCCTCGACCACGTCGGTTTCGCCCTGCTGTCGAGTTTTTCCGGCCAGCTTTACCTGATTTTCTTCACCAAGTTCTATAATGTTCGCAACCTGCACGACTTTCGCCATTATGAAACGGTTCTCAAAATCGGTGCGAATTCTACTAGCTGCTTTCGAAGCGAGAGTGCCTTGCTGAATAGTCCGCATGCCTTTACTTCATCGTTTTTGGTGGAGCACTCTTGCTGAAGAGTCTTATACCTATGTGGTATGAACAATCCTGCCTCCTTCATGTACTTGTCACGCCCATCATCATCAGGCATATCCGTCAGGTTTTTTTCTCAAAAACGTCTGAAAACGGGATAGTAGGAGATCGCACTTGTCGATCCACTCTTTGATTTTCGGTTACCACTCATCCTTCTTGCGTATGTAGTCCTTTTCAGAAAGATTGAATAGATGGACGATTGCTACATTTTGCCGTTGCAAAGGGAGCTTGTTAAGAACCTCGATTTCCTTTCCGTTCCAGAAAACTAAGCAAATCAGCTGTGTCTTCTCTTCATATTCTTCTTCACTCTCTGAAGGTAACGTATTTCACGTCTAAAGTCTTATCCTTGCTGTTGTGAGTAGTTCCTTGTAGTTCCTATACTTTATCAATCGCTACAGATCCTTTGTGAATAATTCATCACCAATTACTTCCAATTGAATATAAAAGAAAAGAAAGGAAAGAAAAAGGAAGAACTAATTGTATGAAACAAGAGAAAGCAGACAAGAAAAGAAGCCAGGAAAAAAATTTGGAATGAATAGGGGAAAAGGTTCCCTTCGCCGCATGCTCCAGATGAACCTTTGTTTTACGCTTTGCCATGGCTCTTCAACTAAGATGAGGAGCGTAGAAATGTGAAATCCTTACGAAAAACCAGCCTGCTGCACGGAACTTTATTCTTTATCTTCGATTAAGTCCAAGATAGCTTTTGTAGAAGGGAAGACATGCTTCCTTCATAAGTAAAAGACTTCTATGAAGGTAGTAAACGAGCGTCACGCTAAAGTCGCTACTCTGGAGCTGCTGAAATTCCGTCGTGTGTATGCAATAAGGTTTGCAAGGCTCTGGAAATTCTATATGGAAGTTGTACTTGAAGTAAATTTTTAGTTACAATTTTTTCTTAATTTTCTAAGTCTTATTTAACAAGTAACCTACATTCTTTGAGGAGATTAAAATTGGGACACGGCAAAAATCATATTGGTGTGTTTAGAAGAATAGCGGGAGTTTAGATTCGTATAAAAGATATACCGCCGCGGAATTTTATCAACGATAAGCTTAAATTAAATTCCGCGGCACAGCAGCATTTTCTGGTTGTGTGAGGCATTATCAAAATATGGGCAGACTTTAAATTATATTACCATCTGAGCCAATAGGGCGCATAACTGTCGCCTGCCAGCGGACTAACTTTGCTGAAGCAGCTGCTTCTTTCATCATATCACAAGCCCAGTTTATTGCTGCCACTTCTGGGCATCTCATTTCATGCAAATTTCAGGGATATCGATTAGCTCACAGATGGCTATCGGGGAACTTCAAGGTGTGGAAGGAGACAAATCACATGTGGGAGAAGGTCGGTCGGAGATTTTCGCTGTTCTTTCTCATATTCTATGTAGCGTGATTCCCGACGTCGAGCGAGAAGTTGGCGATGAGAGGAGAGGAGGCCCGGGCGGATGCAGGCTTATTCGGTTTCATGCCCCAGGCGCTCAAGTAGCACCCCTTCACATCCGCTCTCACCGCATTAGAATAATCACGCATCATAAATTCGCTCGCCATTTGAATAGCACGGAAGAAGCCTCTTTGCATGAGAAGCGCCGATAGATTACGGTATCAATTCAATTTCGGCCTTATATGCTCCGTCTACCGTATACTGGTCGGGCTCAGCCGTGCAGTAGCCGCGGCATACTTGACAGCTACTTATGCTGACGCCTCGAGCAAGACGCGAAGCTCGAGAGGAGTGAGGGCGTCGTTAGTGTAAGCTCCTTCGAAGTAAAATTTTCTTCGGGGTCTCAAAGGCACTTCTCAAACAACGAGATCTAACAGATGGCGGCCTTAGTAGAACGCAACCCAGATGGAAAGCACTTCTCATCCATGCCATCTAAATTCAATTCCTTCAGAAGTGTCACTATACAGGCCTTTTTGCTTGCAGGCAAAGAACTGTGCCTTCCGATAACAATAATTTGTAGCTTTTTCACAGTGAAAGGCATCCTAAGGTGCGTCGCACTCGTGTACGATGTCTTTTCTTCTTTCTCAAGCTTTGTTTTAAAAAAAAGCAGTAAAGATAATTATACGAACTTAGAAACTGGTAAAAAGCTTTTCCGAAGCTCATAATTTAGTATCACATAAAAAATTTCGTGTCGCACTGAGTTGGTCAACAGCCAGCTAGAAACCTTTATCGGTGATAAAAGAGAAAACTAAATACAACTAGAATTCCGTTCTGTACGCAGAGCCTCAAAACATTTGCCCAACATAGTGAAAACGTTGCTAACATGGGAACATGACTAGCGCTTTCATTCAAGTGAATTCAGCATCTGAATTCACTGGCTCACCATCTGCGACGTCGAGTCGATTAGTGGATTTATTGTAACATAGACGGGATAGACGGGATTGGGGTGAAGATGCTGCAGGGAGCTCTTTGAAATGTTGCCGTACAAGAACACTGAGGGAATCGAAAGTGTACTGAAGCTGATTTCCCTTTTACCACATGATCGCTTAACTTCTTTGGCGCGATAATCCGATATTTGTACGGCCTCGATCTTGCCCCACTCGTAATCCTTTTAGATTTCTTTGCCAGCAGCTTTGGCAGTGGGGAGCACACTTTTGCTCAGAAGCACATGTAGGAAACCCTCCTTGAAGTTTGACCTAAAATTTTGGAAGATTTTTTGTAATATTTAGATATAACCAGTTGTGAGAGCACGTACTGAGACGTCGGTTGTCGCGTGCTCCCCAAATTGAGGTGCTTGGTTCGTATTCCTCTTAATCCATCCATTCCATCCCACCGCGGTCGGTTTTTTGGAACTACACATACATAAAAGGATGAAACACTAATTCTTCCTTCCAAGTCACTGCATAGGACAAATACGTGGTCACATTGTCCTATGTGACTGGAATGTGTGGATTATAATGGGGTTTGATTAACGTCGACCTCATCACTTATCTCCATGTTTAATCTCGAAAGCAGAAGCACACATTAAAGCCAGGCATGCAGTTCGGTCGCGGAGAGCTTGTAGCATCCTACTTGTCAGAGCCCTTAGAAATAGCTCACGCCGGTCCCCGGTGTCTCGCCCCCAGTGTCGGTGGAATTCGTCGTTCGTCGCAGCCCCCGCCTGTGGGTGGCAGTGTTGGTGTGTTCCTTTTGTCATCGGTAATCTGTCGCTGTTAGTAAGGTGAGGGCGTGAGCATTGTCAAGGCCGCCTCGTGTGATGGACTCGCACCCAATTAGGGGAAACGGTAGCCACTATGCGCCGCAAACGCACACCGGCGGCGGCGGCTCGATGAGACAATCGGCTGAGTCGCGCGTTAGGCGCCGATTTCCCGACCGTGAGCCGGCGCCGACGACCGTCTTCTCGTCTGTTACACGGTGTTCGGCGCCATGCCTCTAATTGTAACATGCACTGAATGACTCCTTGCGTAACAGCAGCGCAACAGGTGCTCGGCACACAGTGGCATTAGCGTGGGGTGTGTTTGGATAATGGCGGATTTGTGTCTTCAGCGATCTTATCTTGCGCTTCTGGAGGGTTAGGTGACCCCACGGGGAGGTGGGTTGCTGGCGTCCCTCCTAACAAGACGTTTCGATGGCGAGGAGTCCTCATCTGCGAGGAACTCGATGATGATTACGCGGCAAGTCAAGTGATCCGTCGGCAACAAAAAGACGAGAGCGAGGAGAGTGAGGCGAGCACTCGACACTCGTACCAAGGTAACCGTTTGATACGTCCGATAACCGCGCTGCACTTGACGCCATTCACGCGCTGAATAGAAGAGGGACGCACGCGCGAAACCTCGGCGCTTCAGCAGGAGGTGCACTCCTTCATTTGGGCCGCGGGCTGGAATCAGGCCTCTCGATGGAATCGACTGGCCGGCAGCCAAGTGCCCGGTGTGAGCTTGGCCGAAGCCTTAAAACGGAGGATCTTTCAAATTTGTGGAGTCATCCTACCGATTAGCATTGTAAGTCTCATCTTAAATTCATGGGTTATATAATAAATACAAAAGAAGACACATCCAAGCAGCCATATACAATTGGCGGTAGAAAAGTAGGTATTATGTCTTAGTTAGGCTAGTCTATATCAATTCACTGATTCTGAAGGGATGTAACAGGTTGTTCGCCAAAGATAAATATCATTTAGACTGATTCAGAATACAGTTAACGGGCTGTGGCTTGTCTGACTGCGTCACGAGCGCCTTGGGAGCACCTTATGTGGCTGAATCCAGTGGTTGAGGTAAAATATGGCGCTACTATCCATGTTTTGTTTGGCGCTAATATCCACGCGTCTGCTTCTACGGGATATCAAGAAGCATGCGTATTTGTTTTTTAAACTAATCGTAGGTGGCCGATCGATGGGAAAGGCGCAACTCGTTGACCACGGATAGACGAATTGCTGGTTGTACAAGAACCTTGATTCAAAAAATGATTAAAAATTGAGCCGTATTCCTGGACGAGGGCAAGGCACAGGCTAGCTAAGGATAAAGTTTAGCTGTTCTTGAACCGATTTTTCCTCCTTACTTTTACGCCGAATAGTATAGTTAAGAGCTTGCGTAGGCTTTCACAGAAAATTTCGGTATCCAGCGGCGAACGAAGATCATAGACTCTGTGAACGCGCTGGCTATGAGCATAGGGATAACCCCACATATTTGAAGGAGGTAGGATATCATCCGTATTATGCATAGTTCAGCAGAAGGAAAATACCACATAACTGACCCCTCTTCCATGAGGCGCTGGGGAGAGTTTCGAGTCACCAATTCTAGCCTCGCCGTCATGTGCAGATGTAGCGGTTCTTGAGACCTGGACTCACAGACCTATTACCTGCGGATACTGTGGCCGTGCATAACATAGATGTGCGTAGTTATTAGACAGCCTTTAAGAGAGCTCCCTTGAACTTCTGGCACAGGGCTCATCCTCGCTGACAGGCTGAACCCCGCTACTTCTCTTGATTCTCGAGAATAACCCCGCCTGCCCGAGAAAGCACAGTCAACTGCGTCGACTGAGTAGCGATGGAGAGGAGCGGCGCGGCGCGACCCGCTGCCACCCGTCACCATCACTTGTTCGTCCCACTTCGGCCATCCCCCAATTACCAATTAGCTGCCGTGTAAACGATGCATTAAAAACGAATGAAATTAGCATAAATCACATCGACAGAAGGACTTAGGCTAATGTCGCCATTATTAATAACAAGCGCGCACACGGCTCTTCAACGCCGACCGCTGACTTAGAGTGGCGATGGACAAGAGAGCGACGAGCACGAGCATTAAGTGGCACGGAGAGAGATAGCTGAATGGGCACTGAGAGCAGCGCCAGCTCAGAGCACTGTATAGCTCCGAACGCGCATGATAGTCGGATCGGTCCTTGATGTTTCTGAAGTCAGCAAACGTCGCTGCTATTTACGAATGCCGCTGTACATAGATGTCTTCTGTTCTTTCTGCGCATTGCAGTTGCTGGGGGATATAGATCCAAGCAGTCTCGCTAGCACGCTGTTCAGATTTGCTGAATTTGTAGAATCTAGCTAGCCTTTTAATGCTGATTTTTTGTCACCCAAATTTTGGGTTTCCGCCACTACTAGTCTTCCTAATTTTACACCTCGAGCAGTGTTGCAGGAACAAGTAAACGACTACTCAGTATCATCATTGTTTTCAGTACAATGTCATAGGCGACTACCCACGACCAGGATCCGGCGGAGAGTATGACGTGCAAGTGAGTTCAGCTACAGCATCTTTTAGCATCTGCAGCTAAAGTTTGCACAATCGTTTCCATTTTCGCTCTCGAACCAGTAGGGGATCTTTCCCAAAAAGGGACCAGCTATGTTTATGGGTCAAATTCAAGAAAAATCCTTGGAGATTGAAAGATTGAAATTTAGAGCCCAAAGGGGTCAAAGTTCGAGTGTTCTAGGAATTCAAAGTTTATAATTTACCAGCACTATTTACTGATTTAAACAGTTCCTGATGTTGTTGTTCCTCACATGGATTTTTAGTCATGTATAGTGAATGGTGCAGAATGTACGTATAGGCTGGATCATTCCAATTTTTTCTAAACGCAGTGTACGTATATGTTTTCACAATGTAGTCCTGCTTTAATCGACAAGATTGCTTCAACATTTCCGTCCTTCTATTCAAGCCATTTCACTATGCATCAGCGTCAGGGTGCACATGCGATGTTTCTCGCTTCCTTATCTGACACCAGCCTCGCTCTTACTTGAGCTGGAACTTCACCTCAGAAACACCTCCAAACTACATATCCGTTCTACATATCTGCTCCTCAGTTGTAACCAGAAATCCATAGATTGCCATAGAGTGATTGGTCACTAATATTTAATTGTTGTTCTTACCACCAAACATATCCACACGACTCCATCCTCAAATAACCTGAAGAGCAGTCATTATTGCCGACCGGGGTGTAAAGCTCTTCATCCAGGCGCCATGTATGCGGAAGGAAGGACAGACGAGCAAAGAGGGGCAAAGAGACATCGAACGGATCATCTCTTTTCTATACACAATTTTCACGTCGAACTAGACATTGTTCAAATCGAATTGGACACCTTATAAATCAAACTGGGCACTTTTCCGATCAAATCGGACACTCTTCCAAGCTAGCTTTAAGACTTTTGAAATCAAAGCGAACTCTATCATATCGAAACGACTTTCAGGCAGGTTAAATTACTGTCTCAATAAGATGCTTAGAATAAGTTTTTGTTCAAAGAAAATTTGGGATAATTTTCTCTGAAATTGTTTAGTTTATCTGCCCCAGTAAGGGTAAATAATAATTTCATAAAATTGCAGTATTCACAGAGAGAATAAATAATAAAAATTTGCCTTAAAGCATAGCAAAGAAGCAAACATATAGCGCAATGAAAGAATAGATCGCGCCGTGCACTCAAAAAACTAGTCGCAACTTAGAATTTTTTGATTGATAGCGTAAATGCAGCTTACATCAAAGTTAGGATATGTGTGTTTCTTACAGTTGTTTTTGTTGTGTCGTTATCATGTGCCTAGCTCCATGCGAGCAGAACTTTAAAATCAATCGAATAAAAATCTCGACGTCTTGGACGAGAGCGTTGCGCAGTCTTTTTTCGGCGCTTAAAATGGCTGCCTTCCTGCTTTTCTTAAATCAAGCTTGAAGCCATTATTTTTCTTCTCAACTTTTTTACAGAATCTCAAATCATATGTTCACTTATTGGGTAGGTGAATTAAAACTTCAAAGAAAGTTATACTAAAATCTTCGTTGAACAAAAAATTATTATAACCTTTTTGGAGGGTTTCTAGTTTCATGTAGAAGAAGCTTATTTCAATTTGTAAAAGTTCACTTTGATTTCAAAACTCTTTGGCTAGCTTAAAAGTGTGTCCAATTTGACTTGAAAAGTGCACAATTTGACTGAATATTGTCCAGTTTGATTTTGAAAGTGTTCATTTTAGTTTGACATGTGTCCAGTTCGACGTGGAAATGGTACATATTAGAATTTCTCTGGGCCTAGTTGCTGCTAGCTCTTGACTGTGGAGCAAGTGTTGAATGGCTAAATCACAAAATAATGGGAGAGCACCTTTAGAGGAGGACCCCACTAGATCGTCTTTGGGATGCGAAACTCTTATTGTAAAGGGCTACAGTTAGTTAGATTTTGATTGCAAAACTCGTGACACCATATCCAGGTTAGTTGATGCTCCTAGTGATCCTTAATACTACATAGTTGGTAATACTCAAGCTCCATTCCAGCACAAGAAGAAAATCTCAGCAACAGCAAGATTTCTCCATCACATTTGTTCTTTAAAGAAACCGCAAGGGCCTAAGACTAACGGCAAAACATGTGACTCGAAAGGAGTGTTGCATTCTTCTTTCAGGACGGCTTCGGCTGGACTAATGGAGCCATTCTGGACCTTCTTGTGACATACAGCGACCGGTTGCGAACTTAACGAATATCGTTACCGAGTTTCTCAGAAATGACATTCCCTAGTCCCCTTTAAGACCTATGTATCGCAGATTTTCCTACAGCTGGTAGCGATTATACCCGATCGTGAGGAAGGAGTTATGTGTGTTAATATGCGTATTGTTAACTATCTAATAAACGCTTTAAATTGTGAGTTAAGCCCGTAACAAGTGAAAAAAATTGGTGAAACTGTTTAACAAGAAGGCAGAATTTCACGTTGAGAAAGAATTGGAGGCTAGAATGCGATTGGCAGCTCGCTATGCTGTTCCACTTACACGACTCAAGCGATTGAGAGGTACACTAGGACAATAGGGGCTCACCTACTAATGACCGCAGCTCGCATTGCGTCATTAGCCGCCTGCAGCTGGAGATATGTAGATACACTTCGACAGGTGAACAATCTGAGCAGGGGTTGAATCTTGCCCCGATCGGGGTCTGAGGCCCTTCTGACCGGCTAGTGCCAGAGGGGTGACTCGGAGAAAACGTGCTGCGGCGTGAAATTCAACACTCGACAAGCAAACAGTAGCTGCGCTTGATTACACCGAGTACGCGACGGGTCCTCCGCTCCACGATGCGGTGGGTTCACTGAATCCAAGCACGGTGCTTGTGTGTCGAGGCGCAGAATTTGGTTGCTTTTAGAGCTCGTGCGCGTCACGGATGCGGACTCGCCACCAGAGAGGGCAACAAAGCACTGAGACACCTGCCTGACCTTAGATTGCAAGTGAAGTGGCTTTCTGAACCAGCCTATGTGTTCCAACAAACATCACCAACTTTAAAGAAGATACGCTCCGCATCTGCTCGCGACTGTTCGTTTGTGACATGGTGTATGCAAGACTTGAATCCATATAAGGAGCTCAGACAAGAACGACAAAAACTGATTGTTGACAACGAGACAGAGTTTAACAACATGCGCGCATGCGGCAAGAGCAGGCTGGAATCCTAAGCAATCGCAGGTGAGCAGGATTTCTTATTGACATAAAAATAGGCCTTATGTGAAAGATTATGGGCGCTTTCGGTCTCGAGCAACAATTGCGTGATCGAGTTGTCCTGTTTGTGGAGTAGTCGATCAAGTGGAACTTCACCAAACACGCACACACTAAAAAGTTTGCTGGTAACTGTATGAACATTTGTGTGTCTCTACAATTGTAACTGTGCGGCGGAGACTGTAAGGTTGGTGATGGTGATTCGCATTCAGAAATATAATATATTAATAAAAAGCGACAATAAGTCTGCTCGACTACAACTGACTATCAAAAGCGATTTAGTGTCAGATATTTAAGAAAATTACTCGGGAAACTTCTCATCGTCTACGACTACAAGGGCCGCACCACTTCAAGGCAACCACTATTCTAACTCATTCTTCACTCTCTTCTAACTTACGAATATCAAAACACAGAATCGGCCAAGCATTCTCCGTTCGATCCTAGACATTTGTTGTATGCGAAGATTTCCTGCTCAAAGTACAAGTTTCGCAGGTCTGACGCACAGTGCGCAGCAATGCATAACTCTCGACCATGCCCTTTTTATTCGATTTTGTTCTATAAACCATTGTGCTATCACCAAGATTTCTAATTAAAGCATATATATGCTATATGTTAACTTACACAGCTCCCCATTTATGTCGCGGATTGCGAGACTCTCGAAGTTTGTATTTTCAAGCATAAATAGTCAATAATTCAACAACACCACAAAAGGCAGCTATCTTTAGGTCGTCTAAGGGAGCACTGCACTAATTTGAGGTCCCGCATGAATGTTTTGGCAGCCTACGACAGTCTTCTGGTTAGCTACATACATACATAGGTGTCTACATGTGCTGCCAAACTATTCTACATTTTGTGAAGCATGTAAGAATTCTGAAATAGTGCACTGCTCATGCAGCGTTGTTTGCTCTGCAGCATAAAAGCTACATGCCATAGCATAAAAGCATGGAGATTTCATACAAATTTTTAGAAGAACATTTTCGAAGTCATTGACTTAAGCACAGTTATTTCTTGGTGCATGTCGCGAAAGTGGACAGCATTACGAGATGGAAGCGTGCCAGCCAATTATAACCAAACAGAGTACCGACAGAGCACATGCCAGGTAGTTAGGACATCAACCGTACACTTTTTATCTGAACGGCAGACCCATTCGATGCGATCTGATTGTCTGACGCGTTCCCACTTCTCAATGCTGCCCACTGTCGCGGGAAGTTTCCTATTTCTATTTCTTCGGTGTAGTTTTCGAAACTCTAGACAAATAGCTTCTGATTTGAAGTGAACTTGCTTGAATTCGTAAAAAGGGTGCAGGTATCTTCACAAATAGAAAGGTTTCCAACTGTCCACGCGTTCAAGGTTCCACATTACTAGGACGAAGAGATGAAAACAGTAGAAGCAGTGTTTGCTATTTTTCCCTGTGGTCATGTCGGGCTAGACAAAGCACTACACAGTTGTCCATTTTCCGTCCTACGCGCTGTAGCGGCCCTCACTCTACTCCTATGATGATTTTTCTCTCAGCTTCTTCAACAAACGTCCTTGTTCCGATTGCGAAACGACGGCGTTGAAGGCCAAAAACTCGGCTTCCACCTGGCCGAGATAAGTAGAGGTAGGGCGGTGAACTTTCGCCGCCGCGTGCTCCATCCCTTGTGACGCGGCGAGCGGCCGTGAAACGACGACTATACACTAGTTCTCTCCGTCTAGTGCTCCTTGGTTGGTCTCTGTATCGGTGAAGGTGTTTCACACTGCAGGTGGTCCCGGGCGTGAATAGACGCTAAGTGTGCAGTCTCAATAACCCCCGCTGGCGTTTAGCATGTTTCGGACGCAATTACACTCTCTCACATACTGTAACCTGCGACGTACGCACAATGGATGGCGACCAAGTGCAGCTAATCGAGCAAAACGCACGTAATTGGAGACCACCTTGACACCAGCCTCTGTGCGTGCGCAATCTCAGTGCGTGGAGCGGGTTTGACTTGAGGAGACGGACGGACTGGCGCTGCCGCAGCTATCACCGGCTCCCGGCGGAGCCCGGGGCACTCGTCGTCAATGGCTGTTCCCAGCAATCGTCTCTGTGTATGTGGTGTGCCAGTTGGCTCTCATTAGTCCGTCGAATGCTCGCAAACAAAGAAGTGTCGGCGAAGCAGATCGAGACGAGCAAATGCGCTTGTTTCGCCTCTTCTCGGCCCTATCAAAACACCGACAGCGGCGTTTCCATTACTCTCCACTACTCGCAGTAGTACGGTGCCTGTTTTTGCCCACGACCACTTCAGGGCGCTCTACTGCGGAGCACCGACGTTGTTCCAAACTGCTACCGAGCACGAAGCATTCCTTCGGGTCCCTGTCTTGTAGAAAAATATCCTGCTGTGGAGTCCCTTAAGGCTCCGTTATGCCTATATTAAGGTTTCTCTCTTTCTTCCTTGAAGTCAAAGATGCCCGTCGTCTCAGGCCGATTAGCATCTATTTCCAAACCCACATCGCTGTCAATAAGCTTGCTACGGAGTCATCTTTAGGAGGTTCGTAGAAGGCTCTTCAAGTGCTCGGTGTTGAAGCTTCTTCGCCCCTGAGTCATAGACAAAATTGAGTGAGGTGGCTTTTAACGGTCATCATTATAAGCAGGATTTACGTCACATGATTGCCATAACGTCAACAACATGTAAAACAAAGGCCAAAAACGTGGTACATAGCCAGAGGTCAGGAGAGGGTTTGTGGTATTATTAACGTTTGTCAAGACATCGGCTTTGGATAGCCTATTCCCCCTGAAGCGTCGCTGTCAAGATGTTAGAAGGGGTCAGGAAAAACATCTGGTGGAGATCGTACCAGCTAAAATTCTACTTTATGAAAGCCAACAGGGACTCATGGAATACGGGGCTGACATAGCTATTCCAGCTGGTGTATATGTTTCATATTACGCATTTGAGGGGATGTCGCAGAGCTCACCACCTGGAGAAATTACTTCGTTGAATTCCTGAAACGTTTTCAACGGCTGTACAAGTTTATGGCAGACTCAATTGCTTTACCGCATTTGTTCTTGCTTACTCATCTCCTATTCAAAATGCACAGAACGTTAAGGAAAGAAAGACCGGCTTTGCCTTGCGCAGATCAGGTATAACATAGCCGTTCTGAGACCACAAAGCGTTCTTAGTGGGAGACGATGCGGTACATTGGGAAAGACTTGTGGAGTTGGAAAATGGGCGATTAATGGATACATATGTTTCACGCTTGAGTACCCTAGAAATTTCAATGCGATGCATAAGACTGATTGTAAGACCTGTGGCGTAAACCAGGGGTTATAAGCTCCACACTGCACTTGTTGAAAAAGAGTTGAAACGCATATTTTGATTTAATTTTTGCTTTTATAGCTTATGTAGGCCTTAGACGAGTTGACATAAGCAGTCACGAAGCCAGAGTGGTCGCGCGAAGTCGCCAAAAAATAGGGAGGCAAGCCTTGAACTTCTTTGCTTATGATGTGTCTCGCCAAGGGCAGCTAGTCTCGTCTGTCCCACCTCGTCGAGCAAATTGCAACCGAATGTTACAGGCGCTGTTGTGGTCGGACAGCGAGCAAGCGACCGCTCGCCGCACGCCGTACTGCCAAAACACCGCTCCCTCTTGATGGGGGCACCGTGCCGATAGTCATGTACTCGCTCTCGACGCGCTGTGTGCTCAGGCGAAGACTACCTGTGTGCTGGTTGTAATAGAGCGCGGTTGTTTGGGTGTCTCTGACGCGCGGTGAAGCAGCAGCAGCTCCCTTCGCCACTCGACGGAACCTGTGCGACGCAGAGTGGTTGAGTCGCTCGTAAGCTGCGTATCACTGACGACGCGGCGCTAACAGGATTACTGTATGGTCAAGGTTCGGAACATCAGCGAGTCCTTGACTGCGGCTTAGACATTCGATGCCTATCATCGTGTCTCACATCTGCGCTCCGCTCAGCGAAGAACCTGCCCGTATCGCCCGCCGGGTACGATCCCTGGCGCATCTTCACGCTGCCCCCGTTTCCAGCGCCAGATTCCACTGCGCAGGGGCGGGGCGAAGACGGAGTACTGTAATGTGATACGGGTCCAAACACTACGACGTACAGTAACCTCAGCAGCCGCTTATCCCACAGGGGCGTGGATTATGTGAAATGTGAGGTCGACGCGGTGCATGACGATGACGGCGACGACGACGAGGAGTACGGAATCCGATCAACAAACAGCGAAATATCCTAAGTGGACAGTGTATCCGCCATCAGATCGCCGGTCGGAAACGGAGAAAATTGAAGAGCGGCTCGCTGCCAGCTGCATCTAGTCCAATTACACGTTGTTCTGCCTTTCTGTTGCGCGAACCGCTTCGACCTCGAGCTCCTCTCAAAGAAAACCATTATCGAGTGCAGTTGCTCTGGCATGTGGCGAGACAGCGCTGCCCTTTCTCTCATGAATAAGAACGCTGGAAGCATTGAGTCTCTGTCAGTGTGTATACGATGATCCCTCGTATTTCCTTAAATACGAAAGCTTCTACCAAATGCATTTCTGGTCTAGTTCGGTCGCCTAGAAAGCATCGGGCCAATAGACGTGCTTAATGCTCAAGAAACTTGAGCAATATGGCTCCAAAACCATAAAAACCTCAATAAGAGGGCTAGCGGTGCATTCACAACAACCTGGTTTTACAGAATGTGTCTCAAAATTAGAAGAGTTAAAAGTTAGACCTCGAAATTTTCTTGAAGTAGTCATTCTTAAGCTCAATTTGAAGACAGTGCAATCGATAAAGAAGCAATCGAGGATTTTAGGACCGAAATAATGACTGTCGAGACCATTGAGGAGAAGCGAGCCACTCTAATCTTGATCACATAAGCCATACCAGAAGGCTTGATGAAGAGGAGAAGACAGAAGTGTAAACACCATAATCAAGAAGGAGCGAAAGTCTTGAAATATCTGCGAAGGAAACGAGAATTCCAATTCTGAATGGGTAAGTTTTACCAACATACTGTTGCAGAAGATTTTCGACTAGCCCAGTGTACCGTTTAGACGAGGTGTTGTGAACATATTCCAGATACTCCTACGCAGCAACTCTCACCTCAAAAACAGTGTCAGTCCTCCACACCACCCGCACCTGACCATCAGCAGAAGGTCCTAAATCGAGTGCATAGTGCTGTGTCGTATCACCCGTACCCGAGAACTGGAACCGCCACCGAATCCGCCGTCTGATCTCAGCCTCGACTCGGGCTAATCCACCTATCCAATACCATCACTTATCGCTGAGATCACCAGCTCAACACAGTCGCTGCGGGCCCGAAACGGACGGCGGAGGATGCGGTTCCGACGGCGAATGGATCGCTCATTAACGGTGGCGGTAATGCTCGGGTGTTTAGCTGCATGCTGGCCTGACCGCGGGCTGGTGTGGTGGCGCATCTGTGTAGGATACGCTGACGTCGGTTACGCAACCTGCTTGACACTATTCTAATTGCCCCATCGTCTAATCGTTGTGCGGATTACATCGAGTGCCAGTAGTGCAAACATTGTCGGAATAAGCGACCGCTGCCGCTTGGCCTAATGCCAACAAACCACTGCGCATGCTCCTTAGCAGCAGAAGAACCACACAATGCCCCGGTAACTATTGCGATCGCGAACATCCCGGCAATAGACTTCCAGAGGTCTGGTCTGCGTGGTCGTTGACGTCCCATAAGGTCGATAATGTTATGCGTGATCTCCACATCTCTGGTGATATTAATGTTGAGAAACTTGCCGAATACTCCCTTCTTCAGCACCATTCACTCACGTCAAGCTGTTTTCGATGACAGTGAACTGAAACGCTCGTCACTGACAAGTGAAACTGACCGCCAACCAGACTTGTTTCCTATAAGGCATATCTCCTTTGTCCTCAAAGGTCTTCTCATTACGGTGGAGTTAGATGACCAAAAGCCCGGTCCTACATCCCTTTGTCCGACAATGACGAAAAAAACCCACTGCCAGCCTAACATTGGTGGTGAAACCTCATGCTCTATTAGCTACCCTTTTCTAACAATGCTGTCCTCTAGCAACGCTACACTTCCCTGTTTAAGCCAACCGTAACCACGTTGAGATGTTGTCAGAGTGTAAAGTACAGAAGATTGGAGAATACATATAGAATAATATAGCATGCATACACATATATTATAGAAGAGTGTATAGTGTATATATGACAGAGTATATAGTATAGTATGCAACAACATCTCGAAACCTAGTACTATGAAATGAACACAGTGGTGATCAGAGAGAACACAGTGGTGATCAGAGACTGAGACTCACGTTTATCTTCATCTAAAGCGTTCTCTTGGTTCCGGCAGCACTTAGTCTTCAGGCTTTGTGCATCGGCATCTCTTTCTCACCCTTTCGAGGCCAATTGTTTTCGGTGAAATTATTTCCCTTCCTTTAGCTGCATTTCGCTGTTTTGCTAAAGCGGATCGGAGTTGGGAGTCCAATCATTCTTCGTCTGTTCTATTCAGACCTAGCAAAAAAAATGAAACTAGTCGAGTCGCCATATAATTAGTTTTCCTGTAGGTGTTAAGGGTAAGAAATAAACGGCAGCACTAATCATTTCCTTTTTTGGAGTCAGTCACGTATTCCACTTGTATGTCGAGGAGGTATTTTGAATGCGAATCTGGCTTATGCAATGAGAAGCGGTGGACAGTGAATGAAATGTATTCGTTTTATTCTACCCCAATAATTCTGGTACTTATTCACCGATTCTTAAGGGGTGGAAAGTTTGGTTTGCTTGGGCAGGAGATCCGAACCAGGAACTCTGATTCGGAGTGCGCGCGACGGCCGACACTTCCTCCGACTGCGCTACTATGTGCCGTAGATGTGGGGAGTAGTAAGGCAGTGACGGTTTGGCCACTGCAAGTCATTTTACCAGACAAATACGTATTCAAGGTGCCTCTGCGATATCCCGTAGAAGTAGAATTCATGGCGCATTCCACAAAGGAAATGACTATCGTTGACCTTTGTCATTCTATACGAATACGGCGTTTGAATACGTTCTCGAAACAACCATCCAAAAATTTCAATTTCTTTTCTGTGAAATTCATTAAAATAAATAAAAAATGTTTAGCGAAAAAATCTGAAAGGCATTGAAGATATTCTTTCATAAGAAAACACGTGTTTGTTTATCTCCATGAGCCAAAGTGCAGTCGGGTACAGTATGTAGGGCTGCTGAATACCTGGCAGGTCCCCGACCTTGTACAGCGTCAAGGAATGAAGCAGTAGGGAAGAAATGAAAGAGAAAGAGGAATAGATGGTTAGGCGAGCGCGCACATTACAGGCCATTAGCACGACACGAGAAGACAAATTCTCCTTGATGGCAATTTGCGCTCCGTGGGGAAATCGGACGACGATTGTGTGGAGGAATTGATAACGTCTTGTAACCGGAGGATGCGGAACAGGGATCCATCCGTCCGGAAGCACTCACGTCTCTCCGGGCGCTGACCCACTTGTGCTCTGCGCCTCTGGCGGACCGGGGTGCGAACACAGTTGTGTAGCCCGGACGGCTATTTGCTCGTGCTATCTGATCTAGCCGCGTAAGGTGTTGGGACCTAAAGGTGTCCGGAGTCGTTAGCGCTTACGCAAGTCCCCCGGTTATGGCGCCTTGCCCAGTCGATGGTCCCTGGTCGCCGTGAAAGCGTTATACCCACTCCACTCTTAACTTGTTGTTGCGGCTGTAGAGAATAGACGGCGAAAAGTGAAAAACACTCTCGACTACTTATGTCCAATGAGTGATCGCAGCGCGACAGGTTCCCCTTGTCTTGTGGCAACCAATTCGGGCGCTGTTTCAATGCCTGAGAGGGAGGCGAATAACCCTGAAGGCTGACATTGTGGCCGCCGTGCGCTGCTTGCCCTCAGCAAAAATGCTCGACAAGCGTCTACCTAGGGAATGAAGTCGTTTCCCTGTGCTGCTGCGTCCTTGCGAAAGCGGGCAGTTTCCTTAGAAGGGCTGCGGCGCCGACGACTGCTTTTCCGCGGAAATCGCAGATATGATTCGTCGAGGACTACACGGGCAGCGAGAAGGGAGATGCGTGTCTCAGGTGTCGGCCGGAAATACCTTTTCGGATGTCCGGCTCATGCCCATCGCTCCTGCCGGGCTTCTCCCGCCAGTGCACTCTCCTGGCCTGGCCTATCACCACCTCCATCAGCGCCATCATCGTCGTCATCGCGTCGTCGTCATCGTCCCAGGCCTCGTCGCGCTCCAGCGCCCCCCATTCTCATGGCGGCCGAGTGGGAGTGGCTTTCCGGGGCGACCAATCACGCGCCGCGCGCCCGCCCATATCATTAGGCAAGCTGGCGGATCATTGTTGGTACGGTTGCTCATGAGGAGATGTTCACGCCGGAGCAGCTTCAGAAGGTGTGGATGCAGCTGGCCCTGCAGGGCATGGGAGCCAACCTCGGCGCCCTGCAGGCCCTGCAGGCCAACCTGGCAGCACCGCCGACGGCCCCACCCGGCCTCTTCCCTCAGATGCCCTCTTCCGCTACGATTCCCGTCGTTAATCCTGGATCGCCCACCACATCCAGTTTGACCGCTGAACAGGTGAGAATTGCCTTTTCCTTGCTGGCTGCGACTCAACCAGTACAGTCTTACGCACCATTCACTCATTCGAAGACTTCTCCATCCATTCACTCGTACGTTCATTCATTCACTCGTTTACGCAATCCAAACGGATGCCCATATCAGCCCTGTGATTCACTTCCGCTCGGATCGCGCTTTTAGTAATCGAATGCCGTTTCTTTCTGATTCAACTCGCGCAACCTTTCGCGGTCATCATCATCGTCGCCAGACAATTCAGCTCTTCACATCCACTCAATACGTATGCACTATCGAAATGCCACCGCTCCTCCACTTTACTGCCTCCCGGCCAACTCCGCCAGCTTGCTTTGTCTGCTTCTGCTGCTGCTACGGACTCCATTTCAAAACTACTACCCAACAATGGCTCGTTTGGCCAGGCTTTTCGGGCACACAACGTTTTGCGTACAAAGACAGCTTGAAATTGTCCTTGCTCCCAGCTGAAGCGTAGTCCTCGTCGTCGGACTGAGAGAGGGCAGATGGCGTTGATATGCTGGAAAGTAGCGCGCCAAGCTTTCTCCGGGCGTTGAAATGAAATTTACACGGCGGCTCTTTGTGAGGATGCGACGTCGTTAAGGCATTGAGACGCCTCGTGAGCAGTGATAGCGGAAGTCGCCGACACACGCACTGCCACTTTGTCCGTCCGCTTCCCCTCCACGTAACCTCGTATTACTTTTCGCCCAAGAAGAAGGGCTGGCGAAGAACTCTCCCGCCCTGACGTTGTACTCCTCCACTACTCGATAGCATGCCTCTGCAAGGCCGTTTGTGCTGAGTCTTTGTGTCAAATAAGCTCGATACGGCTCGCTACTCGCGGCTAACTGGTCGGGTAACAACACTAATAATCGCGAGCACGGGAGATGTTGTGATATAGCCTCTGCCCGCGAGCGTCGCAGACCGAGATGTCAGAATTTGTGTTCAGATTATCCAGACGTGCGACCAGCTGGAGAAGGCCGACGATGTAGACCGACTCGCTCGATTCCTCTACAGCCTTCCACCCACCCTTGCTCAGGAGGTTTGTCGTCACAGGGTTCTCGGCAGCTGACGAGGTGTTCTAAAACTGTCCTTTTTCAGGTCGTGTCAAACGAGGTCGTGCTCAAGGCTCGGGCGCTTGTCTGCTTTCACATGGGAGACTTCCGACAGCTTTATAGTATTCTGGAGAACCACAAGTTCACTCAGGGAAGCCATCAGAAAATGCAGTACATGTGGCAGGAGGCGCACTATCGCGAGGCCGAAAAACAGCGTGGAAGGTTAGCTCCTTGCAAAAAATATTTCTAATCAATTGAATAAATACTTAAAATTAAGCAGTCATATCAAGATCATTCTTTCAAATATTTTGAGCATGTTTGCGTAACATCTTTCACAACGCACTTTTTAAAGAATTGGAGGATAGAGGGCCTTAAAAGGCATACCCCGATTTATGTACAAGTAGGGAAGAAGTGGCCATGACGACACCATCCGACGTGTTTCCAACATGTGCTTAGAGATTCCATGCCACTGAAGTTTAGCGAAAGAGAGCGGGCATTCAGTACGAAATTTCGATCAAATTGTCGTTTCAAAAAATCGGTCTCATGCTCATTTCGAGGATTGGAGGTGGAAGAGAAGTTGGCATATTTGGTGTTTTAGGCATAATCGTGTAAGCCGTCTGATGCCAACACGAAACGTGTTGGCATCAGATGGCTTGCAAGATTATGCTGGTGTTCCGTTTGTTATTTCCTCTGAACGAAGCAAGAAGTCTGAAGCTGTGAAGTTATAGGATAGAAAGAGGACCACGAAAAGACCCCTAAGGGAAGTGGGCTGGAGTACAAACGTCGACGTCTTCAAAATCGTATTTCGCGATATGGGCATTGGAAAAGTAAAGCCTAACGGGGATGGTGCTTGAATTAAGTTCAAAATAGTATCCAGTGAACCAAAGTGTAGCAAGAAAGAGCGGCTGAGGACCAACTCAACTCTTGAAATCAGCCTGACCTCCATAGTAAGCAGTAGATAGATGAAAAGGTTATTATGTTCTCTGACATCCAGCTTTCTTCTTTGAATCGCATTGGTATAAAGAGGATAAGCCATATTCTGAGCATCCCGTAAAGGAAAGGTGAGCGAATAGTTATATGCCCACCACCCACGATCTTCATTCACTTGGTAGCGGAAAAGAACGGCTGAGGACCAATTCTTGAAACCAGTTATGTGTAGGTGCCAAAAACGGTTGCGAAGGTTGAAGAATCAATTTTTCTTTCAATTTCTTGATATTTCCTAAAACAAACAGCTTGCATGGGCTTCTGCATTAGAGCTACGCCTAAACAAACGCATTTCTTTTATTTGGTTGTACCGTAGGTAAGGTTTATGGCGGAGGCGATAAAGTAGTCCTCGCAGTTGAGGGGTCTGACGCGAGAAATTAAACCACTTCACGAGCTTTACTAGATGATGTCGTGCATGCTCTTAACCTAGCAGCACGGTAAATGGGTGAGGCTCTTTTATGCATTGGCTATGTAGCATGCAAGAACTGAAATTTCAGCTGCTTATCATTTCCCTTCACAGATTTTTTGTCAAGTGTTTTTGACAGCTGTCTGTAGCCCAGTAGCAAATCTTCGGAAACCAGCTTGGGGCCACTGCCGATGGGCTGGCGTTGCGTGGCGCAGGAGGTCCGTGCGTCTCCCTGAGCGCAGAATTAGAGGTGATACGAGTGTTTCTTCCTGAAGACATGTCGCCTGGTTAATACATGGTAATTACTAGGTACAGAGGGATAGCAGGCCGTCTGCTATGCGGCGCCGCGCTGTTACCTTGTAATTAGTGGATTCTACTAATTTGCGTTAAGGCTGCAAGTCAACGAAACATATGGCAATCGGCGATGCCCACAAATCTGCCCCCATACGACGAGCGGGGGTCACAACAACCTCTCCAGTGCTTTCAGACCTCTCGGACCCGTCGACAAGTACCGTGTTCGCAAGAAGTACCCGATGCCGAGAACGATCTGGGACGGAGAGCAGAAGACGCACTGCTTCAAGGTGCGTCGGCTAGTCAGTTCAAAACTGAGCACTTCGGGAGAGATGGTTCCGATTTCAGGAACGAACGCGATCGCTGCTGCGAGAGTGGTACCTGAAGGATCCATATCCGAACCCGAGCAAGAAGAAGGAGCTCGCTAACGCGACCGGTCTCACCGCGATGCAGGTCGGAAATTGGTTCAAAAATCGGCGACAACGGGATCGAGCAGCAGCTGCGAAAAACAAGTGAGTTCACGAGCCGCTAATCTATTATAAACTCTTTGTATATCATACTTTACACAACGCGTTCCTATCACCATCTCGCCGCGCAACAACTGGGATCCATCTTCAGGGGGAAAACGGAAACGAGAAGCCCATCACCAGCCCGGCCAGCCGGCTCAGCACCAACGCGCCCAGAGTCACCGGGTCTCGATGGACGGCGTCCTTGACTTTGTGGCATTAGTGGCGCTGGCATGACGATAGTCTTCTTCTTTCTGCCGTCCTACCTCCCTATTATTTCCGACTTAGTGCTGGTTTTGGCGAGCTGTGATGCCATGATACTCGCCGCCGTTTGCCGTCGTTTCCTGCAGACGGTCGCCCATTGAGCGACGATGGAGATTGGGATGACTGCTGGCTGAAGTGGTCATGCTCGTTTCACTCCAGACAAAACACACGACTCGTGCAGGAGAATCGCGAAGCCTATCGAGGCTATGAATCGTGAAATTTGTTATTGAAACATGCCAGCAAGCGAAATCGTCTGTTGACGCATACCGTCGCCGTCGCGCGCCCCACCACCGCCACCGATATTCGTCGCCCCGCGAACCGTCTCCGCGGAGCGGGGAGGTCGGGAGCTTGCCCCTCGCGATTCTACCCGATAATTCATGCCCGAGGATAGACAGCTAGGACGGCTGGAGATCTGGAGCTGAATAAGCGGTGGCCCGTGCCCAGGAATACATGGCTTCTCGCAGTCCACTACACAAACCTTCTACATATTGGGAGCTTCACTCTCTTCTTGCTAGACAGTATCCATATTCGACGGGTTAGCTAGAACAGGGAATACTATAGAATCCAGCGCCGAGTCCTGTGAATGCTAGAGGTCAAGTCGGTCTGGACTCATAACTGCTTTCGGAGAGACACTAAACGCATGATCTACTCCGGCGTGTGGTGCAGATGTCATGCCATGGCCCACTTGTTCACCGATTCGTTCCCTGAATTCAAAGTGTTTGGCAGATAAGCCTGTTCTTAAATTTTTATTTACTAGAACTCTCCTTTCGTACTACACCCTATGTTGGATCTCATCTAGAAAGCTAAATGCAAATACGTAGTGCGTTTCTAGCGTTAACCTGTTTATTTGTTCCTTGTTTAACGTCATAACATGAAAAATGTTGTGCCACTGAACGCGAACTAACAAAAAACGGAAATGGGAGGACTAATATAGTGATGAAGTAGCGTCGAAAGAAGTACTTTGTAGCCTAAAACCGTCGAACTTAAAAGGGGTATGAGTGTCTTATTTTAGACACGGTTACAGTTCTCTAAAACATTATGTTTGTTTCCAATGCTAAAATCGCTTAGCAGCAGTCTAATTTACGAATGCAACGCTAAATGATACAATAAGATTCATTATTATTGTCAAGCTAGGAGGTTATCCCAGGTGGAATTAAACTCTTGAGATAAGAGATACGGGACCTTTAGGAGTCCACCCCCCCCCCTTCCCAGTGCCGAATGTAGGCCGATCTTAACAGATGTGGTATTGCACGTGCATTCTTTTAACAAGTTGCCAAATGAGGGCACCCAGTGTAGTTGGTTTAGAACTTAAAAAGCTCTAAATAACCTGCACAATGCTTGTGGACAATTGTGTGTTCGGACAGTCGTAACTGCCAGCGATCAGTTACTTAAAAAACCAAAATCAAACTAATGCCCTGTTTTCCGCACTTTTATGAGTAAGGCTACTACCACAATTATATGGCTTATCAAAAATGAATTTTTTCCGCAGAGCTTCCCCACGTCCCTAACATCACCCTTTTCCAGGCAAAATGTCATAGGCGTCGAGCTGAAGAAGACGTGCGGTTCAGACGGCTCGGACAGCGAGGACGAGAACGAATTCGACGACAGCATGACGGACTCGCCGTCGCCGATCGACGAGCCGAAAGACCTGTCCTTACGGCCGTCGTTCGGCGCCGACCGCCTTCTGGAGCCGCCGTCGTTCGCGATGAATCCGCTGTTCCTCTTCAACCCAGCATTCCTTCAGATGCAGCAACAGCTGGCCTCCCAGTTCCCCTTACCTCTGCCCGTCAATAGCTCACCGCTTCAGCCTCCGAAACGCAACAAGCTGTCCATCGACGAGATTCTTGACTTGAAACCCGACTCCAAACCCTGCACCTCTCCGCACTCCCTCTCTTCAAGTTCGTCCAGCTCCAACAAGGAGTTGTCGTCCTCACCTGAAGCGAAACGAGATCCACCGATCGCGTCGCATTCAGAAGCCGAGCAATTAGCAGTTTAGTCGAAAGCCTCGTGCTCAGTCGGGACCTCTGTCATGGTCTCGGCCGTAGTAAATTATGTGTTTGTTGTTGTGATTCAACCAGGTTCCATAGGTATGTAACACCAAATTCCGAGAGTCCGGCGCGTCCGCTGCGGCGCCTCATGACGCCCAGACATTCCGTTCGAGACTCACCCCTTCAGCGGACACGCCGTGCTCCGTTGTGCTCGATTGTGATCCATGTACAGATTGTATGACGTGTTAGGCGCGCTTCTTCAGCATGCAGAGCGCTCCTCGTCGTCACTTATATTCAACATTGTATGCCAAACGTTTGATTGTTCAGATATAAATTGTATGTCGTACGGTATGCACAGTAGGACACGGCGTCGAACCACCGCGCGGAGAAAAGCTCCATCTGTTTCCACGGGTGAGGTCTGGTAAGTGGACGAGGAACGTTTCGTAAGAATTTCCTCTAATTAATCTGAAAAACGAGCTTCCGTGAGGTACTTTCTAATGTTTTAGAGCGTGCGGTACGATTCGGTTACTAAATTGGTCATAGGCTTCCTGATTGATCATTATGCTAGGATTCGCGAGTTGATCGTTTATTTCCTCGTGAGAGGTTCATTTACTTCTTCTGATCTGTAATCCATCCGCTCTAGGTGGTGTAAGCGCCCTCACTCGCCACAAATTCGCACACCGCTATTCATTCTCCCAATGCTATTCCCGTCAGAGAAGGGCTTGCTTAACACAGCAAGAAGTTAAGGCGTCTGTCGGTCTGTCTCTCTGCCGGGTCATAGAGAAGGGGTATGTGGGAGGGAAAACTTATCACCAATCCAATCACTCGAATGTAGGCCTGAGCGGTATCAATCCACATCGAAGAGTATAGCATGAGTGCGTTGCACGGTGAATAGGCCTCAAACCAACTGGTTTGATGAACCAGCTCCATTGCTGTTTGTCTTATCCAGCGACCACTTCCCCTTTTCAATAAGGCATAGAATGTATAAGGAAGAAAGGGAGAACTGCGGCTGCCGAAGTATTTCATTTTTGGGATCTGGAGGAAGTTTTGGTGACGGTCAGCATACCGCTGAGCGTATGCACATCACAGTTCGCAGAATACTGTAGCCACTAAGATATCAAACTCTGCTTTTTCTTGGGCTTTAGAATTGACTATCCATAAGCTGGAATGTAGAGAAATCTATGGAAACTTATACATCCATTAGCGCTGCAATTTTGAGATGAAAGACGGTAGAACGAGTGATAGTGAAGTGTAGCCCTCTTATTTCTACTCTACGCAATCAACACTAGTATACGAAGAACGAATGTGCGGGCATAAGTGAACTTCCACGCACATCCTAAATTCATCGAATTTTTTCATCATCGCTCGGGAGTTTAACAATTAGCCCACCTGATAGAAGAAACGTCGCGTTTCTTTCCGTGGCATTGAGTCTCATTATATCAAGCACCTTCACACGTGTTCTCCATCAGGGGGTTGGGCCCTTTGCTATGCACGTGTAGAGCAGCTGGCAGGTGAAGCCGCTTGTGGGCTCTTCAGTCGATCGCTCTCTGTTCGGTCTGGACTGCTGCTCGTTGATTTCCGCCATTCCGATGTTTGGGTGACTGGTCACTCCGGTGGGCCCGTCATCCAAGCGTAGCGCTGGCGATGAGCCTAGCGCAGCTCATAACCAAACCGCGCTTTTCGAACTGCTTCCCTCACATAGAGATGAACGCATTGCTCGTTTAAGAAGGCTGGATAATACTGTCCTCTCTTGTTTACTTCGTGATTGTAGCTCAGTCTCCAGGAAGGAGTGCATAAGCCACTTACCATTGATGGTAATACTTATCCAAAAATGTCCTATGGGTTAGGAATATTGAAGTGGAGATTATAAGCTTTTATGTCATGTATGTTCGTGTGTTCGGATGTGCTTATCGAGTCTTTCTCGCTCGTGTGACTACGTTAGGAATACCAAGCTGACCCAAGCCACATCCTTAACGCTAACGCTCAACACTTTCACCTATGCTCGCGTGCGATATAACCTTTTCTTGGCATTTGGCTAGGAGTAACACCGCAAGTTGAGTGCGTATCCCATAACCTTGGTCACATAACTACTCTCTTACCATTAGTCGACTCCAAGAAACGTTAAACCGCACCCTTACATGCTGCGGTCTTCAGTGGGTTAGGCAAAGCACCACTGCCGTTGCCAGTCATCCCGACTTTTCAGAATTCGTCTTGATGCCTTTTTGATGCCTTCTGCCCTCCCTTCCAAGCCATGAGCCACCCTCTCGAAAGCGTCCGCGAACGAGGTAGCTAATCAGTGGTTGTATCGTGCTTTCTGCGTGTGTGTTGAGTGGATAACGGGCCGCTATCTCTTGTGTGTGTACTCGAAGCATTAGTAACTAAGAACATGTATATACTTCACGCACACAACGAGCCTCCTCCGATCGGCCTCAGCGGCAAGACCTTCGGCCGGCGCGCGCTCGTGTCCAGAACTCCTCTCGTGCGCTACTTCGGAGCCGCGTAGCAGCAATACGACACCGCTTCTTCGGGGAGCTTCTGCCAGCAGCCCATCACCACTAACACCACTTGGGCGGCATACGGTAGATGTCAGATAGAATTGCAGCGACACGCGAGCCGGGCATTTCAATTACGGATATTAGCGTTGTCGCCAGGTTTGCTTTCGACGCTCTGCACACGCCCGACCCGTCCGGTACCGTAGCCTCTTGGAAAGTGGCGGACTCGGAGGGAGTGATGAGGAGCACCTGGCGAGCTGGCATCGCTTTCAAACAGACAGCGCGCTGGCGGTCGAGCTGCGAGCAAGTGACGGGATCCGAGGGCATCGTAGGTGCTGGTATCCGTGCCCTTTGCCCTCCTTGGCGATTTCGCTGTCGTTCTTTTCTCTTTGAGATTGCGAAACTTAAGGCAGCTCCTAGGTTCTATCGACAGCTATATTCCGCGCTTGAGTTCACTTTCTCACCAAGATTCGTTAGTTGTCGAGAATATTGGTTTCGTTGGCAATTATCGAGGCGCGCAAGCGATGGTGCAGATTAAGCTCACATTGTTGTTCCAAAAGAAAGACCATTGAATCTCTGTAAGTTGAAGGCAACTTCCTAGGCAAGCACCACATCATACGTACTTAGAACATCTATTTGTACTCTCCATGTCCGACACTTCAACAACTTTGCTTACTCGATGAAGTGACAATTGGTGTGCAATGAGACGTGCTGATATGGATGTGAATCTTTAGTGTGATGTAAAGCAGGGAACCTGCTGGGCTTTCACATCGCCCCACCGGTTTCTTTCCTCCGTCTGACGAACCGCAAATGATGATAATGCGCGGCTGAGCTTCAGCGATACTGTTTGGACCAATCTATCCATTAAGAGCCACCAAATAGAATAAAAGCGGTGAAATTGTTCAAGATTTCTTTAAACGAAAAGTGGCTGGAACCAAGGTTTTAAGCTGTTATGACTGTGCTATGCTGCAAGTGATACTTCAACTCCAACGCTCGAACTGGCGCCCTTCGCTTCTAGCTGAGCAAAATGCTCAACACCATTACCACTGGCGCTGATAGATCGAGCGCAACATACAACATCCAACACGCAACAAGTAATTAATGTATAGTTAGCTTACAACCTTGCTAATAGGAACTTGAGGTCTTAAGAAAATGGCTAAATGTCTTAGAACTAGACCTTCAATTTGACTGGGTGCATGTTTTTTTCAGCGGCCAGCTATCCCGACATATATGTGAGTGCTGATCTGTTCCGAGAGATGTAGACGTTAGCGTTCGATCAAACAGCGCCGATGGTGCAAAGGCGCAGAACATGCTGCCCAGTAAGCACAAGGTTCGAGTTCGAGTCTTGACTGACGCCAAAATTTTGATCGCAACAACAGATCGTTACAACGATGCGGAAATGGTTCACGGTTCGTAGAAGATGTGGGAAATCGTGGACTGGATGCATACTTCGTACCCAACCCATAATGCACTACATATAGATCGAAACACTGCTTGATAACAGAAAGAAGTTGTCCAACCCTCTATCTATCTATCTATCTATCTATCTATCTATCTATCTATCTATCTATCTATCTATCTATCTATCTATCTATCTATCTGTCTATCTATCTATCTATCTATCTATCTATCTATCTATCTATCTATCTATCTATCTATCTATCTATCTATCTATCTATCTATCTATCTATCTATCTATATATCTATCTATCTATCTATCTATCTATCTATCTATCTATCTATCTATCTATCTATCTATCTATCTATCTATCTATCTATCTATCTATCTATCTATCTATCCATCTATCTATCTATCTAACTCCGTTTTCTGAGTTCTGAGCTTCTCCCTTAACGATGTCGACTGATAGGAACTACCAGGCATAATGTCGCTGAGTTTCTGCTCACTCCGCTCCGAGTACAGTGCAAAATGGCGACTTCATTAGGTCAGCATTGCACCTAAAGATTCACTTTGCGATTAGGTTAAGAAATACAATCAATCAACGGCTTCAGTTGGATACGTTGGTAGCCTATGAGATTGCATAGCGGACGCCAGTGGTCGGCGTCAACGTCATGGTCCTCAGGAGAGGCTACATCCTCAACGGACTCCTGGGATTTGAATTGCTACAATTGGGGATCATGGAAAGACTGTCGTACGGTTGTCTCAGAAGAAGTGAAATGAGTTTCTCCTTCAGTTCACCACCACTTGCTTTCCTCCACTGCTTATTAAACTCTCTCCTCGATCGCGTTTTACCTTTTTACAAAACATAGAATTAGGCATTCTAGAACATATTCTGAACCTTCTCGCTGTTGAGACGGTCCTTATTGTTATGTCGCTGGAAGTCCTCGCGTTAGATACAGTGAACAGCACTTGTATGTACTATTAGGGTGGGCCAAAAGTAATGAGACAAATTCAGAAAATTTCTTTATCTCTTTATAACTCAATTACAACTCAACGGTGCTGAAGAATGTATTCGCCATTAAGTAGAATGACCTTGCTGCCATCGATCAGCCAACTTCCTGATCCCATCCTTCCAGAACTTCTTGGGCCTGATGCTGATCCACTGCTCGTTATGGTTGTCAAGGTCTGCTTGGGTGCTTGTGTCCCTTCCGACCATGAAGTCCTATAGGCTCAAGACGTAGTGGTAGTCGCATGGAGAAGTGTCCGGCGGACGCAGTGGGTGAGGCATGTGAACGTAGCCCAGCTGAGCAAGCTTATCCGTGGTCACTTTTGCCCGATGGGGTGCGGCGTTGTCGAAGAGAAGGAACTTCTTGAAGCGCTGAGACCGAATAAGTGCGAGTCGCCGGTCCATCTCTTCTATTTCGTGAACCATAGCCTTGGAGTCCATCTTCGTGCCTTTGGAAAACAGCTTCCATACGGTCTATGGGCGCAGACTCAAAAGCTCAGAAGGTGCTTCTCGTCGTGAACATCCCGCCGAACGACGGTCACCAGGCCTCACCCAGACTCGCTGCTTATCAGGGTTGAGGTAGAAGACGTTCTTCTCATTTTTTCCTGACTATTGAGTCCAGGCTGCTCGGGGTTGGGAATTGGGCTAGATTTGCGCTACACCAGTCGACTCGCCAGACTGGGGTTTCGGCATGGTTCTGGAAATGGCGAAAGTGGTCACTACTCAGGTGGCCTTCAGTAAGTTGCATACAAGCATACAAATACGAGAAGCACGAAACCGGACCAGCCACAGGATATATGGGCACGGCATGAAGAGTCTCATTACTTTTGGTCAACCCTAATACATGCTTATTCACTGTTTCTTTCGACTTTTACGGCAAATTTTGCTGAAGAATACTGCACGGAGCGCTTCAGAAGTGTGCTTCGCCATATGTCCTTTAACGGTGCTGGCATTTTGTGAGTAGCAGGGCAGAACAAGGCTTAAATAGAAGCGAGCGAGTTCGCTGGATGGAATTGCCGTGTGCGCTCGACCACTCCGGTGACAATTAGTGCAAATGGGGTGCGCAGAGGGGTGCGCCGCCGCTTACCTATTCAGAGCGCGATACGTCCGACGATGGGCACCGATCCAGAAAAAGCGAGAAGTACTGAAAACCGCTGTGTTGCTGGGTTGTGATGAGTTCTAACTCTATACGAACGTATAGCTCATCGTTCTTTTTCGACTGGACGTAGCTAAAGCAAGCCAGCTACCACTAGTCACATTTCCAGCAGAGAAGAAAGGCTGCACTTAGAAATAGCCACGCGATCGCAGAAAAGGCATGCAATCTGAGCAACCAAGGAGAAATCATGGTGATTAAAGAAAGAGTTTGTCTAAGGTTACCGATAGTTGAGCTAGAAAAGCTGCCTCCCTACTACTCGTTTGGAAAAACAATAATAGTGTCAGAACAATTACATGAATAGTGGAGTTTTATCAAAGCTCACATATGGCTGTAAGAGACGACAAGATAGGTTTTGCCGCAATAGTGAAGGCCTTCCAGTTGCAATTTTCCTACATGTTGTGCGAGTACGGATTTTTCGGTATCGTCTCATAAGACGGGGGTGGAGCTATGAGTATGCTTTTGCACTATCCTTTGGATGATATGTCTTATACACTGGTACATCTTGTAATAAGAAAGGAATAAAGGAATAAAGGATAAAGGAATAAACACTTAACGTCAGTTAATCCTCGTTTGGATGCACCATGAATTCTACATTCACAGAATGTCAATGGAGGCAATTTGAAGGCGCATGTGAAGCACGCAACGACTAGCGTTAGCCAACCGATTAAGAAATCAGTGTGTTAATCCTCTAAGACAAGACTGGTACCAATTCAGCGACACGGGAAAATGGAAGGCCTGACCTGTGTGGGCGGGATTTGCACCAGAAGCCTCGATTCCTCGATGTGAAGCCTCGATGTGAACGCGACAGTTGTCGCTTCCTCCGACTGCGACATCTCGCGCACTTTATAATCTGGTTTTATACTAAGGAGTTTTCTCTTCTCAAGCGTGAAGATGTTGGAAGCAGTGACTGCTAAGCATATTTTTCAAATTCAGACGTGGAATTGCACAGTGAAGAACGGAAGGCGAAAAAGGTAGTGAAACTTGAGATAGAAACGTGACAATACATCAAAGTGCAACTATACGACTGAACCACTTTTCCTGGAGAATTCGATGTCAAATGAAAAACGAATAGCTTTAGCACCTTTGCCGGACAATTCGTCAGCTTGGTGAAAGCAACACACTTATAACCAAACAACAACTGGCAAAGAAAGTAGTGAAGTTGCTTTAAAGAATTTCCATTGGCGAATTTTCCAACTATTCGGGCATCTAATTACGTGTGTTTTGGTGTTTCATAACATTTAACCAGCACGCGGTACTGCAGTCGAGATCACGATACGGCGACCACAACGTACGGTACGTTCCTCGGCCTTCGAACAAAATTCACGTTCTTCCTTTTCATAAACCTCTCTAAAATAAAACTTGGGCGAATTGGCTCTCAGTGCCGCTCCATAGAAGTACACATATATGATGGAGTGTGCAAGGGATGCAACACGGATACATAGGACCAGGGGAATCCGTCTAGCGTCTTAATTGTGTCAAATTTTTAGTGAACTTTTTGCTTATGGCCCTAAACTAATGACGATCTCCTTCCACCTGTTTTGTGCAACGAATTCGTCCCACTTTATCACTTATTCAATTGATGTGAAGAATTTTCACGGGGTGTCGCTAACGTTCTTGTGAAATTTAATTTGTGGATAAAGCTTCAGAGTCCCCTCTTTTCCAGTGTAGCCTGCATCGACACTGAAGGTGAGGCCAAATTTTCATACCTGTACGTGTCATTTGTCGGACTTGCCTTCAATATCCGTGCAGATACAGCCATTTGTTGAAGTGTGATAACATTGTTCTGTTTTCTTAGCTCTTCACCAATAAAAAATATAATAACTTCCGCTCGATTAATCTATGCTTCGTTCAAATAAAGCTGCGAAACGTTACTGCGAAAACTGGGAAGAAGCTCTTACTGAAAGTGTTGGTTCAAAGTGTGGATTCTTAATTTTTCGAGGCTCTACAGTCGAGCAGACTACTCGGCGTCCAATGAGTTCGTTAATGACTACGAATTGCTGGGATGCGCATGTGGTCGAGCTTGTGTCGAGCACAGTCGCGTGCACTTTGTTGGGTTAGCCTTTAACCATCTGTAAGAGGTGTTAATTGCACTCGCAGTTGGGGATGTGCCCCTCCTCGCCGTGGGATACTGTAATTGACCCCGTTGGACAATGCCCCGCTGAAGCAATCACGACTCTCCGTAGCGGTGATGTTTCGGAATTGTTTGCATAGGAGACAAGTGAACTCGCTCTCCTCTCCTCTCGGAATGTGCTCGTTCGTCGCTGCGATTACGATCTCTCTGATAGATGATCGCGCTGCTCGCGGCGACAGCAGACCGAACTTCCATCCGCCGCGGGGGTCTTCACCTGGCTGCTTCCTTGAGTTGCCTAGACACCTTTCGAGCACTGCACGACCTCTCTAGAGAGCTCGATACACTTTTTGATTTCGTTGCTCGGAGTGAGTTCGCCAAGGGCTAGTACGATCACTAGCTTACAAGCTGTTAGATGTATATTTAGTTGCGAGCAAAACTCTTGCGGCCGACGGGATCGCTAGACGGTTAAAGTGGTATGAAGAACAGTCACTTGTCATCCCTACCAAGGAAACACACATTGAGCTCAGAGAAGCTCTCACAAGGAATTTCGATATTGTTCATGAACTAATACTATGTACATAGGAGTACGTGTGCAGTGAATTGACAAGACTTCAGTGTCCTTCAATTGCTTTAAGCATGCATTGGAAAACTTATCTCACTACGATGCTTATGATCCTCGCACAGTTTCCTTGGGCTCACTGATTTTCTTTGCCGCACCACTAACGGCGACTAGGAGAGCAATGCAAATCTTGATTTGGTTAATTTTCATCCCTTCAGGCGCCTATACCAACTCTGGATTGCTTAATAAATTGTTGAAGGAAATGCTGACAACATAGCTCTATCTGTAGTAGGCTGTGGCAAGCTATTCAGGCAATAATTTACGCTGACAAAAGTAAGCTCCAGCACAGCCCGTAAGGGTGTTTCTACGTTAACTATGTTTATTTACCACTTGTTTTGCCATTTCTCGCATCTTGTCAATGTTAATAAAAGGATAAAGGACGGCGTTACTCAATCCCTTCTGGGATGCGCCAGCGCATTATACTTCTACGGGATGTCGTGGAGGCGACATGAATGCGTATTTGGCCATACAATGACTTGCGGTGGCCAGCCGATGAACAAGTCAGCGCTTTATCCTTCCCAGACAAGTCTGGTACCAATTCACCGACCCCGGAGGGATGGAAGGCTTGGTTGGCCTGGGCGGGAAATCCGAACCAGGAACCTGGTATCGGGTGCACGCGACAGTCGCGCCTCCTCCGACTGCGCTACACGCGCCCTCATGTCAATGTTAATTGTCAATTAATACTGTTGATTTTTCAGAATTGCTGAAAGAATATCATAACTGACGATGAATAGTGTGGTTTACACTCGGTTGAATCCAGAATCGTGTTTGTGGGGATTTTTTTTTGTTAAATTTATCGATATATCTTTTTTAGAACGAATAAGAACAAAGAGCAGACTATTCAAAGAACGTTTTAATTTCTATCATTTGAACTGGAGAAGTAGAAAAGATGGCGAAGAACACGGCGCCACTACATCTACTGCTCGGTTTTTTGTAAAAATCTCGCAGGTGCAATACCGGAGAGTTCAATGGGATGGGCAACTCTCAAGAAGGCAGGTCTCAGTTGCAATTTCCCCGCAAGTCGAACGAGGTTATAACACGTCCGCTCTTGAACCTTGTGCGTCACATAAATTCCTAAGGAAGTCATTTGTTGATATAATCCAGTAGGTTCCTCGTATTGGAGTACACTTCACTGAATATCATTTTATCCTCTGGATGGCCTTCCGGGCGAAGGTTTGCCGAGCAAAGAGGTTAGCACGAGAGTTAAGCAGGCGGTTCGACAATCGAACAGAGGATCGCACTGGCGCTATTTTGGGGAGAGGAGATGTAATATATTGATTTTGAGACAAGTTCTTTTAATTTTTTTAGCCTTCTAGGTCGCCTTTGCAGCTGTTAATCGGCTATTTTTTCCAGGTCTGTCTTCGACATTGCGAAGATTCGAGAGCAGTTTCGTTCACTGAAGGAGAAATGTCATTATAGGAATTTTAATCCTTTAAAGCTTTAAATACTAATTGTTCTACGGTAAGAATAAAGGTTTTCCAGGAGCAGTTTTCCAGTCAAGCAGGACTGGTGCAATATTTTTCCAGTTTTAGCAGAGTGTCATGACCAATCCTTCTTCCAGAACGAGTGACATCTTGATTAAGTACAAGGATAAAGGACTACGTTACGTCAGAAAATGCTAGCTTCATTGCGTTTGAAATACAGTCCTTCTTCATACCGCGATTGAAGGGACCCGAGAAAATCTGCGTGATAATGTGAATAGCTTCCTAACCGGAGCTGACTTTTTGTAAACATTTTACGAGCAGATTTATTTCAAATCACATACAATGACTATATATGGCTATAATAAAGGATAAAGTACGGCGTTACTCAATCTCTTTTGGGATGCGCCACGCATCCTATTGACTTCTACGGAATGTCGAGAAGGCGAGTTGAATGCGAATTTGGCCATACAATGACTAGGGGTGGGCAGCCGATGAACAAGTCAGCGCTCTACTCCTCGCAGACAAGTCTGGTAAGAATTCACCGACCTCGGAGGAATGTACATCTTGATTATCTCAATCATATACAAAATTCAAAATTACTTTGACCGCAATCATGAAACTACATATGTAGGGTGAGGAGTGAATGTTCGCGACCTCCACTGAAAAGCTGCAGAACGGCAATATGTAATGCCTAATGGTAAGCCGGAATGAAGCGATTGAAGCTGTCCTTGTTAACAACATTTTACAGCACCAGAAGCAGCAATGTCAAGATTTTTGGAAAGTGAAACCCGAGCGCTGCGTAAGTCCTTGTTTTGAGTGTCTCAGATGCAGCTGGTAGGATCATTTGTACAGGTCAGATGAACACTAGGGACTAAAGTCTTACTGGACCCGCACACGAGTTGAACCTAGAATTAATTGGTGATGGTGAAAAATTGATCTATTTCGCGGAATACAATCCTAAATAAAAACAGGAATAGGAATGAAGTTAGTAGTGTCATACATCCACATCTGACCCTTCGATGCTTTGTCTGTGCTGCAGAAGTCTCGACTAGCAGGTTATCGAAATTGGACCATAAGATACCTTTATCTGCGAGAGTCTTCTGTTGCCATCGCGTACATATGTATATACATAGAGCAGCTGCTCATTGCGTCTCCTTGTGAATCGCCTCCTAACCAATGTCAGCTCGCGCATCGGAGTGGAAATTCAGACGATCACGGCAATAACATAGAGTTCAGAGGTGTCAGGGGCGTGAGCACGTGTGTCGGTAGCTGGTGCAGCTCGCGTTTGACCTGGTTGATGTTTGAGTGCGCGGCTTGTAGTGGGAAGTGTGTGATTAAGGGCAATGAGTCTCCGGGCGTCGCTCTCTAGTGCCTCGCCCGAAGTGGTGTGTTTGAAGAACGCGCTGGATTCGCTAGTACATCTAGCACTACCGCACAATACATACCACTTCACTTAAAGATGACCCATTAGAGGGAGCGGATAGGCTTCAGCGCTGAGATGACACCAGTCCTGGAGTTGGAATCGCCAACTGAATTGTGGTGCAGCACTGCAAAGATGCGAAGCAAGCAGAGATACGTTCTTCCTAGCTTAGAGCTGAACCTACACCTACATTTCGCATGAAACCGTTTGCTTTTCGATGTGTACTGTGTACTCTACCTACCACCTAAAACAACACATTAACAATCGCATCAACAGTGACGTTAATGGCAACAACAGTAAACATGTCTTGTACCGCCTCTGTCTTCATACAAAAAAAGTTCAGAATTAGTTACCTCGAGGCACATCAGTGAAGAAGGCGATTAATTAAACCAGCTGCTCGTGCAGTGTAGAACAATATATAATCGCATTTTCTGTTAAGTAGTAACAACTAAATGTTACTATTGAAAATGAATTCATCCTGCCACCAACACAACTGTGTCAACTGAATAACAACGACTACTCATCAATTTTTTTCAAAATTGTAATTCCTTAAAAAACATGAGAAACTTTATAGTGCTCATATATAGCTAATATAAAACTCACCACCATTTGTTTTACAGTAAAAGGCAACAACAAAAAAAGTGGGAGCTAAATTGTCATTTTCAATCAGTTGTAATCCCATTCAGAGGTATATTTGCATACTAATCAGATCAATCGTTATCACCTGTGATACAACGATATTTTGTTGCAATCAAAATTCTAGCCCCAGGCGAGACTCAAACCCGCACCTCCTGCCCACCGAGCGGGAATACTTTACGCCATTACATAAGGCGTGGATCGTACGCTACTGGTGAGACCACCCGTAGGTTAGAATGGCTGGCTGCTGATATCAGCATGGAACCAGCCAAGCTTTTTTCATTTTTTTTTCAATTTTTAAAGTCCAATCATCAATTTAATTGGGCTTCAACAAAATATTTAGAAGCTGTGCAACACCTAATTAATATCAACTTGTCAATTTGCATTACCGTTAGCTTTATTTTTGGTATCCAAATTGCTTCAGATGAATTACGGATCCTTCTATTATTTATTGTACGAAAACTCGATGTATAACGGCTGAGAGCTACCCAAAAATTTCGGCTACTCTACGAACTGGAGTCGGAAAGGGGTACCGGACGACAACGCGCCTGTACATAGAAATGATACTACCATACGGGCACAATTTCTACACCGTACACCGTATTCCTTCTAGGTGTATGTGCGGTCGTTCCATCACGAATGTTGATAATCTTGCACCTGACGTATCTTCTATAAAACGCCTTCTAGTATCGTACAGAAAGACGACGAACCTTCCCGCGCTTCTTGGAGCAAATCAATGGCAGCTTCTGTAGCCTGGGTTAATAAGATCGCAGAGTACTTGGAGGTCAGAAGACTGGCCGACAATTTGAAAGTGAGATCCTTTCAAACATTTATTGAAAACTGTGGCGTTTTCGTGTTCCAATGATGCAGAAGCTCCTATAGAAATGGACGCCAAGGGAATCGAGTAATCAAACGAGGCAGAAGTAGTAGAACGTCAACATTTTCACCCACCGATGTGACGGAAATTTCCAGAAATCTTACAAGACACACATCTCTAAACTTAACGAGGCAAAGCACAGGAATGTTCATGAAGTTATACAACAGTTCACAGTTTTGGTTACATTGTTTTCATTGGCTGCAATGTTTACATTAGTTCTAAATACAAAACTCCTTCTTCTTCTTCTTCTTCTTCTTCTTCAGCGTTTGTCCCGCATCGTAGCGGGGTCCGCTATTCTGGTGTTATGACGCCACCTTTCCCGATCCAGCGCTAGATCAGGGTAAACACCAGTAATCTTCAAGTCCGCATGTAACGTATCAGCCCAGCGCTGCTTCGGGCGCCCTCTAGGCCGCTTTCCAATTACCTCGAAGTTAAGGCCTATCTTGCGGACGCTGTCTTCCTTTCCACGCAGAACGTGGCCGTACCATCGCAAGCGAGCTTCGCGCATCTTGTCGGCTATCGGCGCGACACCGAACTTCTGCCGAATAGCATCGTTTCGAATGCGGTCCATGCGCGTGACTCCAGCCGTCCAACGCAGCATCTTCGTCTCCATGACGCTGAGGCACGTTTCAACTTCCCTGGTCGCAGGCCAACACTCAGCGCCGTACATCGCTACTGGCCGGACGACTGCTCTGTATATCTTCGACTTCAAGCGCTCCGGTATCTTCCTATCGCAGAGCACCCCAGTCAACGAGCGCCACTTGGACCAAGCTGCACTCACACGTGAATTCACTTCAATCATCAGTTTGCCGTCAGACGTGACTGCTGATCCCAGGTACTTAAAGACCGAAGTGCGTGGGAGCTCGATGCCGTTAACCTTGATGGAGCTGGACTCACTAACGTCCGTCGTTAGATATTCGGTCTTCTTCACGTTCAATTTGAGTCCAAACCGCTCCAAGCGATCACACCAAGCTTGCACCTCTCGCTCGAGTTCTCCTTTATCTTCGCTAGCGAGCATTACGTCATCAGCATAAAGCAACGTCCAAGGGACGGGGTTCTGCAGATCTCGTGTGATGGCATCCATGACGACAACAAAGAGGAGTGGGGAAAGCGCAGAACCCTGATGTACCCCGACAGAGATGGGAAACTCCATCGAGGTTCCAGCTGCAGCTTTAACTCGACTCTTTGGACAAGAGTAGAGAATTCGCACCCACTCTATGAGCTCTTCAGGAACTCCATGATGTCGCAAGGCGTACCATATCACTTCACGCGGTACGCGGTCAAAGGCCTTCTCTAAGTCGAGGAAGGCGATATGCACCGACTTCTGTTTCTCGCGATGCTTCTCTATCAGGAGGCGGGCGGCGTGAATGGCATCAATGGTGCCACAGACAGCCACGAAGCCGCACTGATTGCTGGACAGCTGGACGATGTCACGAATTCGTCCGTCGATAATTCGCTCAAAGATCTTCATGCTGTGCGAAAGCAAGCGAATCGGACGATAATTGGAGCAGTCTGCAGGACTGCCCTTCTTCTTCCAAATCGGAATCGTCGTACTTTGGCGCCAACACTCAGGCACTTTTTTCTCCGCCACAACCTGATTAAAGAACTTCGCCAACCACTCAGCAGGGTACCAAAACTTCGACTTCCACAGTTCTGCTGCCACGTCGTCGGGCCCAGTCGCTTTGCCTGGCCTCATCTTCTTCAAAGCCGCTTCAATCTCCTCCATATTGATCTTCTGAACGGGGCCGTGGGTTGGAGTCGTTGAGGGGATGGCTGGATGAGGAAATTCTACTGTAGAGATTTCCTCAAAGTAATCGCGCCATCGCTTCAATGCCTTCTTGCGGTCCATAAGAAGATGGCCGTTCTCATCATTGATGCCGAAGAACTTCTCGATGTCCTCGGTCTGGCGATGGCGATTCTTTGCGAGTCGGTACAGATACCGCTCACCATCGCGCGACTCGAGCTTCTCGTTGACATCTCCATAATGAGTGGCTTTTGCAACAGCCACTGCCTTCTTTGCAGCTTTCTTCGCTTCTTGGTACTTCCGCCAGTTATCGGCTGTCTTTTCGCCGAGAAACACGTGATATAGCGTCTTCTTCTCTCAAACTTTGGCTTTCACGTCATCTGTCCACAGCCAGGCCTGCTTGCCGACCTTCCGTCGTCCAGGCTTCGTGATGCCGAGCTCCGACCGTGCAGCGTGACGAATCGCGTCGGTGGCCTTCTCCCAAGTTTCGTCGACAGTTGTCACTGTCGGTAACCGCACGCGAGAAATCACAGCTGCTTCCTTCTCTTTCATTCGCCACCACTTGATTCTTGGTGCACCGCATCGCTCGACCTGCTTCAGCCTCGGAGGGGCGATCTTTAAAGTACAGATCAGCGGTCGATGCTGTGGGGCGACCGTCTCATACGGCACGACCTTCGCGTCTGTGACAAGAACTTCGGTCTCGATCCTTCACAAGGGCAAAGTCTATCTGAGTCCTGGTGTTCCCGCTATAGAACGAGATGAGGTGGGAATCGCGTTTGCGAAATACGGTGTTCACTATGGTGAGGTTGTGCGATTCCGCATATTCAAGGATACGTTCACCATCTGCGTTACGCGACCGGTAACCGAACCCACCATGACAGCCGCACCCGTCTTTCGTCGCGGCGACGTGCCCGTTGAGGTCACCAGCGACTATGATGACATCTTTCGACGGTACCTCTGCTGTCTTCTCATCAAGCAGGTTCCAAAACTCATCCTTAGCTTGATCGGAGCAGCCAATCTGCGGAGCATACGCAGAGAAGAAGTGATAGAGTCGCTCCTTAGCGGCGACAACGATCTTCATCAATCGATCGTCAAAGCGCTCGACGCTTACAATCGAGTCACGAAATCGTTCGGAGAAGATTATTCCGACACCGCTGGTGGTCCTGGGACTTCCACATAGAACGACCTTGAAACCACGTCCTATGTCCTTTGACTTGCGGCAGGACCACCTCGTCTCCTGCACCGCACAGAAATCAACTCTTCTTCGCTCCAGTGCTTCAACCAACTCACGCGAGCGGCCCGTCAACGTACCCACATTCAGCGTTGCTACGCGGGTCCTGCCTACGTTACGGGACTTTCGGACTAGCTCAGTTGCCCCCCGATGCCGTCCTCGCATCAGGGACCCTCGCATACTTTCCACACTCGCCGGGCTCTGCGAGTGCGCGTCGGCTCCCGCGGACGCCGTAGCACAATCTCGAAAAACATGGCTTATCATACACCATGTGATGTGACATGGGTCTTCGAAGGCCGGCCTGTAACAAGGGCCTGTCGCCTGCAATCGAATGTCCGTGATCGGCTTAGCTCGCAGATCGAACAGTTTCCAGTGGCACCACGTGGAGGAACGGACATCGCCACCAAATACAAAACTCCTTCATTATGGTCTAATTTTGCATTTTGCACTTTTAGTGTTTTGCGCTTAACAAAAATTAATTAGAAACCAAACTGAAACTATATAGCATCGCGTAATTCTAAGCTCTTAAGGAGCAAGAAGTTGGAGCCAAGAATCTTCGTTGTCATATTGCAGTTCCTGAGGCAAGTCTTTTGAGTGCATCACACACACTCGTGTTTCAAGAGCCTTTCTCTTTTCAGACGAAGTGTACTTGCCATTATTGTTACGTATGGGGCCAAGTAACAAAAGAGTACAGTACATGTCGCGAAGGTGGGGCAACATTGGAACGTGAAAACGCGTCAGACAATCAGAATGGGCAGAGAGTTAAGTGGTAATTTTGAAAATTAGTTTTCAGCACTTATGAAAAGGCGACTAGGTTGTTATCATTGTCCCCGTGAATGGGGATTCCTCGGCATGTGAGGAGGAAAGAACGGTACGAAGTGTAGTAATGGGTTTGTCTTACGTTCTAGTAAGATATGGTGCTGTAGGAATAGTTTTCATGTAGTCATTCGCTCGGAGTGGAGTAACTATGTAGCCAGCGGAGCGATGCAATCATACAACAGCAATTTGGAAAAAGGACAAGCTGAGTAAGTGATAGATGATATCTCTAAAATAAGAATGAAAATAAATGAATAAATGGAAATAACTAATGCACCGCAGCGGTGGCGATGTCCGTTCCTCCACGTGGTGCCACTGGAAACTGTTCGCTCTGCGAGCTAAGCCGATCACGGACATTCGATTGCAGGCGACAGGCCCTTGTGACGCCGGCCTACGAAGACCCATGTCACATCACATGGTGTATGATAAGTCATGCTTTTCGAGATTGTGCTACGGCGTCCGCGGGAGCCGACGCGCACTCGCAGAGCCCGGCGAGTGTGGAAAGTATGCGAGGGTCCCTGATGCGAGGACGGCATCGGGGGGCAACTGAGCTAGTCCGAAAGTCCCGTAACGTAGGCAGGACCCGCGTAGCAACGCTGAATGTGGGTACGTTGACGGGCCGCTCGTGCGAGTTGGTTGAAGCACTGGAGCGTAGAAGAGTTGATTTCTGTGCGGTGCAGGAGACGAGATGGTCCTGCCGCAAGTCAAGGGACATAGGACGAGGCTTCAAGGCCGTTCTATGTGGATGTCCCAGGACCACCGGTGGTGTCGGAATAATCGTCTCCGAACGATTTCGTAACTCGATTGCAGGTGTCGGACGCTATGACGATCGGTTGATGAATATCGTTGTCGCCGCGAAGGAGCGACTCTATCACTTCTTCTCTGCGTATGCTCCGCAGAGTGGCTGCTCCGATCAAGCCAAGGAAGAGTTTTGGAGCCTGCTTGATGAGAAGACAGCAGAGGTACCGCCGAAAGATGTCATTATAGTCGCTCGTGACCTTAATGAACACGTAGGTGCTGCGAAGGAAGGGTACAGCTGTCATGGTGATTCGGATACGGGTCTCGTAATGCCGATGGTGAGCGCATTCTTGAGTATGCGGAATCGCATAATCTCACCATTGTGAACACCGTTTTCTGAAAACGCGACTCCCACCTCATCTCATATTACAGTGGGAGCTCCAAGTCTCAAATAGACTTTGTCCTTGTCAAGGATCGCGACCGAAGCATTGTCACAGACGCGAAGATCGTGCCGTATGAGACGGTCGCCCCACGGCATCGACCGCTGGTCTGCACTTTTAAGATCACCCCTCCGAGGGTGCAGCAGGTTGAGCGATGCGGTGCTGCGAGAATCAAGCGGTGGCGAATGAAAGAGAAGGAAGCAGCTGTGATTTCCCGCGTACGGTTGCCGACAGTCACGACTGTCGACGAAACTTGGAAGAAATCAACCGACGCGATACGCCAAGCTGCAAGGTTGGAACTCGGCATAACGAAGCCTGGGCGACGCAAGGTCGACAAGCAGACATGGCTGTGGACGGACGATGTGAAAGCGAAGCTTAGAGAGAAGAAATCGCTTTATCGTGTGTTCCTCAGCGATAAAACAGCCGAAAACTGGCAGAAGTATCAGAAGGCGAAGAAGGCTGCAAAGAAAGCCGTGGCTGTTGCGAAAGCCACTCATTATAGTGAAGTCAACGAAAAGCTCGCGTCGCGCGATGGTAAGCGGTATTTGTACCGACTTGCTAAAACCCGCCATCGCCAAACCGAGGATATTGAAAAGTTCTTTGGCATCAACGATGAGAGCGGCCATCTTCTGACAGACCGCAAAAACGCGCTGAAGCGATGGCGTGATTACTTTGAGGAAATTTCCACTATGGAATTTCCTCACCCGGCCATCGCTTCTGTTCACGGTCCCGTTCACAAGATCACCGTGGAGGAAACTGAAGCGGCTCTAAAGAAGATGAAGCCATGCAAGGCGACAGGACCGGATGATCTGGCAGCCGATGTTTGGAAGTCGAAGCTCTGGTATCCTGCTGAGTGGTTGGTTGAATTCTTCAACCAGGTAGTAAAGGAGAAGACCGGAGTGTTGGCACAACAGTACGACGATTCCGATTTGGAAGAAGAAAGGCAGTCATGCAGACTGCTCCAATTATCGTCCGATTCGCTTGCTTTCGCACAGCATGAAGATCTTCGAGCGAATCCTCGATAGACGAATTCGTGAAATCGTCAGGCTTTCCGACAACCAGTGCGGCTTTGTGTCTAGTTGTGGGACCATTGATGATATACACGCCGCCCGCATCCTGGTGGAGAAGTATCGCGAGAAACAGAAGCCGGCGCATATAGCCTTTCTCGACTTGGAGAAGGCCTTCGACCGCGTACCGCGTGAGGTTATATGGTACGCCTTGCACAACACAACGTACCTGAGGAACTCATAGAGTGGGTGCGGATGCTCTACTCTTGCCCAAAGAGTAGAGTGCAAGCTGCAGCTGGAACCTCAATGGAGTTTCCCATCTCTGTTGGGGTGCACCAAGGTTCTGCGCTTTCTCCACTCCTCTTTGTTGTCGTCATGGATGCCATTACGCGAGATCTTCAGAAGCCTGTCCCATGGAAATTGCTCTATGCTGATGACGTGATGCTGGCTTGCGAAGATAAAGATGATCTCGAGCGGCAGGTGCAAGCTTGGTGCGACCGCCTGGAGATGTTCGGACTCAAATTGAACGTCAAGAAGACCGAGTACCTAACGACTGACGTAAGCGAGTCCGGCTCCATTAAGATTAACGGTACTGAGCTTGCACGTACTTCGATGTTTAAATACCTGGGATCAGCAATAGCGTCTGACGGCGGTCTGATGGTTGAAGTGAACTCACGCGTGAGTGCAGCTTGGTTCGCTGACTGGTGTGCTCTGCGATAGGAAGATACTCTGAAGTCAAAGATCTACAGAACAGTCGTGCGGCCGGTAGCAATATACGGTGCTGAGTGTTGGCCTGCGACTAAGGAAGTTGAAACGCGCCTCAGCGTCATGGAGACGAAGATGCTGCGCTGGACGGCTGGAGTCACCCGCATGGACCGCATCAGAAATAATGCTATTCGGCAGAAGTTCGGTGTCGTGCCGATAGCGGATAAGATGCGCGAAGCTCGCTTACGATGGTACGGCCACGTTCTGCGTGGAAAGGAAGACAGCGTCCGCAAGATAGGCCTTGAGTTGGAAGTGTCAGGAAAGCGGCCTAGAGGACGCCGGAAGCAGCTTTGGTTGGATACGTTACACATGGACATGAAAGTACTGGCGTCCACCCTGATCAAGCGCAAGACTGGGAAAGGTGGCGTCATGACACCAGAAGAGCGGACGCCGCGACGAAGCGGGACAAACGCTGAAGAAGAAGAAGAAGAAGAAGAAGAAGAAGAAGAAGAAGAAGAAGAAGAAGAACTAATGCACCGCAGCGCGTGCAGCGCAGTCGGAGAAGGTGCGGCTGTCGCGCATCTGATACCAGGCTTCTGGTTCGGTTTTCACGCCCAGGCCAACCAAGCCTTCCATCCCTTCGGGGTCGATGATTGATTTTCTGCCAGACCCGTCTGAGAAAGATAAAGCACTGACCTGTTCATCGGCTGGCCACCGCACGTTACGCTATGGCCAAATATGCACTCAAATAGCCTTCACCATATCCTATAGAAGTAGCATGCGTGGAACATCCCAGAAGGGATTCAGTAACGCCGTCCTCTATCGTTACCCCTAACTAATAAAGTATTGAAGCTTCTTTCAACGCCTGCTTAGATAAGAAATGAAATATACTTTGTTGAGTAGCTGCTAATTTGCATAAAGGCTAAAAGTCGGCTTTTGACTTTTGTATTAAACTTTTGAACAGTGCTTACCCATTTGGTTCAAACGACAACATAAAAGGGAATGGAGATAGATCTAATAATATAAACCCGCTTAGTTACAAAACAACATTCTCTTCAAATTATGAAGGAAAGAACCAATAGAGGGAAGAAGAAAAAAACATAAGCAGAGTTCTTTACAATATACACGATTTTATAAACTACATTACCACTGAAGAAAATGTAAATATTATATCATAGATTTATATAACAAGATCAAGATGTTGAATAAACAGAATTTGAAATCACTTCTCAGTCTAAGCTTAAGTGCAGAATTTCTTAACAACGTTCACCAAAAAATCAATCTAGCTGTTCTTTGTTTACTGACACATGTTAAATACAAAACAAACAACAAGTGCAACAACGTCGTCTAAATACACAAGCATGGATTATAAGGACAACATTTTTGACAGTATTAACTTTTAGCTTTTATTAACCAGTAAAGGCGGATCAGCAGTTAGATCCAGTAGGAAGAAACGATTGAGGGGAACCTGGCGTTCAGATTCGGAAGGCATGCCAACCAGGGATGAGCGGATAATAAAATTTTGAAACCCGGATAACGGACAACGGATAATTTTGCCCAAAAATGGCCGGATAACGGAAAAACGGATAACGAACAAACAACAAAAATTAAAACCAATTTTAAACCATTTTTTCTCCTATGATAGGTCGGTAATTGTAATAATGTCCGTATCACATGTCAAATAAGTCACTTATAACATTCTTGTCGATGTTTTTTCTTCAAGGCAGTGGTAGTGCAGTCCATCGTGCCGCGCATGCTCTCTTACTCATGGTTCTTGGTATGGATTTCCCCTCCAGGTCAACCAAGCCTTCCATCCTTTTGGACTCGACATATTGGTACCAGGGTTTGTCCGGGCAGGATAATACACTAAATTTTCCGTCGGCTGACCACCGCAAGTTATTGTACTAGCCAAATACGCATTCAAAGTGCCTCCAGCACATCAAATAAAACAGAACGCGCGTCACATCTGCCACTACCGTCGTCTTATATCTTTTATTCATGTTTTCAGCTGTAATAAAGTGACTATGGATAGATCCCACGAGACTGGGATCTATCCATAGTGACTTCATTACAGCTGAAAAACATGTGGGCTTGGGTGGGACAGTCGTTAAAAAGAGTACCTTTTTGATACTCTTCAATTAAATTTAACACTAATTCTTGCCCAGATCGAGTAAAACTCTCTCTATTGCTTTGGAAAGGGTAAATTGTAAATTGCTGCTAGTGCCAAACATAGTTTCAAGAACCGCTAAAAGGTCGTGTAGATGCGGAGTATCTGGCACATCCTTTAAACGAAGTGATTCTTATGGACGTTTGTCCTTTTCTTCACTGATCGACTAGTTTTTTTTTCCAGATCGTACATTATGCTAGAAGGAATTTTGTGAAAACCCCACAAATATGAATGAGCAGGACAGTGTTCAGCATTTCAAAACGCGCTATGAGCAGATAGATAGATAGTTAGATAGTTTAGTCTAATTACAGCATTGAGAGAAGGCACCAAACTGGCATTGCAAGCGTATCTCGACTGCCACTGGAAAAAACACAAGAGATTTTTTTAGTAGTCCTTATATTCAACTGAGTAATCACAAGCTTGCCACATTTTGTTGTTCGTTATCCGGCGAAAAATCGCCGGATAACGAACAACAAAACGGATAGGCCAAAACCCACCGGAAACCTGATAACGGATAACGGATAACGGTTAATCCGCTTATCCCTGATGCCAACGATATCCGGAAACACATGCTGCTGGGCATAAGAACGGTTGCGGATGAGCAACCTGAGGTACAGAAATACTGCACAGCACAAACCAATGACGTTACTTAACGGTGGGTGAGAATGTCTATGATGAAGGTGCCGAAGTGGTGAACAGCTTGATGCCGATAAAGTACGCAGCAGGTCCTAGATGTTAGCGCGTTTCAAGTTTTGCAACAACTACATTCCGAAGGTCAGTGATGTTGCAAAGCGCGCAAGTGGAGCACTTGTTGTATAATAAATTCCTCTATGTACTCAGTCGACAGGTTACGTTTTATCTTTTCCACACAACTCAGGTACCAATTGATCGACCCCGTTCGTAGAGAAAACATGCCTGGCATAGGCGGTACCCGAACCAGGACCTCGATTCGGGGTCACGCGTTAGCCGGCGCCCCCTCCAACTGCGCTATCAAGCGCATTGCTGCGAACCTATGTAGGTGCTCCCAGTTGCGCGCTTCTCGTGACCTTGCGGCAAAACTAATCTACGAAAAGTTATTTTTGTAATAAAAAAACAACAACTTTAAAACTTTAGAATCTGGGTTGTGCTGCGTCTTTTCACGGCTCGAAGCCGTTAACCACTTCCACACATTTATCGTAAGCATTCTTTCCGGACAGTCTAATAACGTGTCCCTCTGATTCTGTCCCTTCTCGCACTTCTGTCCCTTCGATCGTCTCTCGCTCATGATAGACGTCAGTCTTGTGAATGCGGACACCCGTTGCTTGACTTCAGCGACGTCGGTGACAAGCCTTCTGAATCCGGACGCTTGCTGAACGATGCCGGTGACACGTCTTCTTAATAGAGACACATGTTGGACGATACTGAGAGAAAATACTGTTTTCCCTTTACTTACCTGCTTAGTGGTTGCGTAATTGGTCAGCAGTTATCCAACATTAAAATAAAATACATGCCTACCCTTTGTCTTGAGCGCGTAATACCGCAGCTCAATGAGGCGTATGCTGTCGGGTGCCCCACGAATCGAGGTTCGTGGTTAGGGTTCCTTCCAAGCGATCCAGTCCTTCTGCACCTCCGCGGTCGATGAATTAGTATCGTGCCTGTATGCGAAGGATGTAGCACAGACACGCCCATGGTTACCATACGTAATTTTATTGGCCAAATACGCAGTCAAATTCACGCCTCGAGGTCCTGCATAAGTTGAGTGCGAAGGCACCCTCGAAGCGATGGCTCAACGCATTACTCTACCCTTATCTTTTTGCCTTACATCAAGCGTTGGTACAGCTGTTCAGTTTTCTTTGTTTTCATTATCTCTTCATATGGATTGAGCAGTTGCTTTCAAACGAGAACTGAGGGCAAACTCTTATTAAAAGCTTAGCCGATAAAAAATAAAATGGACAACAATTATATTATACTAACCATTTTATTTATGTCATATATTTTTTACTCTATCATATTTATATTATATTATTATAGCTATTATATTATATTACTATTATCACTGCCACGGTTATAGTTACGCGGGAAGTACATACATGCACCGGTCTTTCATCTCGTTCGCGGTCGACGCAGTTTGTGAGGGGGGCACCTTCAGTGCGCTTTGTTTGCGATGGATTCAATCAACAAGTTGGCTTACTTCTTAAGTAGCTCTTCTAAACGGATAACACGGAGAGCCTCTACTTACAGACCGGATGAGCCTGTTCTCTTCCTGCGTCAACCACAGCAGCTACGCACGAAATGTGTCGTCACATTCTGGAGCTGTGTCTTCTTACAATAAGTCGCAGTTAAGCTCGGATATCAGAACGTTGTGGTCGAAGGTGTTTGCGCACATTTGGCTAATAATATTTCTTTCACTGCTTCGCTTTTTTGCTCCCACCCAGATTCCATGCCTACATAAGGCGCAAGGTATCCATAAGATTTCTAGCCGCTCATATCTTTGTCCAATGGTGCCATAAAAGCATTCGTAGGATGGCTTCAAAATTGAGTTGTAGTAAATAGTGTGTTGCATTGTAGCGCAAAACTTTACTGTACGTTACAAATTTGATATAGAATCTTAAAGTAAAGAATAGGCCCTTACAACACCTAACACTGAGTTCTCTTTGAATTGCACATCCACGAAACTCCTAAGATTCGTTTGATTTGCCGATCTGGCGAGAGCCAGAGTCAAGGTCGGTGTCTCTTTTTGAAACGCGACAGCTCCACATGGTGCGAACAATGGAAGCCATGCTATCTTGTCCTCGAAACAGCTCTCAGGGCTACCTGTTCTCCTAAGGAGAAGGTAAGACGAGGCATGAAGATAGTCTGACATTGTATTAGTGTGAGGAAAGGATGTGCTAAGCCACGGCCATTCTAGCGCACCGTTGCGTTCCTCTGGGAACATGGATGTAGTTGGCATTTTTCGAAGCGTTTAAAGTTTCGCATCTTCCTGTTTCATATATAAGCATTACAGACGCGGAAACAATGTATCGCAAAAAATGTTCACAGAACACAATAACGTGTAGCGGTTCCGGCGTTCAAAATTCTTATAGCTTAGGCTAGGATTGTCAATAAAAAGGAAATTGACATTTTTGCTCAGTTAAGAGTGGAGATACAGAGGCTATAAACTGTTCGAAAAATGCTCAATTCCAATGAAAAGTCTTGATAGCCCATTACACCACCAGTTCTGTTTGGTCAAGCGCAAAGCCCACGTCACTCTCCTCCTTACAACGAACTATCGGCACTTTGAGACGGGTACATTATTATCTCTCCAACAGTTATTATTTCCATTATTATTTCTAGACAGAGGGCTTCGGCCACTGGTGATCTCTATGCTATGAATTAACATTAATACCAGGAGAGAAAGCGGCAAGACTGCCTTATCTTATCTGGTAAACATCTAACATCTAGTGAATAAACAAGAGAATGTAAAAAAGTGCAACACGTATGCACTCCTCAGGCATTTATACAATGCCCAATCTACAACACACAAAGATCTTTAGACATAATCATGAAATTTAGTAAGCTACAGGTCTTCTTCTGGGCGTCTTTCTTCTTCTTCCGGGTATATGGAGGGCAGTCGGAGGGGTACCGGCTAGGGATGGGCGGAAATTTTGAAAATTTTCCCAGAAAACAGAAAATCGCTTTTGTCAGAAAACAGAAATCAGAAAACAAAAAAGCCAAAAACGCCAGACAACAGAAAATCAGAAAACACAAGACAGAAAATTTCGAAATTATCATACGACCTAGTCATTCTACCCAAAGCTCCATTTTTCCAGTAACAAATGCTTTTGTATGACTAGAAATGTAGTTGTAGACCAGTGTTTTAAATTGCAAGCGTTTATGAAAATTTCTAGTACATTAAAAATTCAATACAATCAGCGAGTTGTAAATCTTGACTGGTATGTAGATTCTAGGAATCTCGACGATTGAAGTACGCAGCATTACTCAACAGCTCCGCTTCACAACTGACGCCCCAATTAATGGCCCCACTAGTAAGAAACTGTCCTTTCAGAGCACCGAAAACGATGAAGGCTCATTTACCTCCGTTTGCATGTTTCAACTCCAGTGCTTGAATTTATAGACACCCTAAGGGATCCATCAAAATAACAAAGAATTGCAGCAGGAAAATGCTGCGCTGAAGTCAGAAGTCGAGATACTTAATTCCCAGAGGTTCAGACCGATTCCATTTCTCAGACTAATTCTTTACCTACTGTAAGCTCTTGCTATGATGAAATAGAGCGTAGAAGATCCACTGTCATTTAAGGCGTTCCTGAAAACTTTGAAGGTTCTCTTCTCTTCAAGTTGTGCACGATCTTTCTTTTCGTGTGTTATTATGCAAATCGAGTGCCACCCTGTTTCAATCTACCGCACGGGCCGAATTTTTCCGGCCGTCCGAGTCTGCTTAAGGTCGTTCCACCATCCTCATTCGTTGCTAGACTTTTTATTCGTAGAGCGCCGAAACAAAAACCTTTCTCCTTAAAAGGAATCTACATAGGACCTGCTCTCACTATATCTAAAAGGGAGCGCTTAAGAGCAAACAGACTAATAATTCTTATTCTGATCGAAACAATGTTGTGCTTCCTCAGACTGCTCTTACTCAAGTAACTTCTCTTAATTTTGTACCTGCTCTCTGTCATCATCTCTCCTAATAAGGGAAATGCATACGTTGTCTTCGCAATTTTTCTCGGACTATCTCCCGTGTTGCAACTAATATAAGGTCCATCTGCAAAAACTAATGAACCACGAATAGTCCTTCAGAACCAACGCAGCGATGTCGAGGCTCTTTCTGAATCGTGACTGAGTCTTTCTACCGACTTGGTTCTTTTTTGGGGTTCAACTTCTCATTTCTCGAAGTCCTTATGTAGGTGCGACCGTAACCGAATAAAAGGTGGAGGTATTGCACTTTTGATCCGAAAAATTTATTCGCCGGTCCTTATTTTTAAAGAGTCGATGCCGTCTGCCTATGATTTAATCTGTGCTTACATCGGTGAGGCTGGCTTTTTAGGTGAGGTTTACCAGCTACCTATTTGTTCAGTGAGTATTATTCAAATGTCCAAATGTCTAAAGCTATCAGTGACTTACCCTCTTGTAATTTTTCGTGCTTGATTGCTGGCGATTTTGATTCATTCGACATCGAGGGGGAAGCCATAAGCAGCCTTAAGGCCACGTGCTCTATATCTAGAGCATTCCTACAATTGATCAACACACACTCTCTCCTACAACTCGTACAAACTCCGATGTGCGGTATTCCCATTTTAGACCTATGACACGGCTAATACAGACTCGCTTGTATCTGCCCTCAATGTGGGTCCGCCGTTGGGTACCAGCGACCAGTCCTCTATTAAATTCCGGCTATCCGAAAAAGTCCTCCCCATCCAGGCTTAGACCCAATTTCAAGAGAGCAAGCAATGATGGCGTAGTCAGTCACTTAAAAGATGCTAACTGGCGTGGCTCTCTGAACCTGGTAACATCTGTAGAATAGAAATATGAACTGTTTATTGCAATTTTAAACCATACTATCAAAAAATGTGTGCCTGTTTGAAGAGTTCCTGATAATAGATGTGATATACCCAGATATCTTCGTACTCTCTCGGCTTCGTTCGAATAATTGGTTTAATGCCGAAGAGAGTGATTTGGCCGCTGACTGGGCAAAGTTCAAGACCTTGCATGAAAAGTTTTCAAGCGGTTTGAAAAAATTTCATTCTGGTATAGAAAAGAAGACTATTAAGGGCGGTTGGAAGACGGTGGTTTATATGTTGATTAATTCTAGATTAAATTCATGAGGTACTATAGGGAGCCGTATAGCCCCAATGGATCTATTATAAGAACTTACACTGAGAAAGTTGAGCTGTTCTCTAAAGTTTTTTTGCGGTTTCTTCTCTTCCCCTTCCACCCCACCTCTACTTCACTGTCTTCTTATAGTACACTGCCGAGTTTTCATCAGGTGCACAACTCTTGAAGGTAGCTAAATACTTACTTTGATATTTTGATGGTCCTTTTGTCTGCTGGAGGTCTTCTCAGCGGGGACCACAACTCTTCCAGACCGCTCGATCTCTGGCTGCTTGCATGCAGTGAGGCAGACTCCGCTCTCGGAAAGATCTTGAGAATGAGTCTGCTCATCGCGTTGGCGGTCGTCCCAGTGGTCTCTTATGGTCTCTCGGGAGCCATTCTGTGACACGGAGACTCCATCTATCGTCCTTTCGTCGAAGCAGATGTCCGGCCCAGCGATATTTGGACTTCTTTATGTACTGCAGCGGGTCTGCTAATTGCGACTTCTCCCGTAGCTCCGAGCTTCGTAGGCCTTCTTGCCATTGCTGACGAAGGCTTGTCCTCAGAAAACATCTCTCCAGTGCACGATGCGTAGTTTGCATTGCTCTGGCGATTGTCTTGTTTGTCGGGCCAGGTTTCCGTCGCGTAACACATCGCAGGCAGTACAGAGGCGTTGAATATCGAGGCCCTGAGGCCGGGATCCTTGACCTGATCGGTGACTTGGCGAATCGAACTGAAGGCTGCCCATGCTGCGCGTCTCCTGCGGGCGATTTCAGGAGCGAGGTCGTTATCCATGTTCAGCTCTCTTCCCAGATAGACGTAGGAGTCGACCTGTTGCAGAGCGACTCCATTTAACCTTACGAGTCCCGTGTCACACCACTGGTTGACTATAAATTGCGTTTTGGACATATTCATGTCCAATCCAATCTTCATACTTGCCACATTGAGCTCCTTCAGCATTTCCTCGACTTCTGCCGTGCTGGTAGAGATCAGAACAATATCGCCGGCGAAGCGAAGGTTGCTGATCCGTTTACCGTCGACAAGGTAGCCTTTATCGTCCCAGTTCAAGTCTTTCATGGCATCCTGGAGTGCCGCTGTGAATAGCTTGGGAGAAATCGTGTCTCCCTGCCGTACTCCTTTCCCGATAGGAATTTTAAGCTTTTGATCGAACAGCTGGATGGTAGTCGATGTGTTCGAGAAGCATTCGTCGAGAAGTCGGATGTAGGGCGATGGTGTACCAGCGTGCACAAGTGCGTTGAAAACGGCGTTGATTTCCACAGAGTCGAACGCTTTCCGGTAATCCACGAATACAAGGACAAGTGGGAGGTGGTATTCGCGGCTCCTCTCGATGAGCTGTGAGACAGTCTGAATATGGTCCATGCAGGAGAAATCCTTGCGAAACCCTGCTTGCTCCACTGGCTGATATTCATCCAAGCAACGCTCCATGCGGTTAAGCAGTATCTTGGTGAAGATCTTGTACACAACCGAGAGGACTGATGGGTCGATAGTTGTTGATATCCTCCTGCTGACCTTTTTTGAAGATTAGAACTGTTTCCGACTCCTTCCGTAAGTCCGGAATCCTACCAAGTCGAAGGTGGTGGTTGAAGTGCTTGGCAAGAAGTGAGCAGAGGGCACTGCCAAGGAGATCAGCAGAAATGCCGTCCGGTCCGGGAGCAGTTCCCGGCTTCATCCTTCTGATGGCATGAGCAACTTCTGATTCCAGAATGGGAGGTACTTCCTCAGCTGGTGGCATCAAGCATTTCGGGACAGTGATGGAAGAACGGAACAGATCTGTGTAGAATTCTTGAACGATGGCCTCCATCGCTCTTCGAGACGTTTGCGTTGTTCCATCCTTATCCACAAGGGCTGACATTATTGCCTTCTGATCGCAGAGATCTCGCTTGCAGCGGTTTATGCTTGAACCTTTCCCAGCGGCTTCTAACAGCTTCAATCTTCTGTAGGCTTGAACGGACTCCTTCACTGCAATTCGACAGGCCTTCGAGATGGTGACTTTTTCCAGATGGAAAGCATTAGGATCCAGTTTAACAGCTCTTCTTTGCTCCAAGAGTTTAATCGCATGTGCGTTAAGTCTTGAAGCAGACGGTGATGTGACTTCGCAAGAGCTGCTAGAATATTTCAACAGTCCTTTGGAGAGAAGGTCGTAGTCTTCCGATGGATCTTCAAGAAGATCCCAATCATACGACTTTATTGCATACTCCAACTCCTCAGACTTGAATGTGGGGATCCTCACCGGTGCCGGTTTATGAGTGTCACGCTTGAACATCCTCTTTTTGAGAGTCAGCTTCCCACGGACAAGACAGTGATCCGAGCCGGTGTCAAATGAAGGCAGCACGGAGACGTCGAACAGACTCCAGCGTCTGTTTGTAAGAACATGGTCGATCTCCGAACGTGTTTCTCCATTTGGGCTTTCCCAGGTCCATCGTCGGTTTGAAGGCTTCTTAAACATAGAATTTCCATGGTAGAGACGGCACGCGGGATAGGAAGTCTATCAGGCGCTCTCCGTTTTCGTTCCTTGAGGAAGTTCCATGTGGTCTTAGCCTCCATTCGTCGTGATCATTCGTACCGACGATAGCGTTAAAGTCACCAGGACAACTTTGTAGTAGCTCTTCTCGTCGTTGACAGTCCTTTCGAACAGCTTGTAGATTTCCTCCTTTTCTTCATCTGTGGCCGCAGATGTTGGAGCATATCCATTCATGATGGAGATGGTTCCTTGATCTTTGGTTTCCAGACGAAGAACAGCTACTCGCGGACTGATGATCTTGTAAGAGTCTACTAGGTGATGCACTGTCGAATTGACGAGAAATCCAACTCCGCCAATATTCTTTCTGTCCACCTTTTCTCCGATAATGAGAAGCTCGTTGTGGTCGGTCCTTCTTATGGTTTCCGTTCTGCCTTTCGTTTCCTGCAGGGCCATAGCGTCGTATTTGATGTTGCGGCTTCTGTAAAGCAGTGTCCGAAGATCCTGCTCAGATGCGATCGAACGACAGTTATAAGTGCAGACGAATAGGCAGTTTCCGTGTCGTGGTGGGAGGGAGTTTGCGGTAGGCCGATTCCAATGACGTCCTGATAGTTTAACTCCGAGATTAGATGGCCCCTCGCCGGAGGTGGATGCAACCGACGTCGTAGAAGTTCACCTCCGGCGCGCGGAGGACTGGGGCGCGGGTTTAGTTGTTTGAGCCATGGCGGTGGTCTGGTTACTCACATGTTCCTGGCCAGGGATGAGAGCCGCCCATACACGACAAAGCGTCGCGTACTGCGTGACCGTTTGTGCCGTTAGCCATCACAAAGTGATGTTCACCCCTTCACCGCGATGAGGTGGCACATGAAGGGGGGTGCTGGACTACCACATGGAAGTTACCGATTTCCAAAATCAAGACGAAAGCCCTACATTTGAGGAATGTCAATCCTAGGCATTAAAACTATTTAGACGGTTCACCAATCGAAGGGGTAGACGAAATAACTGATTTGGGTTCTATTAAGAGCCTTAGTTTAGATAAGCACTGTAAGGTAGCTGTAAATAAAGCGATGATGATGGTATCCAAGGTGTTTAGAGCTTTGTCTACTAAAAGACCTGAGGTCCTCATCCAGGCCTAAAAGTCCTACATTAGGCCACTCCTAGAATACGGAACGCCAGTTTTCTTCCCGTATAAGCCTGGAGTTATCGAAAAGCTAGAAAAGGTCTAGAATTGCTTTACGAGAAAGCTAATGATCCAAATGCTTGGACTCCTGTACGATCAAATTCTCTCAGGCACTGAGGTAAATGCAAATCTCGGCTTGCAAAAATTATCAACAAGAAGGAAGGCCAATGGGCTATTGGTGTCATACAAATTTTTTTCTTCGTTAAATCTGGAGGCAGGCTGGAGGATTTCTTCTCAGTGAGAAGTTCTTTTACCAGGGGAGGAGAATTCAGGAAGGCAAATGTTAATACCGCAAGACACAACTGTCGCCGGTATTACTTTGCCAACAGGACACTGTCTTTATCTGAAAAGCTCCTAAAAAACTCTTTTGTTAGCCTTAGCTACAATAACTTTAGGAGGCGCATACTTTCTCTGCCCGAATGATATTTTATGCCGTTCTTCTGGTACGGTTTATGCTTGTGTACTGTGAGATTGACCCCATTCAACATAAGTGCATGCTTATGTATTATATATATATATATACATACATATATGATCAATGCTACTAATCTTGTCACAGATACCCTAAGTAATAAGCGAGTGACAGTAAGTATCTTGGTTATCTTTGATTTCTGTGCAGTACTGGAACTGAACCCTCGTAGCGTTATATCAGGATTCGGTTTAAAAGTGAAGTTCCCCCTCCGAAGTCTTAGGAAGAACTGGTTTGTGTTGGTGTAAGGCCGGCAGCAGTCTTGCGGGTGCCGCGGATCCGCCATGACAATGCTGGTGGTCCCATGCCGCGAGCGTTACTGTACGCAATACTGCGTACTTTTGCCGGCAGTTGCAACCTCTACGAACACCAGAGAGTAAGCAAAACGCTTTTTGTTTTGTTAAGAGGCGTTTTCTAAGCCACGTTAGGAGTTCTTGAATGTAAGCTTCGAAATCTGAGAGAACATTCCTTATAACTCTACAGTTCTGTACCATTTGCGCTTGCTCTTACTTTTGTCGTTCCTTTTCAACGGGAAGTTCCTCAGTTGACAAGAAGCTCGATGATCATGTGGTAGCCTTTATGATGACAGCATTCCTTCCGATGCCTTGTTCAGTCCGAGAGGTCTGCCCGAAGAACTTATTGCTCATACTATTCAGAAAGAACGGTCTGCTCTGTTGCTGCATTTCTGTGCAAGGGGTTTCCCTAAAACTCACACCGCTAACTTGTTGCTGGACGACCACGAAATTTTTCAGTGCAACTAAGGTTACCTGATTTCGTGCTAAGGTTTCTTTTTGCGTTACGTTTTGGTTGCAGGATTCTGTACGCCTCCATTTGTCGACACTAACGGTGATTATATTGTTGATTGTCAAGCTCCTCCATGGACAGGAATTATGCACCAAGCTATTACATTCCTAGCATTTTCTTTTTCTTTTCTTCCTTCGTTAAAAATGTTTCCAAATAGGTGAACCATAATCGACACCCATCTATCAAATCGTATTCAGTATCATTATAGTACCGCATGTCATATGCTGCATTTTCTAGATGTGGAATGCTACTCAATTGCAGTGTATATAAGCAAGCAACAAGTTGGTAAATAAATAGAGACTGCTTGAAATGGTTTTACTTTGCTCTGCTTACCAGAAAGTTCCAGTCAGGAATGCTTCCCGCCTTCGCTTCTATACTAGAAAGAGACTCTATTTAAGAGAGTCTCGTCCATTGATGGTTAGAGATATGAAGTTAGAGGCCTCCGCTTCCTTCATTGGGGCTCGGTTCAACAGGGAACCCTCACCTATGCCTTCTCCTGGTGCGGTTGCGGGGTGGAGAAGCCCACAACAGGGGTACACGCGTTTTCGTTAAACATTTCCAGAAAATTTATTGAAATTGAATTAACGACATTTTACACACCATTCTTGAAAATTTACCTTTTTATGTAAATGCATTTGGACGAATTCTTTGAAGGAGCCTTCGTAGTATCGTTGCGATACCGAGGAAACCCTCTACCTTGTACTTAATTGAATCACGGGAAGCAGGCAATCGATGTCGTCTTCGTATTTCGAGAGTCGTTTGCATTATTCTGGCTCCTTGACCAATTTATTTGCATGTGCCTTAGTTTCCTCTGGCGTAATTTCGCGTTTTTGGACCTCCTAGGCCGTTTATTAGCTTTTCGTACTTCCCGACTTGTCAGTTTTTAACCAGATTTTTGTGATTTGTGATGTTTGATAAGCAGGGTTGAGAAGGCATACAAAACGCGAAGAAAGCACAACAATACACAAATAATGAGAGGGACAGGAAACGAAATAAGGCAAGAGAAATCACCCGCATGTGTTCCGGAAGGAAGGACGGATTCCTGGTGCCGCATCAGGTGGTGGCTGTAGGTTTACATCAAGACAATGTTGATTCCGCCTAAGTGATGAGCTGCTGCTAGTGTTATTGCTTTGCTTCTATTGGATTTCCTGTCATGCGTACCAACAATCTTATTTAACCTTTCGCCTTCTTCAAGGGCTCAACAGTTTTCTCTGAGAGAATCAGTACACATATACAATCAGTATACATGTGGAGCAGTGAACAAATTATCATAAAAGCAACAAATTAAGCAAAAAGAGAAGCGACCGATGACCGCTCTTTGTCAGTTATTATATTTGAAACCGATGTTGCTTGGGTGACAAATGCAAAAATACTCAATGCGGTAGGATTCGATTCGCTTAAAATTTGGTTTTTTAGTCCGTAACTGTTTATTTTATTCTCACTTGTCGCTTACAGTGAGAAGAGGATCTTGCGAGACAAAGGAACCGTTCTGTGAAACAGGCAGGTCTATGAAATTCGTAAATATTTTCCAAAGACAAACTATACCGAAAAATTCGCTACGATTAATGTCTGACCTGAATTCTTTTTAAAAACGTTTTGTAATTTTCCGAATCGATTATGGAAAACAAAAGAATGTTGGGCTGTAAAAGTTTAGTCACGACAATTAAAATTGGCCACAAACACTGAACTGTGCGATGACACTTTGAACCTTTCCAGGCTGGTTGACTTTCCACAAGCTAAATAGACTTGGTATCCCAAAAAAATTGTTAGTTTAGAAGTCTTTTTGTTGCTGCTAATTTTGGAATCTTAATGGTTTTTCTCGTTTAGCAACTATGATGTTGATAGATGGACTTGTTATTTGTTGTGAAGGTGAAGGCGTAGTCATACAATCGCCATATAGATGGAGCCGCAAAAATCAATAAAGAGAAGAATCTGTCTTTTTGCATACTAAGATATTACCAAACTGACTGCAGCTAGAAGGACTTTTATTTAAAGAATTTACCGAATTTTTCCTTAAAAGATAGTCGTTAAAAATTTAAGGCCCACACAATGAGACAAGCTCAAGTGAAAGTTTAAACTAAGCTGCGCTCTTCGGTCTCAAGATACCTGTCGATAGCACATTGAAATTGGCTCATAGAAATGAATTGCTACTTACAAAGAAATATTTTCTTGCTGCAGAACTGTAGAGAGACTTGAATCTGGTGAAACGAAGAGTGTTAGAGTGTTCCTCATTTGCGACGCGGAGCGAGTACTATTTGCAAAAGTACAAAAGGCCACAGTAGCTGAACAGTAGGTGGAGCACTTCATCTTGGCCCAGAAAATGTTAGCTTATGACGTCTCCCTTTCTGAAAGGATATATTTAAAGACTGCTTGAATGCATGTAAACACATTTGGTTTTCTACATGACGAAGCGTTTCTTCGGCGGAAAGCAAAAACATTACGACAGAGGCCGCATAAAGAAAGAATCACGTGCAATTTGGGCAACCCGTAAAACAAGGAACTGCGTCAAATGTTGGATCGTGATGTTCTCGAAGTGCTGTGAAATCGGGAAAAAGCATCGCACTACTTTTGCTCTCGCAAGTGCGAGTCGTGACGTAGCCAAGGCTCACTTAAAGGATAACGGATAAAAGACGGCGTTACTCAATCCCTTTTAGGATGCGCCAGCACATTCTATTTCTGCGGGATGTCGTGGAGGCGATATGAATGCGTATTTCACCAAATAATGACTTGCGGTGGCCAGCCGATGAACAAGTCAGCGCTTTATCCTTCCCAGGCACGTCTGGTACAATTCACCGACCCCGGTGGGATAGAAGGCTTGATTGGCCTGGGCGGAAAATCCGAACCACGAACCTGGTATCGGGTGCACGCGACCGTCTGCGCCTCATCCGACTGCGCTACACGCGCCCACCAAATCTGACTTACCAGGATACTATCTCAACGGTAGGTCGGAACGGCGCAAGTGTTGTATATGGGCAGAACCCTCTCTCTGGGTAGTAACAAACTGCAGGTATCTCGACCCCAATACAACTCTGCGCAGAGTTAGGGGCGACGGAAGTCGCGGGTTGGCGCCCTGTTGATTCACGTGCTCCACAGCTGACGGGCGCGCGCGGGATGAAGGCTCATATCGCGGCCAATAGCAGTGCTCAGGTGGCGTAGTGGGGAAGAGCTCGGGCTAGTAAACGCGGAGTAGGGGGTTTGGATCCTGCAAACTGCGTTCGTTTCGCACTTTTGTAAAATCCATGTTTATCATATAGGTAATCCACCTAGGGGTATTATAGTGTGTTGTAGAGCTTGTTTACATATAACATATGCTTCAAACTACAGATTAGCTAGAATGTTCACTTCTGTGTGTCACTTATTTTAAGCCTATTTTGTGTGAAGCTATAGTTATTTAACGATAGATTTTGGTGGCACTAGTAAAAAGTTCCGACTCCACCAACAAGACTTCGGTCAAAAAAATGTTTCGCTGAAACTTCGTTTAGGGGGGTTATTTGGTGTGCTGATCACGAATCTGACATCCGTTTTTCACGATTCGGCTGAATAATATAGATACAGGAAGGCACAGGATTACATTCTTAAAGCTTCTGCCGATGACGGCAGATAGAGACAGAATCGTGAAAAACGAATGTCAGATTCGTGATCAGCACCCCAAATAACCCCCCTAAACGAAGTTTCAGCGAAAATTTTTTGACCGAAGTCTTGTCGGTGGAGTCGGAACTTTTTACTAGTGCCACCAAAATCTATCGTTAAATAACTATAGCTTCACACAAAATAGGCTTAAAATAAGTGACACACAGAAGTGAACATTTTAGCTAATCTGTAGTTTGAAGCAAATGTTATATGTAAACAAGCTCTATAACTCACTATAATACCCCTAGGTGAATTACCTATATGATAAACATGGATTTTGCAAAAGTGCAAGACGAACGCAGTCTGCAGGATCCAAACCCCCGACCCGCGTTTACGAGCTCGAGATCTTCCCTACTACGCCATCTGAGCACTGCGCTTGTCCGCGATACGAGCCCTCATCCCGCGCGCGCCCGTTAGCTGTGGAGCACGTGAATCAACAGGGCGCCAACCCGCGACTTCCGTCGCCCCTAACTCTGCGCAGAGTTGTATTGGGGTCGAGATTTCTGGGCAGTTTGTTACTACCCAGAGAGAGGCGGTTCTGCCCATATACAACACTTGCGCCGTTCCGACCTACCGTTGAGATAGTATCCTGGTTAGGCCGGTGAAAATAGTCGCTGTCGTCTTCATGAGGGTGTACGAGTACTGAAGCGAGCTGGAGTTTCCGAGCTCTGGTTGCTTTTTGTCCGTCGTTCGTTTTCGTTTGGAAGCGAGCATCCGAATGAACCGGAATGAGAGCCACAACGGCGCCGTCGCTTGGATCAGGACAGTGTTTCATTTTTACAGAAGGCCGCATCACCGCCTATCACACGCGCTCCACCTTGCGCAATAATTTTGATCGCAATAAAACGTCCTGTAACAGCATGTGGCCTCCACTATGTACATATACTAGCCGTCCTAGGACTGAAATTATTGTGTGGAACACTGTCGTAAGTAATCCGAGTTTGGACCGCCGTCTTTCTTGTTCCTGATTGAGAAAATTTTCCAACTGGCTCTAAGTCACCTGGTGCTGTCCTACACTGTGCTCGACGTATTTCTGACTACGAACACCTTTGTGGGCGGCTCACATGCAGAAAACATCAATATGCATTTAACACACTGAAGCACGTGTGCTGCTCTCGACTGCGAACGAGGCAGTAGGAAGGTGGATCTGGCCGCAACACACAGCACCATGATCGCCTTCAATTTCGGAGTCGGAGAAGAATTGAGCCTTGGTCGCGTTGAGTTGAGAGCTGCTTTTAAGGCAAAGCTCCTCTCAAATACGCGCTATAACGGGAGTTAGCCTGTATTGGATTAATGGTAAGCTGACCGGTCCCGAAGAAATCTGCGTTAAATCGGGATTCGCGTCTTATACGGCGGCCTTATAACAGGTGGGCATTACTCAGGATTATTCATGAATCACTCCGAGTCGCCAATTCGCTGGCTGGCGCAACTCAGTGGTTGAGAAAACATCAGAATTTCATGTATCATGAACCTGTATGTGGCTGAGCTCCGCAAAAACGTCTGATCATAGCAGGTCTTTATCTCTGAAAGAATTCCTGGTTAGGGCAGCAGTCACCCCAAGCCCGCAATCAGAGCAAGCAAAGTCAATCCAGTGATAGAACTGTGCCTTCAAACTTGCCAGCAGCGTAAAAAAAAAACGAAAGGCACCTCAAATTGAGCGAAAAATCTGGAAATCCACCAGTGGCAAGCTTGTGCGTAAGATGCCAAAAAGAAGTATATGATCACCTCCATATGTCTACTCACGTTTTCTCAAATCCAACTCTGTGTTAGGAATGTGAGCTGTTCGTATGCTGTGAGCTTCATCAGTTCGAGAGGTGTACCTCATTCTTTCTTTCACTCTTCAATATATTCGATAACGGTAACAAATTTTAAAAAAACTTGCTTAGAAAATCAGATGGGAGAGTTTCAACCCAAAAGCGAACTCATGTATTGACTGTCAACCAGCTCGTTGATGGCGACAGGACGCGGTGGCATTGAAAAAAAATTTAGACCTTCGTAGAAGAATTGTACAGGCGCACCGAACACATCGGCCTCTTAGAGCACGTGCGTCCCTCTCTCTCTCGTAGAGATTTAGGGTCCATTCAAATATTGCTTTCTCCGGCAATGTCACTCATGCATGACTAGTCTACGACTCGGTTGGCATTATTCCAGAGGCTCCCTCTGATATGATGGTATACTACTTAGGTAGTTATTTTCATGTGATGAGCTCAGCACTAGATAAGCGTTCATTCTCGGCCGATTATTCCAAGCGGATGGCAGAGTTCAGAAACGAATCTCTAGATCCTTCCAAGAAATTGTGGTGTTATGTCACTGGCCATACTTGTTTTCCGGCTGTGGAAGATAATTCGTCCCAGTCCCACCTCCAGGCGACCAGAGCTTGCTGCATTGGACTTTGCTACTGAGATGTCACTTTTATTCCACCCACAAGGTTTTGGACGAAATTCAGATTGCCGTTCACTTCCTTGAGCAAGGAAGGATCATCTGCACAAGTGATGTTTCTGGATTTCATTGACGAAGGGTGAACCGACTGCTTGCATTAATCTTTAGGAACGCGTAAGTCGATGCAATAGGATAAAGGGTGAAGGCTGGCGTTAACGAATCTCTTTAATGGGGTGCGACTACTCCACTACTACGAGAAATCTTTTGAGCAATGCAGCCTCTACGCAATGGATTGCTGTGGCCACCTGATGCATATGTTACTGGTTTTCCTCACCATAAAGGTCTGGTAGTAATTCAAAGACACAGCAAGGATTGAGGATTTGGTGGCCTCAGCGGCAGGACCCGAACGATGGATTGAGGATGTACTACCAGTCAGGTTTGCAACGAATGTGTCCGGCGCTTCTTCAAGCAGTGGTTACCCTCATCTTTTGCCAACTTTCCACTCTGCTACATTTCTTCTCAGCGTACATTTAGTTCTAAATTCAGTGTACATTTAGTTCACCTTAACTACAGGACCTACAGATATAGCATACTTCAATATTGGTCCTCACGATTTTGATAGTATTTCACCATTTATTCATTTGTTTAACGCATCCGAAGAATCGCCGAACTGGACGAAAGGCCTCGTATACATCTTACCGAAGATATCTGCTGATTCGTTCATTTGGTTTTGCTGTCAGGCATGGTTGTAATCTCCTAGAAAATAAGTAGAAAATTTGAAATAAAGGCGCAAAACCAAAGACTTCGTCTAAACATGAGGTGTGCGTAAAACGGCGATCATACTGAAATAAAATATTCAACCAGAATTGATGAAATGTGTCCAATTCAATTCAATTTTGTACAACTACAACACCCGTGAAAAATCCAACTTAGCATTAAATAAACTTGAACGCCTTTACGAAAAAGAATAGAACATGTAATTATAGCACAGAGGCTTGAAACAACAAGCTCACTAGTACTGTAGGAGGGTGTGTTTTCAACCTGTTCGAGAAGTCCAAACGACTCAGGAGTAGAATTGATATTGATCTTCAGCTCCAAGTGTGTGCTTTCCAGCCAGCCTGCGAAGGAATGATTCCTGATCTCCAATTTTGGTTTTGGAGACTTTATAAGGTGGTCGCTTGGTCTTGGATGGATTCAATTTTTAAAATGCCGGTGAGTTTATATGGATTTGACATGAGAGCATTTTAAAAACGGAGCAAACGTCTATCCATTCCCTTCGGGAGGACAGTGAGTGGACGCCAAACTAATTTGTTTCCTAATGCTGCTTTTCAAGTACCTGGACCCATTGTACCTTATAACAAGCTTCCTTGTGTAATTATTTTGAACTTTTCTATCGACAAATGCCTTTTTTCTTGAGTGGAGGAAATACTACTGTTCCGCTTTCCACTAACGGTCGTACATAAGCGGGTAGTATTTCAAAGATTTGATATCTCCTGTGTCGTGCTTTTCTGCATATTGCCTTATAGTGGACCGAAAGGTCAAGTTTGTTATCATATCGAAATCCTGCACCTGTTACTCTGTCTATTATAGTGACTGGGTTGTCGCTATGTGTAATTTGACAGCGAAGTTGAGAGTTCTATCCGCATCACTTTTCTTTTTCTCCGGAGACAATGATAGCTCTCAAACTCCCGACCAATCCACAATGTGTTGGATGGCATGCTGAAGATATAGCTGATCAAATTCCACAAACTCACGGTATGGTTTCAGGTCATTCACAAACTGTTGGTTTCCACTCGTGAGCCTTGAAGTTCGATTGGTTGATCTGGGCAGTGACATTAAAAAGCAAGGGCTATAAAACGCCTTCCATAAGAACGCCACTGCCCTACTTGTCGATGACATTACATTCTTTATTTTTCCTTGAAATGTTCTATTATTCAAATAGTCTTAAGCAATCTCACCAACATATGATGAAGACTCAGTTGGCCAATATTGTGAAGTATATTTTGTGGTTAACTCTACCAAAAACTTTTGTGAAATCAAAAAACCACATCACAACATTTCTTCGCAACGATTGCATAAGTTCAGTTATTCGCACAGTTGAAAAAAGGGCGAAGCGAACTTGAATCGACTGATTTCTTCCTTACGAATCCATGCTGCCATTCTGGAATTAGATTGTTTCTTTGGGATGTTCCTCAACCGATTTATGTACTCGTCAATTTCTCAAAAACTGCAAAATAATGATGCGACGCTTACTGATCTAAAGGTTGCAGCAATTTCTACCAGCTCTTTTTTAGCAGTGCTGTTTCAAGGGAAAGTTTCCGTTGTCTATGTAGGTACTTCCGGAATCATATGCGACCAATCATAAAGATAAGCTAACGATTGAGCGACTACTACATCATCATTTTCATTAGCGTCAGTCCCGCTTGGTGGCGGGGTCCGCTCTTCTGGTGTGGTGACGCCAACTCTCCCGATCAAATGCTTGATCAGGGTGCACACCAGCCATCTCTAAGTCCAAGCGCAACGTATCTAGCCAACGTTGCTTCGGGCGTCCTCTGGGCCGCTTTCCAGGGACCACAAGATTAAGGCCAATCTTACACACGGTGTCGTCGTTAGCGCGAAGGACGTGGCCGTACCATCGAAGACGAGCTTCGCGCAACTTCTCGGATATCGGGGCGACACCGAACCTCTGTCGTATGGTGTCGTTACGAACGCGGTCCAAACGCGTAACTCCAGCCGTCCACCGTAGCATCTTCGTCTCCATTACACTGAGGCGGCTTTCAACTTCCTTCGTCACGGGCCAGCACTCAGCACCGTACGTCGCTACTGGGCGGACTACTGTTCTATAAACCTTCGATTTGAGGTGCTCAGGTATTGTCCTGTCGCAAAGCACCCCAGTCAGCGAGCGCCATTTGGACCAGGCTGCACTCACACGCGCATTCACCTCCATCTTTAAGCTGCCATCGGACGTGACTGTTGACCCAAGATACTTGAAAGATGTAACTCGTGAGAGCTCAGTGCCATCGATCTTAATAGATCCGTGCTCATTCACATCCGTCGTCAAGTATTCCGTCTTTTTGACGTTTAGCTTGAGACCGAACAATGCCAAACGATCGCACCACGCCTGTGCCTGTCGCTCGAGTTCGGTTTTGTCTTCACATGCAAGCATGACGTCGTCAGCATACAGCAGCGTCCAAGGTGCCGCCATTTGGAGATCTCGTGAGATTGCATCCATCACGACCACGAAGAGCAGTGGGGATAGCGCAGATCCCTGATGCACCCCTACAGAGATGGGAAACTCCATCGAGGTGCCCGCTGGCGCTCGCACTCGACTCCTTGGGCAAGAGTATAGAATGCGCACCCACTCAATAAGCTCTTCAGGGATACCATGTTGTCGCAACGCGTACCATATAACATCTCGCGGAACGCGGTCGAAGGCCTTCTCCAAGTCCAGGAAGGCAAAATGCACCGGTTTCTGTTTCTCGCGGTGCTTCTCTAGCAGAAGACGAACGGCGTGAATGGCATCAACGGTGCCACAGCCAGATACGAAACCACACTGATTCGTGGAAAGCTGTACGACATCCCGGATACGTCCGTCGACAATTCGCTCAAAGATTTTCATGGTGTGCGAAAGAAGACGAATTGGACGGTAACTGGCGCAGTCTGCAGGACTGCCCTTCTTCTTCCAAATCGGGATGGTCGTGCTTTGCTGCCAACCCTCAGGCACTTTCTTCTCAGCAACAACCTGATTGAAAAACGCAGTCAGCCAGTCAGCAGGGCACCAGCCCTTCGACTTCCACAGGTCAGCTGGCAGGTCATCGGGACCAGTGGCTTTGCCTGACTTCATCTTCCTCAGGGCTGCTTCAGTTTCGCTCACTGTGATCTTCTGAACGGGACCGTATACAGGTGATGCAAAAGGAACAGCAGGATGTTCATATTCTACATTCGAGATTTCCTCGAAGTAGTTGTGCCATCGCTTCACAGCCCTCTTACGATCCATCAGAAGATGACCGCTCTCGTCGTTAATGCCAAAGAACTTCTCAATGTCTTCTGCTTGGCGACAGCGAGCTTTGGCGAGTCGGTAAATATAACGCTCACCATCGCGCGTTTCCAATTTTTTGCTGACATCAGCGTAGTATGCGGCTTTAGCAGCGGCCACTGCCTTCTTTGCCGCTTTCTTTGCTTCTCGATAGTTCCGCCAATTATGGACTGTTTTATCACCGATAAACACGTGATAGAGCCGTTTCTTTTCTCGGACTTTCTCTCTGACATCATCAGTCCACAGCCATGCCTGCTTGTCGACCCAGCGTCGTCCAGGCTTCGTTGTGCCGAGTTCAAGGCGTGCAGCCCGAGTTATCGCATCGGTAGCGTCCTTCCAGGTTTTGTCGACAGTTGTCACTGTCGGCAACCGAATGCGAGAAATAACTGCCGCTTCCTTCTCTTTCAGTCGCCACCATTTGATTCTAGCCGACCCACATCGCTCAACATGTTTACACCTCGAAGGTGTGATCTTCAGCGAGCAGATCAGTGGACGGTGTTGCGTGGCAACCGTCTCATACGGCACGGTCTTCGCGTCTGTGACAAGGCCTTGGTCGCGACGCCTAACAAGGACATAGTCAATCTGCGTTTTAGCATTCCCGCTATAAAACGAGATGAGGTGGGAGTCACGCTTTCGAAATTTGGTGTTCACGATGGTGAGGTCATGTGAGTCTGCATACTCAAGTATACGCTCACCATCGGCGTTGCGCGACCCATATCCAAAACCACCATGACAATTGTAGCCGTCTTTCGTTGCTCCGACGTGACCATTAAGGTCACCTGCCACAACAACCATATCTTGTGACGGTACTTCCGCTGTCTTCTCATCAAGCAGGGACCAGAACTCGTCCTTGGTTTGCTCGGAACAGCCTGTCTGCGGAGCATACGCAGAAAAGAAATGGCATCGTCGCTCTTCTACGGCGACAACAATCTTCATCAAGCGGTCATCGAAACGTTCTACGCTTGCAATCGCGTCACGGAAACGCTCGGAGACGATCACACCGACACCACTGGTGGTCCTGGGACTTCCACATAGAACGGCCTTGAAGCCACGTCCTATGTCCCTTGACTTGCTGCAGGACCACCTCGTCTCCTGCACCGCACAGAAATCTATCTTTCTTCGCTCCAGTGCTTCTACCAACTCGCACGAGCGGCCCGTCAACGTACCCACATTCAACGTTGCTACGCGGGTCTTGCCTACGTTACGGGACTTTCGGACTAGCTCAGTTGCCCCCCGATGCCGTCCTCGCATCAGGGACCCTCGCACACTTTTCACACTCGCCGGGCTTTGCGAGTGCGCGTCGGCTCCCGCGGACGCCGTAGCATTATCTCGAGAAATCTGAAACGCCATCAACCATATGATGTGACACAAAATGTTCGTAGGCCGGCCTGTCACTAGGGCCTGTCGCCTGCATTCGAATGTCCGTGTTTGCTCGGCTTGCAAAAGCAAGCAGTTTCCAGTGGCACCACGTGGAGGAACGGACATCGCCACCAATTGAGCGACTACTACACAAGTTCTTTTTAGAAAATAAAGTAGAATACTATCTGATGCAGTAGTACAGTCTCCAACTGCTTTTTGTTTCGAAGATATCTTTTTCCTGAAGCCACGAACCGCTCTTCGTATGGGTATTCAAAGATATTTCGAAAGTCGGCAGATTTCCACCGTCATTGTCTTCTGACCTAACTCGATAACGCGCTTCTCCAGCTGAGCGTTGCCTTTTGCAATCTTTTTAAAAAATTCTTTTGAAAATGAACGGTACCTATCTCAGCCACTACTGGAGATAAAACACTACCTTCGCTAATTAGTTCTTTGCCATTGGAAAACATAGTAGGTCAAGCACATTGATCCTTCCAGTTGGAGATTTCACATGTTGTATAAGCTCATGGGACATTAATAAATTCGATAAAACTAGAACCGGGTGTCTTATATTGAAATTCCCAGTCAATATCTGTCATATTATAGGGTGCGTAAAAAGTATTGACGCAGTAAATGACGGTTGTGGAAATAGTATTGCGCAGTAAGTTTTAAAATATTCATTTGAGAAATATGGAAAATGATCTTGCAAACACGACAGAATAAGTCGTAATTGACATCGGCTCCTTTACTGTGAATACAGGAGCGAAAACGACGGAAAAATTCATGAGCACGCGCCGCAAGTACTCTGCTTGGATTTCGTTCCGTGCTTTGAACAGGGTAGCCTTCTGCGACTGATCACTTCTGTTGAAAGTAGCCCAGACCTCATTCTCCAAAATCGCCTAAAAAGAGCAATCCAGCGGATTCACGTTTAAGCTGTGCTCGTCTGAGAAGCTGTCCACACCTGTGCGCGTTACCTGTTTGCCGTTATCGGACAGAGATTGAGATTAATTTTGGATTTGAACGTTATCGTGCTTGAACATATTGTAATCATCATCTGTTATGACAGAGCCGTGGCTGACGTTTAGGTTGCTGGCCTCTTTCCTCACCAACCGTTTCGAACAGCGCCTAATTCTCTTGTTAAGCAAGTATTCAGCTGTCTGGGTAACAGACAAAAAAAGGGCCACCGTAGCGATAACGATCATGTTTCTTCAGTTTTTTCGTGAGTGTTCTTTGAGCACAATACAGACAACAAAAATAACACACAAAAATCTCGAGGGGTAGAAAGAGAAAGCTGGAGCTGAAAGAAAAAGTAGGTGCGTCAATACTTTTTACGCACCCTGTAATGCAGTGTGAGCCCAGAGGGGTAAAGACTGGAACACGTAACACCGTGTTCAACGAAGACTGTTGGCTGGTTCTCACGCCTTGATATCCTCCATGTTGGTGCTACTATGGAAACGCAAAATTATCGCTTTTATCAAACGTTTGCTTTAAATACTGATAGTCTTCTTTAGCTATTTCTTTTAGAAAAATGCCCTTTGAATCAAGTCCCCTCAGTCGGTTTGGGGAAGTGGAACATCTGCTATGAAACCTGCCTTCTTATTGTTCAGTTGGTTGCGAATGATTCTGTTATTCCGCCCTTTCTTTTATTCAGCCGATTCAATGGTCCCCATCTAATTGTGTTCACTTATTTCCCTGCTGCTATTTTTTGTTCATTTTTCTTTTTCTTTTTTCTATAGCTGTTTTTTATTCATCATTATTGTGTGTTTGTACTCAGTGTCTTAGATAATATCCCGCATTGTTAACTCCCTAGTTGTGCACGCCATCATGCGGCGTAGTATAAATAAATAAATAAATATTAATGTCTCCGACTGAAATAATTGCTTCATTACTACTAAAACGTCAAGACGGATTCTCAATATCAGTTGCTATAAAATGCTTTTGCCATACTTTTTCTTTGCAGGGCTGGGCCTTATGGAGTACTTCTCTTTTCCATAAAAGTGGCATGTTGTGGACAAGTGAAAAAGGGCTGTACCTTTCTTGAAAGGACATCTTCGTACGATCTGAACACATAACGAACTCCTGCTTATAACATTATTAACATATCACAGCGAGATTTTCTGAGGGAAGACAAACCGTGACAGAGACTCAAAGCGATTTCTCAAGAGGTGGCGGAACCAAGTTATTCTACTCACTACCGATATGCAAGCAAATCTGAGTTTCGCCTTCGTTCAAATACAAGAAGTGCAGTTCCTTGGCCGAAATCTTCAAGAATTAGGTGAGCTGGTCGTGATGTGCTTCTTGCTGGCAGTCGCTGGACGAAAGCGGTAATTGACTAGATTCCGCAGGAAACCAAAAGAACATCATGATGCCCACCAACAGCTTGGGCGTATCTAGCACTCAGTGAGAGACATGACGCTCTTCGTGCCCTAGAGCGAGGAGGACTCGTTGGGCTATTCTGACACGCGGAAGTGGCTCTCCAGGAATTTGTAGACGTTCAATCGAGCAGTTTGAAAACCAGTGGGGCTACATGTGAAACAGACGGTGTAAGTACGCAGAAGTGAAGTGCTGCGAGTATACCGCTGAAGAACAACTACGCAGCCTTGTTCAGGTTTTTCTCAGTATGAAGGGCCTTCATCTTTACATCAGAGATCTGACGGTAGCCGCAGTCTAGCAGTGTGGTGAAGAGCATGCGTTCTTCTCGATAGCAAGCTTGCTGAGGCAGAACGCTGCAATTACCCGAGAGCAGTGCGGCCAAACTCCGTGACCTCCGGACGGCGCGCCGCCAGGACCATGCACTCGTAATTGGCGTATCATCACGATCAGCGAACCGAGTTGGCGAGCAGTTTGCGTATTGTTGCGAAACGTGTGAATGCCACCCGTCAATTGGATTGCGCACCGCGATCCGCGATCGAACCCGGGGACAAATTGCCCGCACAATAGCGATGTGGACTTCGACGTTCGCCATGGAGGCATAGGGAGGTGTCCTAGCGATGTGCTCGAATTCCGCTTCAGACCAATGAAGGTGGTTTAGACTTCCACTGGATGAATTTGTCACGGCACAGGCTACAAAAAGCGCCGGATTCGTGCTCACGACGTATGGACTCTGGGACTGGCTCACGTCTGACACCATCAAGAAAATCAAGCCACTCCTCCGACTGGTCCACAAAAAATGCGCAATACACCCAAGAGGCCTCATTAGCGCTGCTATTAATCCCTGCTCCGCTTATGTAGACCTCTATTTCATTATCGATAAGGTCATGCTTGCACTTGGCGTTATTTCCACGTAGTTTTCCTTACTTAATGACAGACGAGGTGAAAGATAATCACGTCTGTTTAGTTTTGAGCTTCTGTCCCACTTAGTTGTGCTGTCAGCAGCTCTTCCGTGTTGCGCGCAGTCCTCCAGATGAGGCGCTTGGTTGGGAAACCTGTTAGTTCTTTTCATATTCGCATGTATCCTGCAAGATATGAGCTGTTTGAGGCGCTGCCGTAGTGGTCGTTTTCAGGCTATATCAAGGTTTGAAGCTGCTCGTACGAAGGTCATTAGAAGAAATGACGGCACCACTGTAGGCAAAATGTCAAGTAGCTATTATACCTTCGTCCTTGGGAAAAATTTCGAATTTCGAATGATCGAATGTTATTCGGTTTTCAAAATTTCGAATTTCGAATGATCGAATAATATTCGATTTTCGAAATTTCGAATTTCGAATGATCGAATAATATTCGATTTTCGAAATTTCGAACTTCGAATGATCGAATAACATTCGATTTTCAAAATTTCGAATATTCGAATAATCAAATGAACACTCTTATTTATTGTGGTCACCCAATGATTGACATTTACTTATTTTTTATTACCCACTGTAAACTGCGTTCGACAGAGCGGCATATACGAAGGCTTCAGATTGTCATTACTCTTCTAACAATTCGTTAATTGCGAAAGGGGATCGGTAATTATCAACTGATGTCGATGTCAATCAATGGATCTTCTGTCCCGTGGCCGACATACTACCGCTACTCTTATGTTAATCAGGGCTAATGGAGTGGCGAGTATCGAGTACAGTGAGTGGTGATAAGCGCTACTGAGGCTGAGGGCGACGAGCGAGGCGAGGGCAAGCTGAGGACCGAGCCGAGGGTACGGAAGGCTGTGTTCAGGCTCAGAGGCCGTTGTTCAAGCGCTGCGAAGGCTGTTCTATCCATTTCCTTCATGAGACTAAAGGGCGATGACAAAGGTATAATGGCAATGAAGCATCCTTTGCTTCCCTAAGAATTGTGTGCACCGAGAAGGGAGAACCACCCTGGATAAGCAGAGCTAGATTGTTATAGATCTTGCTCCATAGGTTACTGTTTTTCCTTAGGTTATACCGAAGCTTCCAGGTGGTAAATGAAGGGCTAGCATGGACGAAGAAATGACGCAAAGGCGATCTGGTGCAGAAAAAGCATATTGGAGGCTCATGAATGGCATTCAGTCTGTTTTCTGCCTCCGCTGAAGAGCTTCGCGTCACTTATAAGCAAACGGACCCGAAGTCCATGGCTGGAATACAAACTGATAAGACACTACGACTTGACAGTGTTATAGCGAAAATGTGGATGGCTCGCTTTCATAGGAAACGGACTATGACTGCCTTTTGTACTCCATATCCATTGCTCTTCCTCTCTTCTTCTTTAACGTCTTTGCTGGCAGAAAGCAGGAGCTTCCTAGACTACAGAAAGTGCTACCCTCCTCCCCCCCCCCCCACCGCAGCCCCTTCCGGCTTTAATCGTTCCGTTGCTGTACTTGGGGTAGAAATACAAAACGGAGATTCTCCCGTAGTGTACCGAAGACAAAAACGTCATTGTACAGCCATAACCTGATTCACTTGCTGTTCACTGACTGGCCGTTCACAAGAAAGCAAGGATGCAGCGGAGGTCTGCGCTTTCCCGCGCTTACCTCTCGTCGACTCACAAAAGTCTGAAGCGCATATCTGAACGGGAAGAGCGAGGCATATCGGAAGAATCCCCATTCTTCAGTTAGTGTAAAAATGTGTTTATTTTTTGAAAAGTTGTTAAGCCCAAGGAGTGCGGGGTCGTTGTATTTACAATGGAATCGGCGCCTCACGAGTCCGGGGGTCTTGTACACCCGCGATGCCTTTGCCCCAAGTGGATCGGAGCACAGTGGATAGAGACGTTGCTTCATGCAAGGGGGTCGAGGGTTCGATTCTCCTGCGATGCTGCACATGCTGCACTTCTATACCATTTTCAGATTTGGTTGAGATTTGGAGGATTCTAACGTCTATACCATTTTCAGACGTTTTCTGCCCATTTTTTAAACTGCATGCTGCGGTATTCAACATGATGATGTACAAATGTTAAACACCAGTGATACAAGGTACAAAGTGCTTGAAGCAACACTGCGCACAATACGGGCAGCGTATAAAAGCTACAGTCTCCTCACAGTTTGTTTCCATACATGGACCAATGACTTCGTGAAAAACCATCCTGCTCGGATTTTCAAAAGAGACGTCGGAGGTGGTTAAAATGAGAAACGAGGTGTGTGGATCCCGCAATTTAACATAAACGGCATCGATATGTGCACTCTTTCTCTCATGTCTGCATGTCACCTGTAAATCAGAGGTCTGCTGAAGGTTTTCTAAAACCTAACACCAACAATGTCCGCCGATGCTCGAGTGGTAATCCACCTGCTCACGCTGAAGTGTGGCCCACCTTTAGACAAGGAGCCTTCGAGGGAAGAAATCAAGCTGGCCGAACGGATGGCCAGCATATTCAAGGACTTCAAAGCACGTCAACTTGAAGTTGACGAAGACGAACAGCTGGAAGTGGTGGAAAAAGAAGAAGATTGGAATCCGCAAGATGAACTGATGAACGTGGAGAGGTAAGCGAGCAGTAGACATATGATAGCGTTTTCGGGTGGAACGATATCATTCATTGTGCACGACCTTCCTTTTGACCTGCAAAAAAGGGACAACATCTTGAAGGTAAGTGTCGAAGCTGGGGGCAGCTGCCTGCGGGTAGCTGAAGGAGAACGGATTTATTATACAATTTACATTGACACCACCTTCAATGTCATTATATTATTATAATGACATTGAAGGTGGTGTCGCTGGTATACCTGTGAGGAGCCTGTAATTTTTGTACGCTGTCAGTATTGTGACCAGTGCTTCTGTTTCATGCACTTTGTGCCTGTGCATCACTGGTGTTGAACGTTTATACATCATTATGTTGAGTAGCTTTCTCATTGCCTTGGGGTTAAAAAACAGGTCAGTAATAAACAAGTGGCAAGAAAGTTACTCACCACGGTGTACAGCTGGAAAATTAAGCAAAAACAACTGAAAATGGTAAGCATTGTTCTTGGTGATTTTAACCTCCCAGATCTATACGCAACGAATATATGTCGGCGGTCTTTCGCGATGTGCTCGAATCCCATGGATTAGAGCAGCTCGTGCCTTGCCCAACTAGAGGTAGTGTGCGTTGCTTGACCTAGTCATGTGCAATAAGCAAGGGCTTGTTGACGATATATGCGTTGGTCCTCCCTTAGGAAGTAGCGATCATTCTACAGTAACGTTCTGCATTTCTTTTGATGTTAATCGACCAACATTTGAATGGAAGAGGGACTTTGGTGGTGCAAACTATGACGACATTGGGATTTCCTCGCTAGTGTTGACTGGATAGGAAGCTTGTACCATCTTCAAACGGTGGAAGATAAATATGAGACTTTTCTATGCATTCTGAATCACGTCGTTGAAATATTCGTTCCTCTTCGGAGAATAAAAAAGGGAGAAATAAGGCTTCCGCACTACTTGAAGAGAATGGAACAGCGACGCACGTACATGTGGTATGTGGCGTCCGCAACGAATGACGCAAATGACTGGAATAATTACGCTGCATATAGTGACAAGGTGGATAAAGCCATTCTGAGGTATAATGTTTATTTAGAGAATAAAATCCTCGGATCTCAGAATAGAAACAGTTTCCATAGATATAGTTATTCCCGCCGTGGAAAAAAGATAGTCATACCCACCCTATTTGATAATAATGGCTGCCCTTATTAATCACCATCTGACAAGGCAAATCTGCTTGCCTCGAACTTCCTTAAGCACATCGGCAAACCTGTGAGTTCGAACTCTTCAGCACCTCAAACACAGGGTGAAGGTGTGTTTAGTTCGAATTCATTTTCTGCTCGCTCCTTTCCACAAATGGACACTTCACCATGGTTCCACAAAGAGGAAATTTACGATATTATCTCAAAATGGTCAAGATCCTACTCTGTTTCTCCTGATTTGATCCCTCTAGGTTTTATTAAAAAGATTTTAGGCCACATAGTTTATCCTTTAGAACACATTTTCAATTTCAGCATCATGACGTCCGAAGTGCCCAAAAGATGGAAGCACGCTTTCGTTACGCCTATTTCTAAAAAGTCTCCGTTGAGTGATCCGAAAAACTATCGTCCTATAAGTATTACTTCAGTGTTTGCCAGGACCTTCGAAAAAATTATCAAAAAACATATCATAGCGCATATAGAGAACCACAAGGTGATTTCAGATAACCAGTTTGGTTTTTTGCAAGGAAGATCTGTAGAAACATCAATGCTCACTTCTCTTAATGATTGGACCGAAGCCATGGAAAAGAAAAATAGGATAGATGTGGTATATCTATACTTTTCGAAGGCTTTCGATAAGGTCCTAGTGCCCAAATTATTGCACAAAATGGACATGGTTGGTATTCATCCTATGATAACCGAATGGACTCGGGATTTCCTTACCGGGAGAACATACCAGGTCAAGGTCGAAGGAGCACTATCCTCCGTGTTCAACGCTTGCACTGGTGTTCCACAGGGAGGAGTGCTCTCACCCCTTCTTTTCCTTCTGTACACTTATGAGCTTCCAGATACTATCGCCGGATTGGGGGTGACTTGCAAAATGTACGCTGATGATGTAAAAATATACAAAGCAATCAAGAAAAACGAAGATACTCACAGCATCCAAGCCGCACTTGACTACATAGGTAGTTGGGCTAAGCGGTGGGTAACTCCCGCTTGCACGGAGAAATCCTGCTGCTTACCTATTGGGGCAAGTAATACGGAAATATTACCTGTTTATAAATTACAAGACACTGATCTCAAAGTGGTTGAGGATGTTCGAGACTTGGGTTTCTTAATAAATAAGAGGCTCAGTTTTGATGAGCATTACAATTCTATGGTAAAAACTGCGAACTTTCGCACATATAATCTCTTCAAGGTTCTTAAAAGTAAAAATCCTGAGACGCTTCTGCGAGCCTACGTAACATACGTACGCCCCGTAGTTGAGTCTGGAACGACAGTTTTCAGTCCTACCAAGAAGAGGGATATCGACATGCTGGAAAGCGTTCAAAATAATTTCACACGAAAATTAATAATGCGGTGCTTTGGCTTAAATTACTCGCTCATCCCAAACAGACGAGAAAGAAATAGGATGCTCGGTCTAAAACCCCTGGTATATAGAAGGAAGGTTGCTGACCTAAATATGCTTTTTAAGATTCTCACTGGAAAACTTCACATAAACCCTTCTCAATTTTTCCGAGGCAAAGTAATTAGGACAAGAAGAGGTAAACTCCGCCTACGTTTTCCCGTTGCAAGGACCACGGCAAGGTCTACATTTTTGACATACAGAAGCCTACGCGAGCTCAACTTGCTGCTTACGGACAATGAGCACCTTCTATCCTTACCTTTGCGTAAATTCCATAAGTTTCTGTTAACTAAGTTATTGTAGTAGTTGCTTTCACAGGTAGACCTCCTTCTGTATCTTACAGCTCTTGTTTTATGTTTTGTGTTCTACTGTTTGTTCGGTACTGCTTTAATTATTTTCCTTATTCTTTCCACGTGTGTGAGCCGTGTACTCGCGCTATGAATAAATAAATAATAAATAAATAGATGTCAGAATCCTTCAAATCTCAACCGATCATATGAAATGCAAAAATGCGGCAGGGCAGGAGAATCGAACCCCCAAACTCCCACACATGAAGCAACGTCACTATACATTGCGCTTGAGGGCAGAGGCATCGCGGGTGTACAAGACCCCCGAACTCGTGAGGCGTCGATTCATTGTAAATACAACAACCCCCTACTCATTGGGTTTAACGACTTGGCAAAAAATAAACACATTTTTACACTAACTGAGGGATGGGAATTCTACCTACATGTCTCGCTCTTCCCGTTCAGGCATGCGCTTCAGACCGTTGCCTTGTAAGATTGCATACAAACAATTCTGCGCACTTTGAACGACGCGCGAAACTCAAACATCATTTTTAACATAAGGTCACACTTCCCTGGTTTTCGTAGAGGAGTACCACTGACTTGTTAAGAGAAAAAAAATAAAAAATAAAATTTGGTAAAAAATATTCGAATGTTCGATATTCGAATATTCGATATTCGATGCCTTCGAATATTCGAATAAACGAATATTCGAATATTGGCCTCTTTCGAATATTCGAATAAACGAATAATTCGAATATTTGACCTTCTCGAATATTCGAATAAACGAATAATTCGAATATTGGACTTTTTCGAATAGTCGAATATTCGAATATTCGAAATTCGAATTTATTCGAAATTCGACTATTCGAAATTCGAAAAGGACAAAGGTATAGTAGCTATGTAGCGCACACAAAACCGGGATGTGTGGCCGTCAGTACGGTCACTACGGTTCAAATCTAGGCAGGTTTCAACTCCTCCTCTTTTAACATTGACACCGAGATGACAACTGCATGGTTCTTTGGTTTTAAAGCCCCTGACACCTTTTTGTAGCAGCCAAGATACTTCATTAATCACGTCAGGCATCGTTTTGAGCAGACTACAATCACAAGCGAGATAATCTCTTGCGTCAGACTCGAAGACAATTGATGCTTGAAGTTTATAGTTTGAGACGTGATCTCAACGCACCTATTCTTGCCTGCATCGGCCACCAAGTACCCGGAACTGGTAGCTTTGCTTGTGTTCTAGCATATTAAAAAAGCCGATTGAACCAAGTTTATCCCGCTCGTGTTGTTCGCTTTGTCTACTCTTCCGACAGCTAACTTCACAAATCGTTCATCACTAATTCGTCAGCCGACATCTTCCTTTGCATCTTGAGGTGAAAATAAGATCCTTTCCCCTGCTTCAAATGTGCTTTTCAGTAAGGAGACAAATTTCTGCTCCAAGGATGTTCTCTCTCCTTATTCCTTAAGGTGACCTCTTTAATATGTATAAGGTTGTCACATAAGTCTCCGCCGTTTTTTTCAACGATTCACTGCAGGTTTCGCCGGCGCTCTCTTGCATAGCGCTGCATAGCATTCGAAAGAGAATGATTTGCTCTATCAGAACATGTATTGCGTTTCTTTTTTCATCATGAAATTTGTCAATTTTTAGGTCGTTGAAGTGAAAAGTGAAAAAGTGAAAAAGTAGCCATTTGCGCACTTGTTCTCTCCGCCTAGATTTGTAATTTTTTGCACAGTTTTTTTATAACACTTGAAAGACAATGTTCTGTACTACAAGAATATGTGTTGGTCCTATTTTCTCACTTGCCCTTTATTGATTTTTAGGCCATCAAATTGGAAATTCCGACTTTTCAGTCCGAATTTTTGCCAAAACTCCGGTTCTGTGGTTGGATTTTTTTGCTTGGTGTTATATGTCGTTTGGAAGATGATGTTTTGCTCAGTAAGAGTTTGTGTCGCGTTTATTATCTCACGCTGATTTCTGACGAATATGAACAACTGAAGGGGAGAAGGAGTTGTTGGTGAAGACGATTTTTCTCTTTTTGGCATTTTGTTGATATTCAACAGAAATCAATAAACGCGACACATATTCTTATAGAGCAAGACATTTTCTTTCGAATGACATATAACACCAACCCAAAAAGTCCAACTACAGAGGAGGAGCCGTTGGCAAAAATAACGATCCTCCTTCGGACGTCCCAATTTGGTGACCTAAAAATCAATAAAGGACAAATGAGCAAATAGCACTAACACATATTCTTGTAGTACGGAACATTGTCTTCCAAATGCTATAAAAAACTGCGCAAAAATTACAAAACTAAGCGGAGAGAACAAGTGCGCAAATGGCTACTTTTTCACTTTACCGGCCTAAAAATTGACAAAATTTAGGATGAAGAAAAAAATGCAATACACGTTCTGATAGAGCATATCGTTCTCTTTCGAATGCTATGCAGCGCTATGCAAGAGACCGCCGGCGAAATCTGCACTGAATCGTTGAAAAAAACGGCGAAGACTTATGGGACAACCTAATAGTAAGAAGGCTGTTCTGACTCTCTTTATGCCATGTAGATGGCGCCCTACCGTGTGAAATAAATCTTTCTCCAGGAACGGGCTGTGTGAAAGTGGGTGATCAAGAAAAATTTTGCACGAAAAGTCACAATGAGGTGCTTTGGCGTGGATTGCTCGCATACTCCAAACGGGCAAGAGAGAAATAGGACTCGGACACTGGTAAGGTCCCTGCCATGTAGAGCGAAGGTTCTAAAGAAGCTGTTAGGACCCTCACGGGCAAAATTCCTACCCAAGACCTACATTCAGGTCTTTATTTTTGACTTATGCATAGGAGGCTAGGAGAGCTCAACTAACTGCTTGGGACAAAACAAAAGTCTCCTGTCTTCATCTAAGCATGCATTCAGAAAGTTGTTATTGACCTAATTCTTGTCGTAGTTGTTCTCCGGGTTACGAATATCTCTTATCCACCTTTCGATAGCTATTTTATAGATTACTATGTATTGTTTTATAGAAGAGCTTATCATGTATCCATGTGACGAATAAACAAATATATAAATAAACAAAAGCTGGTAAATTGCAGCTCACAAATTCCTATCACCTTCGCTTTGAGTATTCGACATGAAGTAGTAATATATCTAACGAATATAAATATAAATGAATAAATATAATATAATATAATATGTAATATAAAATAATCCGCTAAACCATGACTCATAAAATAAGGGGGAATTGGGGAAATTAGTCGGAAATTAGCGGAAAACACCAAGACGTCTCCTATGTGCCTGGGGATCCAGAAGGCGTGCCGAAGACGCGTCCTATGCGTAAGTGTTTGAAAGACGTGTTGAAGACGACGTCCAACATCCCTGGGGATTCAGATGATCATCGACGGAAGACCTTCATGGCACGGGGAGACAATCAATATCGATCGATATTATCGATTTTCTCCGAACCGGTTAGTGGGAAATGTGCGGTTATTATGGCCCACGGAGTGTTTCACATCAGCCGCAAAGTTTCAATGGGGAGGCCAATAGCGATCGATACTGATGATGATGAGACTGCGAGATCGCGCGGAGCGCGCAAGTTCGAGGCACGCCGATAGGCGTGACGGAGCATTATTTAAGCGTCTTAATTTATGCGGCCTAGGCCAAGCCAAGAGTGTTGCCGGCCACATTTTCGCCGACGTTTTGAGGTATCTGTCCTGCTCAGAGGCGTTAAAGGTCATGAACATTTATGAAACGATTCCCTCGAACGTCATGCTATTACACATGGTACGGTTCAAAGGAAAAACAGTGACGATACCCCCAAGGAGCGGACACACTGGTTGCTTAAGGCTCTTTAAATGTGAGCGTAATCGAGGAATGTGGAAATGCCGAAGGAAGCAGAGCCTGTAACGGTCTCACCCTACAACGATGGGATATTTTTACTCAGGATGCCAAGATTCATCAAGAGTCGAAGTTGGGCGAGGCACGTTCCCACTTTCACTGTAACCCGTTTACAGAATTTTCACCTCAATCCGTTCACAGGAATTTTTGAGCAGTACAGTTTTGTGTAAGAAATCAGTATATGCTATTTATAAACCACCTTCTAGCATCTGTAGTGCTTATTCGTGCTTGTCTTAGCCTTTATTTAAATAACGCGATACTGTTAAATTATTATTTAGATCATGAAGTATCACGGAAATCGGTTTTTTGAGAAGCTTGAGTACTTTTGACAAGAACACTTCACTTCGCTTTCCTCGAAGAGACGATGCGGTGTTTAGTGAGACGCAGATCCTGGGAAGCATAAGAGTTCACTGCGGACTCCAACCCTACAAGAAACTCCAAACGGCCATTGCAGGTGCCTGTCTGTTCATAGCTGTCAGCTATTGAATGCTTTCGCATGGCGATCAAGACCAGCAAAAGCACTTGTGAAGCGGCACCCAAATTGACCGATCACAGGCCCAACGGTAAGTGAACGCCTGCTGGAAGATGCTGGAAAGCTCTAATGATGAACACTCCATTTCAACGAATGCGCTCTTATTTCTTAATAGCTGACAGCCCGCTGGCCGACCATGACGAAGAAAGATCTCAGTGACCGAAATAAATATACATTGTTCTTACTGGAGGGAATGCTGCATGTCTGTTGGATCTTTGAAGAAATATTCCACTTTCCATTGCTTCTGTTGCTTCTCTAGGCACTCGTGGAGTGAAGGCATGCAAAAAGTGGTTGAAAACTCTCGGTGTTGGTCAATATTAATTTTGATCTTCTGCAACAGAGCATCACTTCAGAGCCGAGTGCCCCCCAGGTAGGCGAAGCAGAGGCTAATTGACTTTCCTGACCTCACTTTTCTGGTTTATCCTGTTGCTGATCTGAAAACGTTTGAACACCCCTTTTATCGGTCAGTCACATCGAAGAATCGAACAGCTTAGAGAAAAATGAATTGGAACCTATCTTAAGTTATTGAATGGTATCCATTCTTAATAGTATTATTTGCCATTGACATTTCTGCCTAAAAGAGCTTTGACCCAACATTTTTTGCTCTAGCTTCAGAGGACCTCTGTGTTTGGCATTGACAACATGTCACCACTACATAATAGGCTTTTCCGAGGCCATTGCAGAGAAGAGGGTAATGCTGAATGCGTCGTTTCGTTCGTGCACGATTAAACAAGCGTGCAATAGCAAGCAATTATTTTCGCAAAAAAAATCTACATTATTCCTGTCTAATTGTTAGCGGCAACCCAGAATGCTACAGCCTCATGTCTGTTCCGACTTTAGCAAAAATGTCATCTCTAACGATAAGGCTTGGCCTGTTTTTTACAGTTCCACTTCTGAGCCACTCTCTAACGATGGCGACAACAACGTGGTATCTATCCCGCTACTTTTCAACAGACGATAGGACCCGTTTCTGCTAATTTGATCGAGGCAGTGATTGCCAATGCAAGCAGCTGCACGTGGCTGCTTTGTGGCACCTACGGTGTGCACTGTTCAAGAGTTGTCCATGTTTGGCTCTCAATAAATCTGGCATCACGTAGTCAGTCTATACATAGTTGAGATCGTTCAGTTTTTGACCAAGATTGCCATCAACTTTATTACAGCTGACGCTTCAGCGTCGTTACCTTCCTCAGAGTCTGGAAATGCCGGAGACACTTGTGGAACTGTTCCACCAAACACCGGCTCTTACTATAGAATACTCTTCCTAATAAAAATAGAGGCAGGATTCGATATCCGAGATCCAACTAACCTTCGAGGTGGATGACGTTAGACCACCAGACACCCATAGCTGGAAGGAATCGTGGGTGAGTGAGCTTCGGTCCTAGGGACCACCCGACTTATGTACTCCAAGGGTCAGATTTAGCAGTTCTAATCCCATAGAGCTCTATAAAGGGTGCCAGTTCTTGGATAATCGTGATGCACCCTTCCTTGGGATTGACCTGCAGATTCTTAGTCGCAAGCCAAAGTCCCTCTAGCGTCCTGTGTGCCGAAATGTCACTTTCGCGCGCCAGGATCGAGACGAACACCGCCATTGCGCCACCGTGGACCCTGTGTTCTCCCCAAGGACTGCGAGCAGTGGTTTTCCCGAGGCCGTGCAGATGCTTCCTGATTCTGACACAAAGGGGTCTGTCCGTTTCCCCTATATACATAGTGCTCCCCGCACTCATTACACGACACGAAATAAACCACGCCAGAAGTCATGCAGTCCCCTCTTTTCCACTGGAGCAAACTACGCAGGATGGGGTTGGGCACGTTCGATCGTAGATACGGTTCCGGATCAACTGTGTCTTCAAGGTTGTAGGAGGAATATCTTCAACCTTCTTGGAGATCCGCTCTGCGTATGCATCTGCGTGTCTCTGCACACATTTCGACTGAAATGAAGGGCACGCAGAAGGGTGTCTTGCCTCGTTCTTCTTCTCGACGGACTAGAACCTCCTTTCCTTCTGCCAACTTTGTTCTGGATACCCTTATTTTCTGCAGCATTGGATTGAGACTAAGAATCCGCAAGCCATTCGCAAAGAAGAGTACGTCGCGATTATCCAAGAACTGGCACCCTTTGTAGAGCCGTGTGGGTTTAGATCTCCTCGATCTGACCCTCGGAGCACTTAAGTCGTGTGGTTCCTAGGACCGAAGCTCACCCACCCACGATTCCTTCCAGCTACGGGTGTCAGGTGGTCCTACGTCATCCATCTCGAGGGTTAGTTGTATCTCGGATGTCGGATCTTGCCTCTATTTCCATTAGGAAGTATTCATTCTGTAGTAAGAAATGGTGTTTGGGGAACAGTTCCACAAGTGTCTCCTACATTTCCATTCTCTGAGAAAGCTGACGACGTCGAAACGTCAACCGTAATAAAGTTAATGAGAATCTTGGTCAACAGCTGAACGATCTCATCTATAGATTGTTCAAGAGTATTCAAGGGAACATGCATTAGAGCGCTCCTTCCTGTGTTAAAAAATGTGTTGCATTTTTTTGTGTAGAAGTTGGTACTGAGATGCTTCACCTGAATTCACTGGGTTAAGGACTAGCCGAACTAAACCGGAAAAGTTACTTCGAATAGTAGGTTTGCGAAGCAAGTCCTTCTCAAAAATGCCGCTTAGATGGTGCTAAGAAAAGCAAGCCCTCTGGTACAAGAGACCAAACTATTTCGGAGGACCTGCGTGCCGCAACTCATATGTAGCCTTCGTCATATCCCGCTTAAAGACCTCTCTTGAAAAGGTTGACATTTAGATGTGAAAATTCAGGTTGTAATGGTACGTTTCAGGAGAATACAGATAAAAAATTATGACTCAACTTCGGCACCTAAATACGTACCACGAAAGAAAGCCTTACGATTTTTGGTGCAATCTGCAATCTCTCACAAGAAGCCGTAGGAGCTTTCCTGTGCTGATCACTGAAGCTAGTCGATCAAAAGCTGGACACAAGCGGGCGAAAAGTGGAGACGAAACCGGGCTGTTTGCATTGCACTTGTCTTGCTTCCTTCATTGCAACATTTTGCTGGCACACTACATTAATACGGTCACTGTATGCAAAGGAAAAATACGAGCTGATGAGCGATATTGCTGATCGTATCGTAGATTTCTGTGAGATTCATAATCTGTTAGACTTCGCATTCGGAGAGAAGTGGTTTTCTAACCTAATCAGGAAGCATGGTGATATTGCCTGTATTGACGGTAGAAAGACAGGTAAGATGTCTTGGGTTGGTATCGGATTGCATAAGGGAGGACGAACGACAGAAAGCGGCAAACCTCTCCTCCAACAGTAGTAATGTATAATAATTCTGAAGCCAAACTCAGTGGCGACTAGCTGAATCAGCTTACGTCGTCTTCATCACGGATACAGTCTCCGATGCTTCCAATCGCGTAGATAGAGTCATCACCTCGCGAGAGTGGTCTGACCTCCGTCATCAATTCGTCGGAGGTGTTACCACGTTATCTGACGTTGCGGATGACAGTATCTGCAGATAAAGGTGTCAGGCGTAGTTCATTCGCTCCGTGGGTGTTCACATCAACTGAGGCGTGAGTGTTAGAGATGCCTATCTTATTGTGCGCTAATTGTCCACGCTCAGCCCGTATTACGGTACCATCGACCGTGAAACGACCCGGACAGCCGTTCCAGGGGGAGTCTCGGAGTAGGGGCGAAGGAACTGGACTAGAACAGCTAGCAGGGAATTGCGATCAAATAATTGAGTCACATAATTACTTATTTTTCTATTGAATTCGACCAGCCGTCTTCGAATGTCTAGGTCACTCTTCCTTTTACATTTGGAAACCTCCGAAAGCCATATAATTATCACTTACCGATCAGAAATACCTCTCCTAAACTGTGGTGACTTTCTGTCGAGAGCAAGCCTGTCAGGAAGATGTAAGAACCCTAAGGTGGTCGTAACACCAGATATGTTGTGGAAACTTTTAGCAAAACATTGCCACTGGAGAGAGACAGGGGATAGCCTTGAGAGATTCTTTGACAAATTTCGTTTGCACTACAATCATCCTTACCCTAGGAAGTCACTCTGAACTGTTTTGTACGCGATTCTGGACATTTATTGACGAAATTCGGAAAAGTTCCTGACGGGGAACTTGCAAGGGTGCCCTGATAAGCAACATGGAAGAAGGAAACCATTTGTGTGATGCCATTTAGGTAGCGAGCATACATAGGAATCGTCATCTAGCTATTAGACTGTGTGGTAAGAACGCTATCTTCTAAGGATTGCGGACTGCTCGTTCAAGCATATATGGTTTTTGTAAGGCCTATTTTGGAATATGGTACTCCTGTCTTCAACCCACACACGAAGAAAACTGTACAAGTCTTAGAAAGGGTTCAGAATAGTTTCACGAGGAAGCTAATGATACGCACACTGGGCTTTCATTATGATCAAATCCCCTCAAGTAAAGATAGAAATCACAACTTTGGATTAACAACTCTCGCCTTTAGAAGGAAGCGAAATGATCTGTTATTCTTCCACAGAATCGTAAATCATGATTGTAGTATTAAAATCTCAGATATGGTGTCGTTAAGGGAGTCTACCACTAGAGGAGGTGCCACGAAATATGACGTTGGTAGGGTTAAACGCAACTGTAGGCGTTTCTTCTTTGTCAATAGGGCGCTTTTGTCATTTGAGAAGATTCGCAAAAAGCATGCCGTTCCGTCAAGCTACAACGCTTTCAAAAAATTCCTGCATGTCCATATCAGTCCATAACAAATAGTTGCCATAGACGTTACCCAAAGTTAGTTGCTAGTTTCTATCTATTCAGTAGTTAGTAGCATATTCTGCGGTTTGTAATTGTTTGACTGTGTTCTTTTGCTGTTTTTTTTTCTTCATATTATACCACACGAATGTAATCGTGTAATAAATAATAATAATAATAATAATAATAATAATAATAATAATAATAATAATAATAAGAACTGTGCTACAAAGACTCCTTAGGATATCCATAGCTAGGCCTTTGTGTAAAGCAAATAAAAAAGATTGGATATGGGACATTCCCTTCCCAGATGGGTTCCTCGAATGACTAAGACTACTGCAGAGGAGTCCCGAATTGAAGTCGCACATTGGAAACGTCAACAGGGTGCTATCGGGTCAAGGCCCATCCGTAGATGGTGCCAGCGCTTGCGCTTAGTCTGCATGAAATATCCTGAAATGCCTTCTTACATCCTGAAACCAAGAACAATTTCGACTGTTCTCGGTAGCCTAAATAAAAATTAACTCGACTGCTCCAGATGACTTTTGTGAAACGAGCTTAACGCTATAAAATTTGGGTTTTTTCAATTTCACCACTGCTCAGAGTTTGAAATTATTCAAGCAGGAGCATGATGCGCTCGTTTCCTAGTCATCTCCAGTGCATCCTTTCGCTTTCCTGCAACGGAGTTTTCAGGTCATTTGAGGATAGCACTTGTATATAAAGCTTCCATGATACTTACTGTTCAACAGCATTAATTCGTTCAAAGTGTGAAGCATTCATCCTATGTTCGATGATCAGTTGATGCAGTACTTGTGTGTTCTTCTTCGAACACCAGAGCACTGCGTTTGTATTCGAGACAGATTACATAGAGTCCTGCTGATAGGAAATAGCTTGATGATCTGTCATTCAAGAAGAATTCCCTTTCCATTTGCTCACGACATTTAGTTCAGACACATAGGGTTCATGACACCAAATCTTTGTTAAGAAGCGTTGTGCTAAATGCATAATGGACTGTAGACTTTGCACAAATTGGTTGCCCTCAGAAGCAAATTGTCACGTATGCAAAATATTCTGGAATGTTTGTGCTACAACTACGTAACACCAAACAGTCCTTAGAAGTTCCCGTTAAATTTTGAAAAATTTCCAAAATTTTTGGTGCAAGACTTTTTCACCAACCTATTAGTATATACCGTTCTCATTCTAAACTGAACGTTTTTCATAGGCCAATAGGGAATGAGATGGACGAGAGCGCAACACTTTCCTCTACAACACGCCAGCAATTTATCTGGTTTCCAGCAAACCACGATAACATTAAGAATATTGTTTGAGAGAAAAATGAGAATTTTGTATCTGTTTAGACTTAGCCATTTTCCTTAAGGCAATCTGCGCAGGACTGAATTTTGAATAAAAATTTTTGGTACTTATAAGGCAGGGGCCCGTGCGCATACATAGACCCAAGAATGTGCTTTACCTACCACACCTGTCTCAAATTCGAATAGATCCTGTAGCTCCTGCCGTTGTTCAGTCTGTGCACTTCTTCTTTTCAGCGGAGGAGAGCACAGAACCCAACCAAGAGGCTTCGATTTCGAGCACGAGCCTCCTGCCTCATAAGAACTAAATTTTCCTTTAAAAAAATATTTTTCCCTCTTTTAATCCACGTTCGCTTGCACTTCAGAAAAAAGAAAAAATTCCATTTTATTTTCAAAGATCTCTGATTTCAAGGAGACATATTGCGGAAGAGGTGTCGGCTGTCGCGTGTATCCGGCTTCTTGGTTCGGATTTCCCGCCCAGGTCAACCAAGCCTTCCATTCCTCCGGTGTAGGTGAATTGGTACCAGACTTATACCAGAAGGATAAAGCGTTGACTTATTCATCGGCTGGTCACTGCAAGTCATTGTGTGGCCAAAAATACGCATTAAAAACCGCCTCCACTACATCCCGCAGAAGTACAAGTAGAATGCGTGAAATCTCAAAAGGAGTCAAAAGGAGTCCTTTATCCTTAACCTTATTATGATTTCAAACTAAATATGCTCAGGTTAAAAAGAAAAATGAGCAGTTTAAAATGACAATTGCATACTTCATTTGCCACATGTGTATCCTGATCCTGATTTTAACAGAAGGCTAGTCTGCATGTCTTTTTTGATGGTCCCCATCAAGCTTTTTGAGCGTTGCACTTGTTTCGCAAACGAGGGAATGATCGGTCCAGTACGCTAATTTTAGGGTAACTGCAAGGCAGACCGTTAAGAGCATCCCAGCATTTACTACTGCACATACATAGAAGGATAGTCGAAAATTAGGTGGGCCGGCCACGTAATGCGATTCGCAGACACCCGCTGGACGAGAGCCGTCACAGACTGGATTCCGCGGGATGTCAAAAGAACACCAGGACGCCCACCAACGCGTTGGTCGGACTTCTTCGTGAAAGCCCTAAACGACCGATATGACGCTCTGCGTGTCCCTCGAGCGAAGAGGATCCATAGGACCACTCTGGCACGCGACAGGGACGAATGGAGACGCTGCTGGCGCCCGCTCGAGCAAGTCGATGATCAACGGGACGACAGGTGATACAGATGATACATAGAAGGCCAGAAAAAGAAGGCTTGCTGTGGTCAGAGTGAAGCGATTAGCTGTGAAAAGATACAGACTACAGAACCCACTGTATACTTGGACTCAGCACTTTGCTCTCTCACAGACTAGACTACTGTATTGTCCTCGTGTAATTGTTGTCTTCTATTCGAATACATCACGTGTTGTGCCCTTTCCCAAACTACGGCTTATTCCTTCTAGAAAGAAAGGCCTGGAAGTCGGAGTGCCGACGGAATTGTTCTGCTCGACCACATATGTATGTAGAGTATAATCCCATGCCGCGATGTGGTCTCTCTCTACCAGGCAGTTATAGAGCTTGTCAAGTCAAGAAGATTCGAGCGCAGTGGCACATGCATAGATACCAGGTTGGGAGTACAGGGTGCGGCAAAATTACCCGTGCACCTAAGCATTTTATTTTTTTCCGCTTAACTCCCATATGTTGACTGAACTTTGGGAACACATACGTACTTGTATGCAAAATGGTAAGGCGTTCCAACCCAAGAAGTGCTATTATCGAACTTCAGAAGGCCGACAAGCAAGCGAGAGATATTATGAAGATCCATTCCGTGCCCCTAAGAACGGTTTAGGATACAGTAAAACGCTACAAGGAATTGAAGACCGAATAGGATAGAAGAGATCGTCCCACGACAGCTACCAACCGGAAAAATGTAAAACTTGTGAGAGAAAAAATCCGGAGAAACACCAAGAGATCGATGCGCCAGATGGCAAAAGACGAAAGAATAAGCGAAAGGTGAATAGGGAGGAATGTCAGGGAAAAGCTTAAAAAGTTCCCTTATCGCCTGCTGAAATGCCATCTTCTTACGGACAATATGAAGAAGAGGATATTGGAAAGATGCAAAAGGTTGCTGCAACGATTCACGGTGGCACGCGCTCGAGAGATCGTCTTTAGCGATGAACAGATTTTCACGTTGAATCCAGCCTTCAACATCCAAAATAAGGGGATTAGTGTGGACCCGCTTGCTGATGCTACCGCCAAAGAACGACCTCAGGAAAGTGCGAAAAAGCCTCAATCCATTATGGTTTGAGGAGAAGTCTTCGGGAAAATCTTCACTTGTTTTCGTAGAAGCTTTTCTGAAAATCAACGCAGCGGTTTACAAGAACGTCCTGAAAAAAGTTCTCAAGCCGTGGCCCAATTTCACTTCGGAGAAGCCTACTGGTGCTTCCAACAAGATTTTGCTCCAGCACACAAAGAGAAGGTGGGTGGCGATGTCCGTTCCTCCACGTGGTGCCACTGGAAACTGCTTGCTTTTGCGAGCCGAGCCATACACGGGCATTCGAATGCAGGCCCTAGTGAAAAGCCGGCCCACGAAAATTTTGAGCCACATCACGGTTGATGACGTTCAAGAGCTTTCGAGATAATGTTACGGTCCGCGGGAGCCGACGCGCACTCGCAGAGCCTGGTGAGTGTGAGAAGTATGCGAGGGTCCGTGATGCGAGGACGGCATCGGGGGCAACTGAGCTAGTCCGAAAGTCCCGTAACGTAGGTAAGACCCGCGTAGCAATGAAAATTGAATGTTGGTACGTTGACGGGCCGCTCGTGCGAGTTGGTAGAAGCACTGAAGCGAAGAAAGATAGATTTCTGGGACGAGGAGACGAGGTGGTCCTGCTGCAAGTCGAGGGATATTGGACGTGGCTTCAAGGCCGTTTTGTGCGGCAGTCCCAGGACCACCAGTGGTGTCGGTATGATCGTCTTCAAACGTTTCCGTGACGCGATTGCAAGTGTAGAACGTTTCGATGACCGCATGATGAAGATTGTTGTCGCCGTAGAGGAGCGACCATGGCATTTCTTTTCTGCGTATGCTCCGCAAACGGGCTGTTCTAAGGAAACCAAGGACGAGTTCTGGTCCCTGCTTGATGAGAACACAGCGGGTGTACCGTCACAAGATATGGTTGTTGTGGCAGGTGACATTATTGGCCACGTCGGAGCAACGAAAGACGGCTACATCTGCCATGATGGTTTTGGTTTTGTCCTTGTTAGGCGTCGCCTCCAAGGCCTTGTCACAGACGCGAAACCGTGCCGTATGAGACTATTGCCGCGCAACACTGTCCGCTGATCTCGCTGATGATCACACCTTCGAGTTGTAAACATGCCGAGCAATGCGGGTCGGCTAGAATCAAACGTGGCTACTGAAAGAGAAGGAAGCGACAGTTATTTCTCGCATTCAGTTGCCGACGGTGACAACTGTCGATGAAACCTGGAAGGAGGTTACCGATGCGATAACTCGGGCTGCACGCCTCGAACTCGGTACAACGAAGCCTGGACGACGCTGGGTCGACAAGCAGGCATGGCTGTGGACTGATGATGTCAGAGAGAAAGTATGAGAAAAGAAACGGCTTTATCACGTACTCACCGGTGATAAAACAGCCCATAATTGGCGGATTTATCGAGAAGCGAAGAAAGCAGCAAAGATGGCAGTAGCCGTTGCTAAAGTAGCGTACTACGCTGATGTGAGGGAAAAATTGGAAACGCGCGATGGTGAGCGTTATCTTTACCGACTCGCCAAAGCGCTGTCGCCATGCAGAAGACATTGAGAAGTTCTTTGGCATTAACGACGAGAACGGTCATCTTCTGATGAATCGTAGGAGGGCTGTGAAACGATGGCACGACTAATTAGAGAAAATCTCGAAGCTGAATTTGATCATCCTGCTATTCCATTTGCAGCTCCTGTATACGGTCCTGTTTAGAAGATCACAGTGAGCGAAACCGAAGCAACCCTGAGGAAGATGAAGTCAGGCAAGGCCACTGGTCCCGTTGATCTGCCAGCAGACCCGTGGAAGTCGAAGGGCTGGTGCCCCACCGACTGGCTGACAGAGTTTTTCAATCAGGTTGTTGCTGAGAAGAAAGTGCTCGGGCAGCGCGGAGTGCGCTGGTTACCGTCCAATTCGTCTTCTTTCGCATACCATGAAAACCTTTGAGCGAATTGTCGATGTCCGGAATATCGTCCAGCTTCTCACGAATCAGTGTGGTTTCGTCTCTGGCTGTGGCACGGTTGATGCCATTCATGCCGTTCGTCTTCTGCTAGAGAAGCCCCGGGGAAAGGAAGAAGAAAAACAGAAACTGGTGCATTTTGATGCACTGGTGCAGGGTTCTGCACTATACCCACTACTCCTCCAGGTTGTCATGGATGCAATCTCACGAGATCTCCAAATGGCGGCACCTTGAATGCTGCTGTATGCTGACGGCGCCATGCTTGCCTGTGAAGACAAAACCGAACTCGAGCGACAGGCACAGGCGCGGTGCGATCGCTTGGCATTGTTCAGCGTCAAGCTAAACGTCAAAAAGACAGAGTACTTGACGACGGATGTGAATGAGCACGGATCTATTAAGATCAATGGTACTGATCTCTCATGAGTTACTTCTTGCAAGTATCTCGGATCAACAGTCATGTCCGATGGCAGCCTAAAGTTGGAGGTGAACGCACGTGTGAGTGCAACCTGATTCAAATGGCGCTCGCTAGCTGGGGTGCTTTGCGACAGGACAATGCCTGAGCACCTCAAATCGAAGGTTTATAGGTAGAACAGTCGTCCGCCCAATAGCGACGTACGGTGCCGAGTGCTAGCCGTGACGAAGGAAATTGAGAGCCGCCTCAGTGTAATGGAGACGAAAATGCTACGGTGGACGGAGGGAGTTACGGGTTTGGACCGCGTTCGCAACGACACCGTACGACAGAAGTCCGATAGCCGAGAAGCTGCGCGAAGCTCGCCTTCGATGGTGCGGCCACGTCCTCCGCACTAACGACGACACCGTCCGTAAGATTGGCCTGAATCTTGAGGTTCCTGGAAAACGGCCCAGGGGACGCTCGTAGCAATGTTGGCTAGATACGTTGCATTTGGACTTAAAGATGGCTGGTGCGCACCCTGGTCAAGCATTTGATCGGGAGAATTGGCATCACCACACCAGAAGAGAAGACCCCGCCACCAAGCGGGACAGGCTAATGAAAATGATGATGACACAAAGCGAAGGTGGTCCACAACTGGTGCGACGAGCAGCTGCATGACTTCATCGCACTCGACGAATGGCCCTCTAATTCTGCGGACCTTAACCCGATGGATTATTCTGTGTGGGCCATATCAGAGAAAAAAGCTTGCTCTACCAGACACCCAAATTTGGACTCTCATAAAGAAGCGCTTTTGAAACCCTGGGACGAAATTGATGAACCGTACCTGCGTGCCGCATGCGAAGCGTTTGTTGAACTTCTGAAGGACTGTGGGGGGAGGGGGTGAATGCGATAATTTTGGAAACCGCTAGCATGCTTCGCATTGCCATGCTTGTAGTAGATAAATTTGATAGTTAGAATTGATTTGCGAAGTTTGATTTCAAAATGTCATTGAATTTTTAGTTCATGGTAATTTTGTCGCACCCTGTGGAAGCGGAAGAATTGTGGCGACGCATTTCCCCACCCCCTTTTAGTCAAAAATTCCACAGACAAAACAAGCTTGGGAAGAGAAACAGAAGCACAGAAGCGTAGGTAGAAATCTGGGGTTCTCTTTAACAACAACGCGACTGCAGATTAATTTTATTAGTAAAAATAATCATAGTTGTGCTACTGCCTGGAGAAGCATAGCAGGTGAATAGCTCGACAAGCACATGTCGTCTTTTACGGCAAGATACTTCTGGCCCTCTTGTTTTGTTCTAGAGTGTTGCTTGTGCCATCAAAGAAAAATCATGCAGAGAACCAAGCATCAAAGTGTACTGCGTGAAATTCGACGCTTTTACCATTCCATAGCATTTGTAAACGACGACGTGATCAACTGATTAGGGAACTTGTGTGCTACTTGACGCATATAAACTAAATGTGCCATCGGTCGCTACCAGACGGCTGTGTGCTTTTCTTCGATCTTTGCGAAAATGGAAAATCGTGAGGAGTCGTAGAAAGACTGCCACAAATCACAGGTCGCAAACCGTTGCAATGCGCAGTTTTCTTCTGACAAGCAACAACTTTGTCGTTAAACCTCTTAGCAAACTGAAGTGGTGAATGTTGTGCGCTATCGACGGGGACCAAAACTGATTTGTCGTGCACCCTAGGAGGAGGAGACTGAGAAGGCTTAACTGACGTTCAACAATCCGTGAGCCCTATCCGTTTTCACAATGAGCTATTCTCTCCTTAAAATAGGAGTTTAATTACGGATATTTGAAGCCCAGAAGCGTTTCATAGGAAATTGATGCTGATGTTAATGACGCTCGCGCCCAGAATAGACCTGAATAGCTGTGATTCGGCGACTTCCTCGACGTCATCTAATTTGCTGCGTCGAGGTCTCGGCGTTCTTTGGAACCCATTGCGATCGTTGGTGGACAGTAGTTCATGGAACTCTCTGCTGTCGCGATCTCTGCGACGACTTCATGCCGCTGACGACGACGGTCCATTAGCGGCCACCTTTGTGAGAGGCGGCGATTTCGTGTGCTTAGCCAGTAGATGCGCGCGTTTGACACCTATAATGGTACGCTGCGGCTAGGCTCTGATCCTGCCGATTAGGAGCAGAGGGCGAAACCAAACAGTGAAACTGAGGGACTACGGCGACCAGCTGATTGAGTCCTTTTCAAACCTGAAGGTTGCCCGGAGGAACTGAGAGAAAGGGCCAGAGAGTTTGTTTTGAAAACGCGACGCATAACCGCCTTTCTCTTACGTGGTAATATCCTCATCATACCAGCAATTGTTGACAACAGCTGATAAGTCAGGAGGCAAAACCTGACGTCAGACTCGATTATGATCTGAGCTACGGGTAAGCCATGGTGATATGAGAATTCTATTACAGTATCTCATTTAATCGCATGTATCCTATTAGCGATTCCTGCAGAGCGTTTCCACGTTCCACCTGCATCAATTCTCTACAACTGCCTCCAAAGAGCACCTCCTTTACCTGAACACCTTGCGCGGACGTCCGCTTCTGTCAACCCTCGCCATGTGGGTCTGCCAGTCTTTTGAGGCAGGCCGATTTCTGTGAGACGCTGATTAAATACTTCTCCCTCTGCTGCCTACATATACAGCTTTTCGTGGTTTCTCGACTGTCTTGAATCCTCTACGCCAACCTTATGGGGTGATTTTCAACACTTCTCAGGGTACGACCTTAGGCCTTGTTTTCTGTGTAGCCCGACTTGATAGCAAAACTACATTGGCAAGCATCACAATTCTGGCAATCTAATTTCGTGCACTGTTCTTGTACCACTTCGGCAAGGCTTCTTCTTTCACAAAGAATTGTAGCTGTGCTGTGCTTCCTGGTGCAAGTCAACGAGACACTCTGGGAACTGCAAAATTTGATTTCTTAATAAAATGTCGACGAAGATTTTTCTCCCTTTCGGAATTCAAATGATTTCAGTTTTGTCTAGGCTTCGATCTTTTTCTTCCTTTTATCCTTGCAGGTGGGTAGCTCATTGCTGGTAGTTAATGTATTTTCACAATCGTACAAAGCACGTGATGAATCTCCTGATAGATCCAGATTTTAAACCACTTATAGCGACAAAGGAAAGGCACGATTGTAAACATAGCGGCTTTGATCCTAACTCCATATAGTGTTTGCACGAATCCTATTGGGATCTGAATGGATCATTTAGACAAAATAGTTAAGATAGTCCACTAACCTTAAGAGTAAGAAATAACCATAAGAGTGTATATACACGTTTATGGTCCGAACCTAGAGTTGAAATAGCGAGCGTTAGGCTAAATTGATAACTCAGCGCTGGTAGGCGTTGAAGGAAGTCAACCTCTTCACCTCTGTTGTTCTTTCTGCAAGAAACGCAATGGAATGCATGCAGGGTGGCATCCGTTGTGTAAGAAACCGCAAAATGCTATCTTAGTCGGAGCAGCTTTAGTGCTGTAAGATGTGCATTTCTTTCAATTTTGCTGACCTTATCGGACAGACAGAGTGAAACCCCCTTCAAAATAATAAATATTTATATTTATATCATCTCTATACAGTGGTGCACAATCGAAAAAGTTACAAAGAAGTCGACAGAAATACAAACACAAGCAAGCGAGCAGCAAATTTGTTGGTGGGCATCGGGAACCAGACAAACCAAGCATGTGCATGAAGTCGATTTTCGAAAGCCTTTTTTAAATTATGAAATGACTGCTTCGCAAAGTTCAGGGTGCGACAAAATTACCATGAACTAAAAATTCAATGACATTTTGAAATCAAACTTCGCAAATCAATTCTAACTATCAAATTTATCTACTACAAACATGGCAATGCGAAGCATGCTATCGGTTTCCAAAATTATCGCATTCACCCCCTCCCCCCACAGTCCTTCAGAAGTTCAACAAACGCTTCGCATGCGGCACGCAGGTACGGTTCATCAATTTCGTCCCAGGGTTTCAAAAGCGCTTCTTTATGAGAGTCCAAATTTGGGCGTCTGGTAGAGCAAGCTTTTTTCTCTAAGACGGCCCACACAGAATAATCCATCGGGTTAAGGTCCGCAGAATTGGGGAGCCATTCGTCGTGAGCGATGAAGTCAGGCAGTTGCTCGTCGCACCAGTCCTGGACCACCTTCGCTTTGTGTGCTGACGCAAAATCTTGCTGGAAGCACCAGTAGGCTTCTCCGAAGTGGGAACATGTCTTGAGAATTTTTTCCGGGATTTCCTTGCAAACCGCTGCGTTGATTTTCAGACCAGCTTCTACGAAAACAAGAGGAAATTTTCCTGAAGACGTGATTTCTCCCCAAATCATAATGGATTGAGGCTTTCTCGCACTTTCCTGAGGTCGTTGTTTGGCGGTAGCATCAGCAAGCGGGTCCACACTAATCCCCTTATTTTGGATGTTGAAGGCTGGATTCAACGTGAAAATCTGTTCATCGCTAAAGACGATCTCTCGAGCGCGTGCCATCGTGAATCGTTACAGCAACCTTTTTCATCTTCCAATATCCTCTTCTTCATATTATCCGTAAGAAGTGGGCATTTCAGCAGACGATAAGGGAACTTCTTAAGCTTTTCCCTGACTGTCCTCCCTATTCATCTTTCCCCTATTCCCACGTCTTTTGCCATCTGGCGCATCGATCTCCTGGCGTTCCTTCAGATTTTTTCTCCCACCAGCTTCACATTTTTCCGATTCGTAGCTGTCGTGGGACGCCCTCTTCTTTTCCTATCCTATTCGGTCTTCAAGTCTTTGTAGCGTTTTACTGTATCCTGAACCGTTCTTCGAGGCATTGAATAGATCTTCACAATTTCTCTCGCTTGCTTGTTGGCCTTCTGATGTTCGGCGAGATCTTTCTTAATGACGTTCTTCCGCCTTTTCCTTGGGGCTCCTCTCGGACGTTTTCCGGGTGCCTCGAAATTTAGGGCCAACTTTTCGCGGGATGATCCTCTCGTCTTCTGAGGAATTGTCCATACCACCTTAGGCGCTGCTCACTCATCTTCACCTGGATCGGAGCTGTCTTCACCACTGCTCTAACATCCTCGTTTCGCACTCTGTCCCGGCGGGTCCATCCTCATGCCCATCTGAGCATCCTCATTTCCGCAACGTGCAGTTGCCGCTCCTGCGCCCTATCTAGGGCCCAGCACTCACAGCCATAGAGGAGGGCCGGCCTCACTACTGTTCTATAGGGTTTGCCTTTGAGTGTCCTGGAGCACACGATCGCAGAGGATTCCTGTACACTCCCTTCATTTGAGCCGTGCTGCACTTATCCGTCCCTTAACTGCCCGGTCCACGCTTCCTTCCTCGGATGGATCGCTTCCGAGGAAGCGGAATTGTTCCACCTTTTCGATTACCTCCCCTTGACAGTGTAGGATCGGTTCGGTGCACTGCTCAGAGCTGATGAACTTCGTTTTCCTCACGTTCAGCCGCAGGCCGTTGCCTACGAAGGCTCCTTGCCACAACTGCACCTTCTCCTTCAGCTCTTCTCGGCTGTCGGCTATTAGGGCGATATCGTTCGCGTAGATGGGCCTTCCTCAAGGTGGTTCACTATAGAGTCAAGCGTCAGCAAGAAGAGGAACGGGCTCATAGCCGACCCTTGGTGTACCCCCACTGTGATGTCCACTTTCCTTGTCACCCTGTGTGAGTTCGTATCGCCGCTTTCAAGCCCTCGTACATGTCTCTTATGACCGTGACCAGACGTTCCGGGACACCCCTCCCTCGAAGTGCATTCCAGATTACGGCCCGAACTAGCCTGTCGTAGGCCTTCTCCAGGTCTAGGAATGCCAGGTAGCAGGGTTTTCGTTTCTCCCGATATTTCTCCATCACCTGACGAGCGATGAAGATGGTGTCTGTGGTGGACCTCTCAGGCATGAAGCCCCACTAAACCAGGGAGATGGGTACCATCTCCCTCAGGCTTGAGTCGACCAGTCGTTCGTAGATCTTCATCGTGTGTGAGATCAGTTTGATCCCTCGGTAGTTGGAGCATTCGGAAGCGTCTCCCTTCTGCTTGAAGATGGGGACTATAGTGCTGTTCCTCCAGTCATCCGGCATCTTACCTTCTTTCGTATCTCTTTTGAAGAACTGTGTCAGCCAATTCGCTCCACAGTTTCCAAGCATCTTCCCTGCTTCTACTGCCATCAGGCTCACTGCCTTTCCGAACTTCATCTTCCCTATAGCGTTGCGAACCTCTTCAGGACGGGATTTGTTCTTCATTTGGCTGTTCTTCTTGGACTTCCCGACGCGGGAATTCCTCATTCAGCAGTTCCTTGAAGTACTCAGTCAACTTTTGCGAGTGAAGCGGGAAAATTTCGGGAGAAAAAAGCGGGAGAAAAATTAAAATGTTTAGGTGCACGGGTAATTTTGCCGCACCCTGTAGAACTACAGGTGGCTGTCTTCTTGTGTCGAGTTGCCGTTCGAAAAGAGAAAGAGTTCCGGCATTTCTTACTTTGACTAGCGGTCCCATACATAATTTATCTGCATCAATATTTGAGAAAGGACTAACGGAAGACGATCTGAAACGCGAACACCTGGAAGAATAAATGCAAAGCTCACCTTTGACAAATTTGAAAGCCATTACAGTATCTGCAAAACTCTTCCTATAGGGGAGGCTCTTCATACTAAGCCTTATCAATCATGTTGTATGTATGCGAAGGCATTCCCATGGGGTCATAGATTAGATTAATAATAATCTTTTTAGAATCGAGACTCCAGTCTTGGTCGCAATATTCCAACCTAAGATGGGAAAGAGAATGCTTTGTAGAGTTTGTCAAAAATGATAATTCGGTAGTCAGGGCGCTGAAGTTGAATGACAGCTGCAGAAGTCTATTCCTTAGTTCTAGAACTAGTGTTTCTTCTCAGAATTCAGTTTGAGACTATATTCATTCGTTCATGAGAATCATTTCACAGGGACCCTGTTCATGAAAATTCCGATACAAGGTCTGTTATCGTTACCAAGTGCACCGAATGCTTTGCAGTCTGTATACTCATCAAAGTGACCTGACTGTACATAGTATGATTCCCTTCATGCATTTGCTGGAGTTCGTGCTTATCTAAAGCTGGAGCTCAGTCGGTGGAAACGTTTAGAACAGCTAACGCAAATAAGACGGTTGCTTATGATCTCATTGAAGCCGGAAACCTCAGGACCTAGGAGCAACTGATAAGGTTATTTAGACCAAAAGCTCTTCAGAATACTAATTGGAAAGGAACTCTGTACTGCAGTTGCAAAGTCAGATCAAACACGAAAGAAGCGCAGCGATTTCGCTAATTTTTCCAACTGTGCTACTGTTGCTCAAAACCCAGCGCGATGTCGGCGTAGTATCCTCGAGGTGTACTGTACCTTTCTAAACGCGGATGATGTTTTCTTCCCCATGGAACGGAATAAGCCAATTGCGAAACCTGGGGCCGGATTCATCAACGACTAACCCGCGGGTATAGGGGGTAGAGATACCTACGATGATGTCTGCGTCTCCGACTCTTACCTTATCTCTGCCTGACTCCTATCTTATCTCTATCCCTTATACCCCACATACCCAAGGGTTTAATTGTTGATGAATCCGGCCCCTGTTCAATTACTGACACAGCGCTCTGCAACTGTGGCTACAATCAGGCAACATACAGATTAAACACCACGGAAACCTGGGCTATAAATACACCTGCGCCGAATCAGAAACAACCCAAAGTGTTGTGCTGAACATTCGAGATTCCGCGTCACTTTCATATATGTAGTACAGTGAACTTTTCAACTTTTGGAAGTGAACGAATTCAATGTGGGTTGCAACGCTAACGTCAGAAGGGCCTGAAATGAGCCCCACAATAAGGATGCATATTTGTTGTCGTAAATCTTCAAAGTCACGGTTGCGAAGAATAAAAGTGTGTAGGGAATGTTTCAGGAGCGGTCCCGTCCTTCAGAGGTCTTATTTCTCCTATAGGCTAAAAGCAGCTAATCGCTGCAACGTAACATACCTTGCAGTGCAGCTGCGCGCTACATTAAGCCGGTTGGGGTATAAACCGATCTATCGAAGAGCTTTTACAGTGGTTGTGCTGGTTCTATCCCATCGCACGCATTAACCGCTACGAAACCGTAGAATTAGTTCTCCACGTGGCCTTCGTAGAGAAGGACAACGTCACCAAATTCGTGAAGGGCAGCGCTTCAAGGAGAATAAGGATAAGGGTTGGCGTTAGTCAAATCACTTGTGGGTGCCCCACGTGTCTCACCTCTGGAACATATAGGGGGTGTCTCAAAAAAATGTACACAGTTGTAAGCTGTCACAACGACGTTTTGTTGCGACCAAACCTCTTAGCGATGCGGAACTCGAACCCGCACCTCCCTCCGATCGGGCGGGAATGCTCTACGCCTTTACACCACCGGCGCCGTTTCATCGACGCAACATCCACACCTCGTGAAACCGATCACCACTCACCCAGTATCCGGGATGAACTGGCCGCTGATATCAGCATGGAAGCAGTTAAGCTGATGGTCGTGATAGAAACAATTCGAATCAGTTGCTTGCTAGAAGTTTTGGTCGCCATAAAACATCGTTGTGACAGCTTACAACCTCGTTATCAGCCAATTGAGGTGCAAAGAAACTGATTTGAATGTACACAGTGTTTGAGAGGTGATAACTTTGCTCATAGTATTTATTTTATTTATTGCATGCACACTAAGTACATGGAAAAATAATCTGTAAAACTACCAATAAAAAAGTAAAGCCATGTGAAAAGTGTTAGTACCACAGTTTTAAAACAGAAACATGCGAGGAAAGTGAAGCACAATAGTTAAAAAGAGGCAGTGAGCCTTGATTAGTTGGCTAAAACAAACACAACAGAAACTGAGACTACTAAGGAACCAAATATCGTTCTATCACGTTTTTGAAAGCACGAGTACCGCTCGGAAGCTTTTTAGTTCTACTTAGCCGGAAATAATCGGTTCCAGCTCTGATTGTAAAGAATCGTTGGCGTAGATTTAGTCTGGCTCGCGGAAATACTGTTGAAGTGGTCCCACCCCTTGTTATTGATTGCCTGCGGGTACAGAATTGATCTAGTTCAAGCCCACTTACACCACTAAGAATCTTATGGAAGAAAATAAGGTCAAATTTCCTTCTTCTTAGTGCAAGGGTAGGAAGCTTGAAATTTGCATTTCGCTCAAAACTCGATGGAATCCCATCATAGAGGAAACCTAGGGCTCTAACCATGAGCTTCCGTGTGAAATTGTTCTGCACTTTTTCAAGCAAAGCTATTAGTTTGGTTTTATGCGGATTGAAAACCGGTGTGCCATACTCAACTATTGGTCTTACGTATGTTTTATAGGCACGAATGAGCACCGTCGTGTCTTTTGTGCTGAGAACTCGAAACATTTTGTACATTAGGGCAGTAGCTCTCCTAGCAATCATCTTACAGTGAGTGTCAAAACTAAGATCTTGGGTGACAAGAAATCCTAGATCTTTTACCTGCTCGACCTTCCCTATGCATGACCCTTCTAAGTAGTAATTAAGCTTCTCATTTCGAGAACCTAAGTGCAGCACGCAGGTTTTATCCTTTGATAAAGGTAGGCCCCATTTGATTGACCATTGCGAAACAGCAGCAAGAGCGTCTTGCATTAATTTATGATCCGCCTCAGACGTAATACAAGTGTACAATTTCACATCGTCTGCAAAAGCACAACACTTAACACCGGAGCCGGTGATCAGGGCAGGAAGTTCATGTGTATAGATATTGAAGAGCACAGGGGATAGAACCCCTCCTTGCGGAACGCCACTAGTTATGGGTCTTGCATTTGAGAAACTGTCATTCACACGGACTATAAACTCCCTATTCGTTAGGAACGCATCAATCCATCTGATAATTAGGGAGTGAACTCCTACATGACTCAGCTTCCAAAGAAGTTTCCTATGCGAGACTCTATCGAATGCCTTCGCGAAATCCAGATACACGACGTCAACCGAGTGACCTTTGTCGAGATTGAAAGTCCAGTCGTTCAAGGCTTGAATCATTGCAGTAGTAGTTGATTTGCCTTTTACAAAGCCGTGCTGGAGTGGCGAAATAATAGATTTCTCATCAAGGTGCCGCACTATAGTTCGTTTGAGTATCTTTTCAAATAGACGTCCAAAAATAGACGTTATACTGACAGGTCGGTAATTCTCCGGAGATTCAAAAGGCGCTTTTTTTGGGACTGGGGTTACGAAAGAAATTTTCCACCTAGATGGGACCTCTGCTCTCATAAAACTTAGATTAAATATGAACTCCAAGGGACGCGAAATAATACCAGCCACCTTCTTGATAAACACTAATGGAATATTATCCGGTGTGGTAGAGTAAGATGCAGGCCAGTGTAGGAGATGAGAGAGGATGTCATCAGAATGAAACCAAACAGAGTCTCGCATCACAGGATAAGAAACCTGGCTGAGTTCAACGTTTGAATCATCATCAGCCATAAATGATTTTTCGAAATAATCCGCTAGCAGGTTCGCCTTAGCTTCATCGTCATACTCAGGATGACCGTTTTTGTTTAACAGAGTGCCCAACCTTTGCTTAGGCCTAAGCCTAGAATTAAGTAGTGTATAAAAAGCATTCTTATCATTAGATGCAACAACTTTCTTCTCAACCGAGCTATTATACTTCCCAAGCATCCTCTCAAATTTCGAATTCAATCTTTTGAATAACGCCCAATGTTCCGGATCGTTACTTGTTGAAGCAACTTCCCACGCCGTAGTTCTATTCCTATCAAGATCTGAAAGGTACTGAGGAAATCGATCCCGATTGAGTAGAACCTTTTTCATTGGTACAAACAGAGTAATACAGTGCTGAAGAATAGCAATAAAGAGCTCATAAATTTCATCAACCGTGCTCACATTGTTGAATGAACCGAACCAATCCACATTGGCAAGATAGTCCTTAATAATTTCATAATTGGCGTCCTTGAAATTTCTCTTCATGACATACTTACGCTTTGGGGATTCTATGTTGAGTTTGAAAGTAACTGAATTGTGATCACTATTACCCACCGGAGATCTTACCGCTACGTCACGTACTAAGCCGTTGGTATTCGTTAAGACCAAGTCCAAGACATTCCTACCCAATGTCTTTTCGGTGACGTGCTGCTTGAGTGAATGAGTACAGCAAAGCTCAACAAGGCCACCCGAGACAGGGCTGACCTTTTTCATAGCGGGACCAGTGACCCAGTTAATCTCAGGAAGGTTGAAATCACCAACTATGAGGCTTGGTTGCTCACACGATATGAGATCGCTAATAGCTTTATATAATTGGCCGGCCTTTGCGGTAACACAGGAGGGTGTTCGATATACAACGACAATTCGTATGCAAGAACCTTGAGATGAAACATCAATGCAAAGAATTTCATAAGAGTCCGGACAAGACTCTTGAAAAACCATGACCGGAGAGAGGGACTCTGATACAAAACAAGCTACTCCTCCTCCCCTTTTGTCTGTGCGGTCTGACCTCATCAACACGTACCGCAAACCTCCATAACCATAGATGGGAGCCACATCAACAGTCGAAGAGAGCCAAGTTTCGGTGAGAATGATTAAATCCATTTTTTGCGTGGTAACTGTATACGACAGAGCGTTGAAGTTTTTAACCACCGAACGTATATTAGTCATAAAACATGACAGGTACTGTACTTGGTTCCGAAGAAGAACTACACGTTTGTCGGTTTAGAAGCAGAGGTTTTGTTGAAATCTCGAACAATTGAAACACTACTCGACTGAGGTTGGGAGACGACAACGTCAGCAGATGGTTCACTCATTGCTATCAATCGAGTATTACGGCGCGCAACACGCTCAGTACGAGCTCTCTTCCTCTCCTCTTCACTTAAGGAGGGTCTAAGGAAAAGCTTGGAAATAAAGTAATGTTTCAAACGGTATGCACGTCTCAAAACCTGATCAACATAGAATGAGCGAGGTAAGCCTATTTTGACGAGCCTAGGAAACGACTTATTATAACGTCCCATACGATCTACGAACTTTATGTAACACTGGACACCTAGGAAATCAAGTATAGCTCGAACAGCACAAAAATCGTCGGCAACGCGGCCAGAAGGCGACACGGCTGTGCTCTCCGGTAGACCTATTAGAACGATCGATCGCCTACGCTCTTTCTCTTCGCATCCTGCACAGCCATGACTAGCCGGAGGGACTTCTGGTACTGAGCGGATAGATTGCGTTGAACCAACGGCAGCCGCACCAGACGCTTGGAGTGCTTTCTTGAGCTCCGCATTTTCAGTTCTCAGAGTCGAAATTTCCTCGAGTAGTTCACTGTTGCGACGAAGAGCTGCATGCAGAAACTTCCGATCCTCGATTAAGGTTCCAAGAACAGAGCGGACGTGGGTAGGCAGCGACTGGTCCTCTAGAACCAGAGCAACATCACGGTCGAAAGTGTCATCCTGCGTACCTGGGGAGGCGTCGAAACACAATCGTTTCCTCGAGCGGTCATACACAGGAACCGAACAGAGTGGCGTCTCCATTGTTCTTCGAATAACACCGTAGCAGGATAGAATGAGTAGTTCGAAGCTGCTCCGGAAGCCACGAGTAGAACGTCGAAATAGTAGAATCAGTGACGGAATGGTCGATTGGGTAGTAGTAGTAAGTAAAGGCACTTGAGAAGTTAAGAGTTCATATGAAAGCTTGAAAAGATAAAAATTTTATGAGATATGAGCGGTATGGACTGCGCCATGCACTCGTCTGAAACCTTGCATTTTGCACTCGATTGATTGCGTTTTGAATACTTGTAATACTTTCTCCGCAAAGTGGCCGTGTCGATCGATTTGTGCTTCTTTTAGGGTTTAAAACTTAAAAACGCATCATGGTCTGTACAAATGCAGGGTATCCTAAAAAAGCAGGTACGGTTTGAAAAATTCTTACATTACTGTTAGTGAATCTTTTGAAGATGTTTGAGACTCATAATAAGCATAACGTAACGAGATTTCTGTGGATTTGGAGTGCAAATGGTCAAGGTTGCGTCATGCCCACGCCTGATACCTTGAATTTTAGACTCGGACTTGCTATTATTAGGTTGTCACATAAGTTCTGTCCGATTTTCGACGGCAACTTTGCGATGTAGTATCTCAGAAGAAAATAAAGTTTATTAATCAAAGTAAGAACCGTTACAATCAATGCACTTCTGCCAACGATATACAAGAGCGATAATTCCATTTCGGAAGAAATCTGAATTTCTAGAAGCAATGAAACTCTCGAAGGCAATTTCGATATCTGCTACATTAGTAGAGTTTTTATCCTTGAGGAAACCATCGAGATGCTTGAAAAGATGAAAGTCCGTTGGAGCTAGGTCTGGTGAATAAGCGGGATGCGGGAGAACTTCATATCTCAACTGGTTTAATTTTTGGGTGGTCAGATGCGAGACATGTGGACGGGCGTTGTCATGAAGAAGGATCGGTCCTCTTCGATTCACCAGTGCAGGACGCATTTCAAGCAACTTTTGGTGAACCACGTCTAATTCACGACAGTGCCTCTCTGCCGTGATGGTTTCACCAGGCTTCAAGAAGTCGTAGTGGATAATACCAGTTGCAGCCCACCAGACAGTGAGCATGACCTTCCTCGGATGGAGGCTAGGTTTGGGAAAGTGTTTCGGCGGTTCTTCCTTATTCAACCATTGCGCTGATCTTCTTCGATTGTCGTACACGATCCATTTTTCGTCACAGGTAATTATCCGGTCAAGAAATGGATCGTTTTCGTTCCTTATAGTAAGGGAAGAACAGATCTACAGGCGACACCTCTGCTGCTTCTCAGTGAGTTCGTGGGGCACCCACTTATCCAGCTTTTTCACCTTTCCTATCGCCTCTAGGTGCCTCGAAATGGATGTACGACTGACCTGAAGTTCTCTCCCCATCTCACGCACAGTTCCTCGAGAATCGGCTTCCACTCGTTCTTTCAAACGTCCGTCATCACATTTGGCTGGTCGTCCTGAGCGGTCCTTGTCTTCGAGGTCCACGTCTCCAACCCGGGAGTTCTGGTACCATCTGCGCACGGTGCGTTCGTTAGCGGAGTCCTCTCCCCATGCCATCTTGATGTTTTGAGTTGCCTCGCTAACACTGCGGCAAAGCTTGAACTCATGAAGCATTATTACCCGCAAGTGCGTTTTTTCCATGGTTTCGTCCAGCACCTAAAACGAAGCAATGCTCACGACTTTTTAAAAGCAACACAACAAGTTTTATAGAGCGAAACAAACGCTACAAAATAGTGTACAACATATATACAATTACTTTCTCCGTACATGAAAAAAACAATCACAAAATAACGCCTATCGGGATCGGACAGAACTTATGTGACAACCTAATAATTGACCAAATTAAACTTACTGTTCTTCCTTTAACGTTTAGAACTTAACAATCACGTAAAACACACGAGACACGTGGCTTTGTTGATTGCACAATTTATCGCCCTCGCTATCGCTCTAATAATGATTTCTAATATCTGAGTCCAAGAGTCATGTCCAGCTCCAGGCCTTACTTCAAGGAGAAGTTTATCCTGAAGTGCTACTGGAAGTTCAAAAACATCGTCAAAGTGCAGAGGCGATCTGCCGCAAAATTGAGTCATGCCTGCGGTTCCTCAACAATCAATCGAGTCTGAAATGCAAGGTATCAGGCGTGGGCATGACGCAATCTTGACCATTTGCACTCCACAGAAATCTCGTTACGTTGTGCTTATTATGAGCCTCAAACATCTTCAAATGATTCACTAGCAGCAATGTTAGAACCTTTCAAACCGTACCTGCTCTTTAGAATACCCTGTATTTTTGCAAACCATGGTGCGTTTTTAAGTTTCAAACCGTAAAAGAAGCACAACTCAATCGATACGGCCACTTTATGGGAAAATTGTAACAGGTATTATAACAAGTAACGCAATCAATCGAGTGCAAAATGCAAGGTTTCAAACGAGTGGTGGTGCAGTCATACCTTTAACGCTCACATATCTCAGAAAATTTATATTTTCCTATGCTTTCATGTAACTTGAGCGCGTGGAACGCAGTCGGAGGAGGCGCCGGCTGTTGCCTGCAGCCGATGCCAGATCCCTGGTCCGGATTTCGCGCCCAGGCCAACCAAGCCTTCCATCCCTCCGGGATAGCAGAACTGGTACCAGACTTGTATGGGAAGGATAGAGCGGTGACTTGTTCATCGGCTGGCCGCCGCAAGTCATTGTATGGCCAAATAAGCATTCAACTCGCTTCCACGAGAACTAATTCTACTGTTTCGTGGCGGTTAATGCGAGTGATGGGATAGAACCAGCACGACCACTGTAAAGGCTCTTCACAGATCGGTTTATGACCCTACCGGCTCAAAGCAGCGCGCAGCTGCACTGCAAGGTGCGCTACGTTGCAGCGAATAGCCTAAAGGGGAAAGAAGACCTCTGAAGCACGGAATCGCTCCTGAAACGTTCCCTACACACCTTTATTCTTCACAACCGTGACTTTGAAGATCTACGACAACAAATATGCATCCTTATTGTGGAGATCATTTCGAGCCGATTTGACGTCAGCGTTGATATCGCCAACGCACGGAGACTGACAAAACTTTCGCTGAAACCGGTATAAAGGAAGAGCATTCGTCGGTCGTGCCTTGCCAGAAGGAGTGCGCGGCGTTTCTTTGAATAGTGTCACTGGCGTAGGGGCTTGACCTTACAGTATGCAGAGCAAAGCACATGGTGCGAGTTGGGTGCCAGCTGGTACAAAGTTCTACTTGCAACAAAGCACCCGTGTACCTGGGCGCAATCCTCTGGATCAAGCCATGCGAAAGAGTCATAAAAAGCAGTGCACAAAGTGCAGTAGCTGCTTGGTGACTTTGTAGTTCATGAGATGTTAGCAAAAATCGTTGTAACCTGGTACAAAATTGCATTTTTATGCTCACGAAGTTCCTCAAGTCCAAGAGAAGGGAGAAGTGCCATGACGGCATCGTTTAGCGTTTCATATTCAATGCCAGCACCCTCAGCTTTATGATAGACCCGCTTTGATTTTCTACGACGGAGAGATGAGCACAGAGCGAAAGTCATCTGGAGGCCAATTAGGGCCAGTACACTCGCAGGAAAATCGCTGACGCGCCATTCACTGAAAGCGACATCCTGAATTTTACTCAGAAGCAACGTGAGCGCGCTGGTGATTCGAAGTGAGGGGCTGTGCTGAGCTCGTATAGCCTTCCGTAAAGCTGCCTTCTTTGTCTTTGCAAAGCGACTTCTCTTCTTTAGTCGGCTCCTATGTCTTGCTTGGCTTCTCTCACACTGCTAAATATCTCAAAAGCAGTTCATAGACTGTGAAACGTTCTGCAGCTTTGTCATATCCATAATGTATATTCTTCGATTGGGCATATTCGGTACTAATTCATGTTCAATGGACGCTAACGCACTTATAAACATCCTAATAGTATATAAGCAAGAACGGTCGTTTGTCTGTGTGTGGGTGTGTGTTTGTTTGCACAGAAGTGTTGAAGGAGTGTGTTGGGAGGAAGTGTGGGTGCGGGGGGGGGGGGGGGGTTGTAGTTGTGCAACGTGCATGGCGATTCAGTAGACGTGCCGAACACGTCGCCAAATGCGCCTAGAGATGCGGTGCTGGGGGGGGGGGGGGGGGGGAGTGTGTTGGGGGAAAGTGCGGGGATGGGGTGGGTTGCAGTTGTGCAACGTACGTGGCGACTCAGTAGACGTGCCGAACGCGTTGCCCTTTTGGGTAATCCAGCTGCCACTTATCCTACTATACATAAGCGTTGCACAGAAGTACTGAGCATTCCAAAGCAGTGAGGTTAGTGGACGATCCGGAGAGAACGTTTATGGTAAACTTACGGAAGTGAAGAACGGAATCATGCAAAAGCACGCAGCAGGATTTTAAGTTTCACAAAAATTAATTTGGCACTCACAGCACGAGCCGTCCCCTGCGCAACGCGGGAGTATACCAAACGCATTTTCCTAGGTTGGTGATATTGCAAGGTCGCGCGGAGCGAGCAAGTGCGACAGACGCCGTTAGGCGTATCGGAGCACGTGTTTAGTTATATCCGAGAACACTGCGGAAATAGTGGGCTAAAATAATTGGCCACTTTTATCAGAAGGAGATTGCGGTGTTCAATAAGCACAATCTAATTTCGTTAACGTTTCGGAGAGCGTGAACATAATATTATACAAAGCCGGCCTATCCTTTGCTCTTTCGGCGGGAAAAGCACGAAAAAACTACGACTTATATTCTGGTCGTCGCTGCTGAATCCCAACCTCATGGGAGATATTTGCACCCAAAGATTACATCCTGAATATAGTTCGTCGTATCAACATTCTTAACATTTACAGGTCGCTTTTCACTTCATCGAAGAGATTGTCCAGTGCTGATCTCAAATATCGGATCTACTTTTTAAAGCACGCAATTTGAAGAGGGCTACCAAAAAGGGCTGGAAAGGGCTTTTTCGCGCTTTTTCTAGCAAAGACCGGAGATACCGCTAGTATTGTAGCTTCATTGAAGGTCGGTAGAAGATATCTGTCTGAAGGTTGCAATACTGCCAACGAACCTAATCTCTACCCTAGCCACGTCATTTATTGCGGTTTCACATGCAGGCTTCGATTGATTGTGCGGATCTTTTTGACGTAGCTTAAAAACCATGGCAATGAGGTTTCTTGCCTGGTATTCATCTCATCACAAAGAGTCACTGACACCTCGACTCGTTCCCTGGTAGAACTGCTGACAAAGTACAAAAAGAAATATGGTTGAAATCATTGCTTTCTCCTATTTTTCCTCACTTTTGTCTTAAGCATTCCTGATTTCGCACGAAGACCGCTTCAGAAACCTGTGTCGAGAAGCTTGTACATATTCTTAGGCACAGGTTTCTTCTACAGTCAGTGGCTGGACTCTGCTTCTGTCAGACTCCTCATATCTTCACAAGTGCACCACAGATGAGCGAATGAATAAATTTTGAAATTTGGATGACGTATGATTTTGTCCAACAATGGCCGAGTGGGGAAAACGGATAACGAACAAACAACAAGAAGCAAATTTCGTTTTGAATTGCTTTAATTTCAAAAACAGATCAGGAATGGAATTACAACCCTGACAAATGTTAAGGCATTCCTAATCACTTTAGTAATGCAATGAATACATTAACGACACTGTATGAGATTTTTTGGGCCTGTCAGTAAGAAGAATCGCTTCTTCTGTGCTTTCTTAACCGATCTCAAGTTCAGTCAGTTTGCACCCGACCAACCAAAACTCTCCTCCATGGTCGTTGAGTTGCTATCTAGCCTATGGAAGAAGGGCAGTAGAGAGGCCGTAAAGCTGCGAACTGAAAAGCTGCTGAAAAGTAGGACTACGACTGTAAAAAGTTACAGAATTTATTGCGATTTAAAACACTGAGGGAAAATAAGACGAAGGATGACCGACCATGTGGAAACACTCAAAGCCTGATAAGTCGCGCTTGGAGGGAGACGAATGTGAAATTCATTCACCTCATTCACCCATATTTGTCTCCATCCAACAGTAGCCTAGACGCCTTTTTTCTCATTCAGCACAGTCGCTTCGGTTGCTTCACTCAATTACGCGCTCAATTACTCAATTACTGGTTTTTCCTGCTGCGAAATTGAATTATCATTTTTTGAGTGATTCCTCCGACTCCTCCGACACTCCTTGCCTTTTCCGTTACATTAAGAAGCCGGTTGCTTCGAAACGGGGGACGGTCAGGAGGTACACCCGCCCCTGCAGGGGCGTAAAAGCTTCCTCTCATCCTCCTTGCTCACCCACCCCCGACCTCACTCACCTAGGCTTCACCGAGAGTCTAACGGCCGCCTTACGAAACCTTTGACACGCAAAACAAAAGTTTCCGGTCCGCAGAACAGCGGTGTACCTCCTGACGCCACGCCCCAGCAGGGGGGTGTACCTTCTGTCGCGCTGCCCTTCGAAACCGCTGCCGAATAAGGTTTGCATAACAATCTTGGATCACACCTACATAGATGAGAATCGCTGCTGTTATCCGACTGTACCTCACAATTCAAGGCAGTCGGAAATGAAATTATCTGCGATGGATGGAATACTAGCACTCCATCGGCTTGCTACTGCAAATCATTCTCAAGGCCAAGATCGCAGTCAATGACTTATAAGATCTGGAAGAGTATAAGAGGATTATCCAACGCATCCTGCAATGGAGTGCTTCCTTATACAATGGAGCAGCCTCACTAGCAAGCAATGCTGCGTAGCCTGTGCACGTGCCGAACACGTTGCCCAACGTGCATGGCGATTCAGTAGACGTGCCCAACACGTCATCAAACTAGACTGGAGATGCGGTGCTAGAGGAATGTGTTGGGGAAAGTGTGGGGGTGGGAGGGGGCTTGTAGTGGTACCTGCTATACTAATAGCACAGAGTCGACCGGCAAGCCGCTGAACGGCTGATTTTATAATAACAGAGAAGATGCCTTCACCTACACCTTAACATTATGACTGCACCACCATTGTTGTTGGAAATCCGGCAGAAAACGCGGATTTATCCTTGTCGTAGGGGAGGGGGCACGTAATATAAAAACTTTGTATCAAATCCACTTGAGACTTACCTAGCGCTCTTACAGAACAAGATAGGATCTAATCTAGAAAAATTCACAAAAAAAGAAAATTTCCATTTGTTTTCACCGCGGCTGTAAGCAGACAATGTTATGCGCTCTCCTCACCATGTTAGATCCTGGTTATAACATGTCAGGCGGCGTTCAGCACACGGCATGCCTCGATTGCGTCGCTCTACCCGCCGACATGGTTGCAAAACCGTGGCGAGTTAATTTTTTTGTTTGTTTTTATGTTCGTTTTCTGTTTTTTTTTAGATTCTACGTCGTTCTCCAGGAGCCGCTCGGTAAGTCTCAAGTGGATTTGTTACATACTTTCTAGTTATGTGCCTCCCCCACGAACTAGGATAGATCCGAAAATGCTACTAGAAAATCGTTCCTATCTAAATACTTTAAGCAATTGTAGGAGCGTCGCTATCCCATTTATCGTTGTAAAACCTACACCCATTTTAATCGTATTCATCATTACACTGCGGTACTTGATGCTTTATAACAGCGCTTTACTAAAAGGACACCATTATTGCATGCAATCAATTCGAACGCATTGCAGTCGTGGAACCACAGAGAATTATACGCAAATGCCTGCGCTAAACAATTCTAACTAGGAAGGGAGGGGGGGGGGGGTGGGTCCTCTGCTTCTAACGATAGGTAATAGCAGGTTGTATACGCTCTTCGCCTGCACATGACTTGTGGTAACAAGCCGATGAACAACTTAACGATAAGGCGTCATAGATGTATCGTACAAGTTCAGCAATCCTGAAGGAATGGAAGTCAGGCATCTATTTATCTAGGTCACCTGCGCCTAAGTGGTGAAACCCCTCACCTAACCATTCTGGGTTTTAACGCTCTCTGCTGCTGCTTAGGATCATTACGATTGTGATGGATCCTTTAAACACACTAACCATCAACACGTGCACACCTGAGAAGTTAGATAATTTGCGTGATCGTGGTTCGTTTATTCGTTGTTCCTAGGCGAACAAACAGTCGGATAACAAACAGCAGAAGAGATAGAAGGAAACACACGGTTAGTCCGCTCATCTCTGATGTGCACGCACTGCCCTGTTATCACTGATGAAGTTAGCTCGCCAACGAGGACCGAACAGTTGCGTTTTTACAGATATGTTGTTTATTTATCTATTTATTTGTTGATACACATGATACACATACACATGTTACATGCGCAGTTGATGTAAAACAAGGTGTCACATGAAACTTGAAACAGGCTGCACATGCAGCTACCAGTCACTCTACCGTAACCATCAATGACATGAACTCAAGTCAAAGTGAAGATAGACTAGTTGAATGGACCTAAAAATCTATCTATAAATTAGAAAAACACCATTAGAATCTAGAAAGAAAAAAAAACACTCACGATATAAAATAACGGAAAAATGCGGATAGCCAAAACGCGAGATTAACAACGTACTACGACTTAAAGGGGAATGCAAGAGATAGAATAATTTTAATTAGATAGCGTCGTTTGGTCAACCAGTTTCTTAAACGATGTCTGATTCAATAATAGTCCGCCTTAACAATCAGTGGGTTAAGGTAGGAAACAACTCTATATGAGAAGAACTGTGTTCGGAGCCTCGTTCTTGACGAAGACGTCATCAGCTTCTATGGGCCATTTCTGGTGCAGGACACTGAAAATGTAAAAAATTTACGAAAGTCGAGCGCGGATTTCCCTGTAATAGTTTTGTAGGTCAAGACGAGATCATTTTGAGTCTTTGCTCTAGACTAGGCAATCTGAACAGCTTTTTCCTTTCAATTCCGTTTGGTATGTACCTATAAGGTATCCCGCTGGAGCGCATAACAAGTTTTCTGGTAAAGTCGTTCTGTATTCTTTCTAAATAACGTACGTCTTTTTTAGGTGAGGGTTGGAAACTTTAGTGTCACACTCTGCTACGAGTCTGATGTATGTGGAATAAGCCTTAAGAAGTGTTGCGAAATGATTAGTTTTGAGAGCCTTGGAGAGATTAAATGTAGGGGAGACTGCTTTAGCTGGTGTATTTTTGAAGTGTGAGCTGAACGATAACTTGTTGTCGTAAGTAAATCCTAAATCGCGAGCTTCATCAACGGCTTCTGATTCAGCTTCCCCGATATGACAGGATGCTAAAGGAGCTCTTTTGTCGAGACAAAGTTCCTTAAGCCCTCCGCACACTATTGCGGCAAAGCGGCAGCCCTATCTTTAAGCATGGGGCAGAGTCGCCGCGCGAGGCAAAACTAGCCTCGCGCGGTCTGCCGCTGATGTGCCGCCTACGCGGCAGATGCGGTAGATGCGGTGCCGCCTACGCGGCAGACGCGGTGGCAGCGGCAGTAATCCTTCAAGGCGTTGTTTCCGCTTTGCCGCATTGGTGATTGAGCGAGCGGGAGGAGTGCAGCGTGAACTCTAGCACGCGACAGTGGAAGCCGCGTACGCGGCCGCCGCAAAAGTGTGCGGAGAGCTTTAGTCTTATGTAGATCTAGGGGTAAACCATTCAAAACTGACCATGTGCGAACGGAATTAACCGCGGGTTGGGATATGAGACGCTGTGGGAACTCTCAATAGTGCTATAAATCTTTAGGCCGTCGGTATACATTTGACAACTTACATTACTAGACGAAACGAGAGAGAGCAGTTCAGCAGTGTATATCAAGAACAGAATAGGAGACAGAATCCCCTTGGGGGCCACCGCTACTACATGAGTAGGAGCGGAACAAGGGATCAGTCACACGAACTTGATACGTTCTGTTTGTTAGGAAACTGCTCAACCAGCGATCAATATCCGGATGAATTCCTACAGACTTCAATTTATTTACCAGCCTATTGTGGGGAACCTTGTCGAATACGCGAGTAAAGTCAAAGTAAATAACATGAACAAGCTTATTTTAATCCAGAGCTGAAGTCCAATTATTTAGGGACGACAAGAGTGCTGTTTCACAAGACCTGCCCTTCCAAATCCCGTATTATGATTCGGGGCTTATAGAGTGCTCATGCAAGTGACGTAGTATGTGTTTCGCCAAGATCCTCTCAAACGCTCTAGAAAAAACCGAAGTGATGCTTATGTGTCTGTAGTTCTCTGGCCGGTCATTGGGGGGGGGGGGGGGGGTAGGAATAGGAGTGACAAATGAGTGCCGCCACCTGGAGGGCACCACACCTGAAGCGAAAGACAGCTTGAATATATATTCCAGAGAGAAAATTATAAGATGAAGAATCCTCTTCAGAAATGCCAAAGGAACAAAGTCCAGAGTCACAGGGTATGGAGAGCGAAATTTCAGTAGTTCCTGATAAATTTCTTCACCACTAAACCAGATACCATTACGCATTCCTGGATAAAGTGGTCCAGTTACCTCGGTTTGGGGTAGACTCGCGAATTCAGGATATGCGCACAGAACAGTTTTTACGAGAACCTCTGCCTTTTCGGGTCTCTGAAGAGGTACCACACTTTCGCTAATCAGGCTGGGAATACCCTGCCGATCTCTAATTCTGGATTTCAAGTATCTATATAAGTCAGCCCTTTTCTAGAGAAAACAATTTTACGCTTCAGATAAGCATAAAAGTTTTTAGTTGCTTTTTCCACCTTAGAATTGAGGACCTTAAATCTTTCTGCGTAGATAAGATCATTTTTCACCCGGGTTCGCGCCCACAAAAGATCCCTTTTGAGAGTGAGTCTCTCTAAATAATTCGGTAGTTGTACACAATTTTTATGTACTTACCGGAGAGGGACAAAAACAACCAGTGTATGCTGAATGACGGATAGGAACAGTTCATAGGCATCTTCTGCAGATGCAACAGTAGAAAGCGAACCGATCCAATCAATACCTTTCAGGTATCTTTCGATTGTGAAGAAATCTGCTCTGTTATAATCCTTCTTCAGTTATACTGAAACAGATACTTCGCAAATGTCTAGTGAAAAACTACACTAGCGTGGTCGCTGCCAACTATGGGAGTAGTGGTTACTGTGTCTTTAACAAGATTAGGATAATTACAAAAGGAACGTGAATAAAAAAATCAATGAAATTGTTGATGATTGCGAGCATTGTGACCCAGAACCTGAACCATTACTCCAGAAAATATCAGCAAGATTGAAATCGCTGAGATAAATTGTGGAAATATCCGAGGAGGAAAAGTCTCTGATGACTTTACATAACTGTAGAAAGGAGGAGCAACAGGGCGCTCGGTAAGCCAAAATAACCCTGGTAGAACTATCTTCAATGACAATGTCTACTACAAGGGCTTCATACGCATTTTTGACGGAATCAAGAAAAACTGGGTTAGTAGAGAGTTTTCCTGTAAAGTACGAATACACTTCCGCCTTTTTTGCATCGCCTATCACAACGAATGGCATGGTAAAGAGAGCTAACCGGGGTAAGTAGAGGAGAGGGATCGTGTGCACTATGAGGCCACGACTCGGTAAGAAAGTCTAGATCATATTTTCCTCCGAGAAGAGCTGTGACCAGCGCTTCACCATTTTTTACCAAGGAGCGGACGTTAGGTAATAAACATTTGATTTTTAAATATTTGATATCACTTCCAGATGAGCGAGACGAATACCAAGGAACACCAGCTAGTTTCCCTGAGTGGGACTATCCATTGAAGAGGCAAAACATGAGGATAACTAATGTTTTCATGAGCTTTCCGCTTTCGCGCTCTTTCTTCCTGAGAAAGGGAGGCTCTAATATAAACTCCCCTTTCATGAAATGTGCGAAGTCGCTAAGCTCGACGAATTGCGAGACGTTGGAAAAATGAGCATGGAAATAAAACCTTCAAAAGACTATTTCTACTAGCAGCAGGCCTACCAAGTCTGTAGACACTTACTGGAAGGCAGTCTACACCAATATAGAACAGGATATTGTGAACACTGAGAACATCATAACGTACACATCTCTCAATGTAAACATCACCGAGTTCAGGAACTCCACTTATAATGATTGATCGACGTCTTCCATCTCGTGTTCAGCCAGAGATTGCGTGGGGACAGTCGAGGGAGTTGATTTCGATGGATATAGCCGTCGACAGCGTCATGATCGGCCAGCTCGCCAACGAGCAAATCCATTGGGAGACCATGCTTCTTCCGGTGAAAGAGGTTTTCCTTGAACAGCATATCGCTGCCTTTAACTCCTCCATTATGGTATTGAGCGCAGTCTTCACACGTAGGGGAAAAGCAGTGGAGTCGTTGACCTCCTTGACAGCATCGGCAATCGAAACGCGAAAGGTCCGTGGGGCTGGGACGGGCGAGGTGTCGGGACAAAATCGTTTCCCCTCTCCATTCGCTCGAATTACAACAACAGAAGTAGACATGACCATCAGGAGCAGAACGTAGAGCCAGAATAATAGAAAGAAGGCGAAGTGGTCCCGACGGCCAAGAATACCAGATAAGCTCAGGCCTTTGCCTGAGACTGGACCGACCGCACGACGCGAGTTCAGGATGCCGATTGATGTCCCCCGATAATTGGAGTTTTTATGGGGTATTTTCCGTCATGACGTTACCATTTCGCCCTTTAAAGTTATCCCATTATCTACTTCACGCGTATGATACTCCAGGCAGAAGTTCGCAGTGCAGTTCGTTAAATTGTAGAAAGGGCTTAGAAGGAGCTTCTCAGTCAGTTTTCCAAGTAGAAGCTCGCTTTCTCCATTTTCTTCGTCAGCCCTGCTCCATAGGGCCTTCGCCTGTACAAAAAATGACTGACATTTATTACTAAAAGTTGGAAGATTGGCGAAACGAAATATTATATCGCCAGAATATCACAATTTACTGTATGCTTACCAAACCTATAGGATAGAGGGGATAGTAAAGCTCTCCGCACACTTTTGCGGCAACGCGGCAGCCCCTATCTTTAAGCATGGGGCAGAGACCAGATTCGCCGCGCGAGGCAAAACTAGCCTCGCGTGGCCTGCCGCTGATGAGCCGCCTACGCGGCAGATGCGGCAGACGCGGTAGCAGCGGCAGTAATCCTTCAAGGCATTGTTGCCGCATTCCCGCGTTGGTGATTGAGCGAGCGGGAGGAGTGCCGCCTGAACTCTAGCACGTGGCAGTGGAAGCCGCGTACGCTGATGTGCCGCCTACGCGGCATACGCGGCTGCCGCAAAAGTGTGCGGAGGGCTTAAGAGAGACGAGCCCTCGGATAGTAGGGAAGGAAGCTTCAGTCGACCCTACGTAACATCGAGCTGCACACGGAAACTTGCGCCTCCTGATAGCCTATCGCTACCTGATTTCTTCAGCTACATAGTTAGGTATTCTTCCAAAAAAAAAGTGTTCTTGTTTGATTATAGAAGAATGCGGTTGTATTGCCGTTCTGGAACTCTTTGTTATGATACTTTTATGGCTTACAATACTTTTTTATGATTGTTGCAAAAGCCGCTCATTATAGTGATGTCAACGAAATATCTCTACCAACTCGCAAAGATTTGCCATCCCCAGATCGAGGACATCAGGAAGTTTTTCGCCATCAACGGTGAGATCGGCCATCTTCTAACAGACCGCAAAAAAAGCGATGAAGCGATGGCGTGATTACCACGCGCCCATCCCTTCTATGGGTTTCTGTTCACGGTCCCGCTCACAAGATCACCGTGGAGGAAACAGAAGCGGCTCTGAAGAAGATGACGCCCTGCAAGGCGACAGGGCCGGATGATCTGGCAGCCGACGTTTGGAAGTCGAAGCTCTGGTATCCTGCTGAGTGGTTGGCCGAGTTCTTCAACCAGGTAGTAAAGGAGAAGAAAGTGCCGGAGTGTTGGCACAACAGAACGACGATTCCGATTTGGAAGAGGGAGGGCAGTGTTGCAGACTGCTCCAATTCTCGTCCGATTCGCTCGCTTTCGAACAGCATGAAGATCTTCGAGCGAATACTCGATAGACGAATTCGCGAAATCGTCACGCTCTCCGACAACCAGTGTGACTTCGTAGCTGGTTGTGGCACCATCGATGCCATTCATGCCGCCGCCTTCTGGTGGAGAAGCATCGCGAGAAACAGAAGCCGGTCCATATACCTTCCTCGACTAGGAGAAGGCCTTTGACCGCGTACTGCATGAGCTTATATGGTACGCTTTGCGACAACACAATGTGCCTGAGGAACTCATAGAGTGGGTGCGAATCCTCCACTCTTGTCTAAAAAGTCGAGTTCAAGCTACAGCTGGAACCTCAATGGAGTTTCCCATTTCTGTTGGGCTACACCAGGATTCTGCGCTTTCCCCACTCCTCTTTGTTGTCGTCATGGATACCATTACGACAGACCTCCAGAAGCCTGTCCCATGGACATTGCTCTAGGCTGATGACGTGATGCTCGCTAGCGAAGAAAAAGATGATCTCGAGCGGCAGGTGCAAGCTTGGTGCGACCACCTGGCGATGTTCGGACTCAAACTGAACCACAAGAAGACCGAGTACCTAACGACTGACGTATACGAGACCGGCTCCATTAAGATTAACGGTACTGAGCTTTCACTCGCTTCGTTGTTTAAATAACTGGGATCATCACTAGCGTCTGACTGCGGTCTGATGGTTGAAGTGAACTCACACATGAGTGCAGCTTGGTCCAAGTGGCGTTCGTTGACTGACGTGCTCTGCGATAGGAAGATACCAGAACACTTGAAGACGAAGATACAAAGCAGTCGTGCGGCCAGTAGCAATGTACGGCGCTGTGTGTTGGCCAGCGACTAAGGAAGTTGAAACGCGCCTCAGCGACCTAGAGACGAAGGTGGTGCGCTGGACTGCTGGAGCCACCCGTATCCGAAACGATGTCGCGGCTGAAGTTCGGTGTCGCGCCGATAGCGGACACACGCTCTGCGTGGAACGAAGACAGCGTCCAAGTCCTTGAGTTGGAAGTGTCAGGAAAACGACCTAGAGAATGCTCAAAGCACCGTTGCTTGAATACGTTACACATGAAAGTAACTGGCGTCCACCGTGATCAAGCGTAGGATCGGGAAAGGTGGTGTCACGACACCAGAAGAGCTGACCCTGCGACGAAGCAGGACAAACGCTGAAGAAGAAAAAGATAATACTTTTTTATGATTGTACCTCATTATACGTACATGCAAATACCTTCTCGTGACTCTCAAAAAATGAAAGGAAATCTCCACGTCTATCTTGTTCAAACCTTGGTATTGTAAGTTGTTAGTCAGTTAAGATTTTGTGCCAACACGAGGTTTTGGGTGGATCTTTATTTAGCAGGACCTGACGTTTCGAGTTTTCGTCGTTTTCGGAGGCCAATTGGATCCATCGCAAGGGCTGATGTTTGGCGGTAGCCAGTAGGCACGAATTGGCATTTATCCATTCGTCCCTACTGGTATATCCAGTTTTGAACCCGTGATAAACAGCCAGCTTTTCCATATCGCTGCAACACAGCAGCCGATGCACCAGCGACAAGAACTGCTCAGGACACTTTCAGCTACCTGAGACTTGGACTCCTTCAGGATGCTGTCCCTGTTCTTCTGATCAGAAAAGAAGGTGGAAGCGATCTGAACAACGTGCATCCGAAGAACGCCTCGTCGGCAGTCGACTGGGTAGGTCTTGCTGGTAGCGCTCGAAGGTATAGACAAAATACGTAAAATTTCATGGCTGCATAGTAGCTTGAATCGAAAAAAGTCGAGAATAAGAGTACATTTATCAGCCATCTGTATAAGGAGGGTATGCTCAAAGAAAGAGAGTATGGTTCCGGCGTCGTGATAGGTGAATACCCTGAAGATCAAATTCTTCTCTGGAAGATCCCACTCTATGGAAAATTACCGCTTTTCTGTTGAACCTGTACGAAAGTTCTGTTGCGTAGCCTCTCCGATGCAAAAAGCAATAGCGTAACAGTCAGGGTATGTATGAAAGGCTATGATGAAGTCAATCCCAAAAGGGATTGATTAATGCAGTTCTTTATGCTTTTATCCCTAATGAAGAGTGGAGGGTGCACGACAAGAAGGGTTATGTATACCAAACCCGTCGTCATCGTCGGAAATCTACATGAAGTCATCTGCTCTAACAAGGAAAGAGTCTGAAGCGTATGTTAAGGAGCAAAGGATAAAGGATAAAAGACGACGTTGTTCAATCCCCTTTGGAACGCGCCACGCATTCTAGTTCTACGGGATCGTGGAGGCGATTTGAATGCGTGTTTGGCCATACCTGTGATGGCCAGCCGATGAACAAGTCAGCGCTCTATACTCCCAGGCATGTCTGGTACCAATTCACCGACCCCGGAGGGATGGAAGGCTTGGTTGGCCTGGGCGGGAAATTCGAACAAGGAACCTGGTATCGGGTGCACACGACAGTCGGCGCCTCCTCCGACTGCGCTGCACGCGCCCGACTACCCAAGGAGTATCCTACTATATATAAAGCAGCAAGCGTGTGTGTGTGCGTGCGCGTGTGCGTGTGCGTGTGTCACACTGTCCGTCCGTCACACCTGAGTTGGGGCGCGGCAGCCGAACACCTCGGCAACCGTGCATGGCGAGCCGTAGACGTGCCGAACTCGTCGGCAACCGTGCATGGCGAGCCGCAGACGTGCCGAACACGTCGGCGGCACGAAACTTTAGCCGTGGGGATAATCGAGGTCGCCGAACACGAATCTGAAGTCGACCAATCGATACCGATCGATATTATCGATTTTTTGAGGATGGTGCTCAAGTGGCGCGAAACTTCGGCCCTGGGGGTAATCGAGGTCGCTGAACACGAATCTGAAGTCGACCAATCGATATCGATCGATATTATCGATTTGTTGAGGATGGCGTTCAAGTGGCGCGAAACTTCGGCCTTGGGCGTTATCGAGGTCGCTGAACACGAATCTGAAGCCGACCAATCAATATCGATCGATATTATCGATTTTCTGAGGATCACGTTCAACCGGCACGAAACCTCGGCCCTGGGGGTAATCGAGGTCGCTGAACACGAATCTGAAGTCGACCAATCGATATCGATCGATATTATCGATTTTTGAGGATCACGTTCAACCGGCACGAAACTTTAGCCGTGGGGATAATCGAGGTCGCCGAACACGAATCTGAAGTCGATCAATCGATACCGATCGATATTATCGATTTTTTGAGGATGGCACTCAAGTGGCGCGAAACTTCGGCCCTGGGGGTAATCGAGGTCGCTGAACACGAATCTGAAGTCGACCAATCGATCGATGTTATTGATTTTTTGAGGATGGCGTTCAAGTGGCGCGAAACTTCGGCCTTGGGGGTAATCGAGGTAGCTGAACACGAATCTGAAGCCGACCAATCAATATCGATCGATGTTATCGATTTTTGAGGATCACGTTGAAGAAGATCAGCCGATCCATCTCAATTAACATAATGGTCAGAAGGCCTAGGGAAGAATAGGAAACCCGTAGCGGCCATGGAGTCCTATTCTCGGGGTTTGGGGGCGAAGCCCCCAACCAGTCGTAGGCGGCCGCTAGGCCGCCGAACGACTGGTGGGGTCATAATGGGATACGGCGCAGCACGCGTTTGGGTGTCTAGTACCCGCGATGCGTCTACATCCAGTGCGCAGGTGGGTAGAGGGTTGACTCGTGCGAGAGACGTCAGTGGTTTGGTTCCTCTGCGGTGCTGCATTTTTGCTTGTGGTTGAGATTTGGGGGATTCTGACGTCTATACCATTTTCAGACGTTTTCTGCGCATTTTTTTCCAGCTGCACGATGTGGTAATCAACATGGTGGTAAGTGTTCAGCACCAGTGATACACAGGTACAAAGTGCCTGTGTACTGAATCGCGATTCTTCCTCCATGATTATGAGCACGCCACCGAAATCCAATTGAAGACGTACCCATTCCTTCGAAACAAGTGTTCCACCCGAAAACGTTATCATATGCCCACTGCTTGCTTGCCTCTCCACGTCCATCAGTTCATCTTCCGGATCCCAATCTTCCTCTTTTTCTTGCACCACTTCCAGCTGTTCGTCTTCGTCAACTTCAAGTTGACGTGCTTCGAAGTCCTTGAGTATGCTGGCCATCCGTTCGGCCAGCTTGATTTCTTCCCTCGAAGATTCCTTGTCAAAAGGTGGGCCACACTTCAGCGTGAGCGGTGGATCACCACTCGACCATCGGCGGACATTGTTGGTGTTAGGTTCTAGAAAACCCTCAGAGACCTCTGATTTCCAGGTGTCAGGCAGACATGACGGAAAGAGTGTATCGATGCCGCTTAGCTTAATTTGCGGGATGCGCACACCTCGTTTCTCATTTGAACCACCTCCGACGTCACATGTTGGTCTCTTGAAAATCCGAGCAGGATGGTTTTTCCCGAGGCCTTCGGTCTATGTATGGAAACAGACTATGAAGAACCTGTAGCCTTGATACGCTACCCGTAAGGTGCCCAGTGGTGCTTCATGCACTTTCTACCTGTGTACCATTGGTGTTGAACATTTATACATCACCATGTTGAATACCACAGCGTACAGCTGGAAAAATGCACAGGAAACGTCCGAAAATGGTATAGACGTCAGAATTCACCAAATCTCAACCAATCAGTTGAAATGCAGAAATGCGGCGCAGAGGAACCAGATGCCTGACCTCCCTCGCACGAGGCAACCCTCTACCCACCTGCGATCTGAGCCACTGGCTGCAGAAGCATCGCGGGCGTACAAGACCCCCAAACGCGTGCTGCGCTGTATCCCATTGCGACCCCCTACTCCTTGAATTTAACGACTTGGCAAAAAAATAAGGACATTTTTAAACCAATTGAGGGGTGAGGATTCTCCCTATATGACTCGTTCCGCCCGTTCAGACATACGCTTCAGACCCTTCCCTTGTAAGTCACTAGGTCTAATCCCAACAGGGAACAATGTGTACTAACAATTTCGAGCTGAAATGATTGAATTCTTTCAGGAAATTTAGGCATCTATGTTTTCATCTTTCGGTACATGTCGCGAAGACGCACCGCGGGGTGCGGGAACGCACCATTGCTCCTTCCATAATCGCGTGTCCTGCCTGTGCGGCTGAGCAGGCGCCTAAATGGCTACTACAGTTAGGGTAGGAGAGACGACACGTTCAGGCACCTCCGAGGTTCGTCTTTGCGACATTTACCAACTTTTCCTACTTACAGCGCCTATTTTCTTCTCAACTACGAACTCTTTCCAGGCTTATGTTAGTTTCGTCTACTGTTCGATAAATTAGGGAGCAATTTCTGATTAATCCCCACCTCTAATATGCGTTGGTTGAAATAAGTGAAATATGGGTTGAAATAAGTGGAAGTCGTGTTGATCAGTTGCGCTCTTTAATACATGAGAGACGTAATCATTTTCAATCCAACAAATATGCATAGTGGGGAGAACTCCACCTTCAGACACGACCGGAAACTTTGAACAGCCTGGATGGTTTGTAGTGACTGTACTCTACGAGCTTGCTGAAATGCTTCTCGAGGATTCTTCCAAAGTTCCTTAAGAGAGAAACATAGACCATAACAGGGGCACATCATCATTCGTTGTCCTAGAAAAAGCCGGCATTCTGGCACTTCTTGCTGAAGTCGGCGGCCATGTAGTTGCTTTAGGAATCCTGGTTCGTCACACACAGATGTTTTCCTATGACGTACCTATTGATGTTTGTGGATGTCAAAAAGATAAAACGACGCCGGTGGTGTAAAGGCGTAGAGCATTCCCGCCCGGTCAGAGGGAGGTGCGGGTTCAAGTCCCGCCTGTCGCTAGAAGTTTTGATCGCAACAAGACATCGTTGTGACAGCTTACAACCTCGATACCAGCCCCTTGATGCTTAAGGCAACTGATTTGAATCGTTTCTATCAAGACCATCAGCTTAACTGGTCCGATTATGATATCAGCGGCCGGCTCATGCCGATATACGGTGAGTGCTGATCGGTTCCACGAGGTGTGGATATGACGTATTGACTTCAGTGCTAGCTTTGTATGATGTCAGACGGGCCGGGAAGTGGTTGGAGAGGGTAGACCTTTCCACATGCCTCGTTCACGCTTAATTTGGCTGCCGCCTCCTGCCAGCGCGAGGAGGTGTTCCTGTTCGTGCCGTTTTTCGGTGCTTTCACTTTTACTTAGCCACCTCCTACGCAGTTGCAACACGTTTTCATTCCAGAGCTGTTCCTTTGGAATGTGCTGCTCGTAGTTCCGTTTCGAATATCGCCCTTATCTATATCGAGTAGTTTTCGCTTTATTGCCCTTTAGACCTCTTAAGCACAATTCAAGGCACAGAAACGAGTCGAATCCTACATTCAGAAATTGCTTCATGCCCTCTCCTTGTCCACTTCTCTCGCAACAAGATTTGTTGACCACTGCATGATTGTTGCTAGTCCTTATCGCAGATGAAAGCCTTCTTTGATGAGACGAAGCCGTGACGTCGTATTTTCTTAATCAAATGTAACGGATGGCTCGAATTCTTTTTTTAGAGGACCTTTCATTCTGGAATAATTCTGGCACTGTGTATATCGCTTCTGTAGCGCCCTACGTTGATATTTGGACATCTGGACTTCTGGAAAGGTGTACATATCTCGCTTGACTAGTGCCATTGTTTTGACATTTACGTCTTTGCTTTTGGAACGGGGCCTCTGATAAATAACGAATCAACACGCCGAAGGTGTACTGAGACAGTAAATTTGGTTAAAAGCACCTTAGCTGTGTGTTAGGGGATTTCATACTTTGTCGTGTTTCGCTTTCCTAAACGTGAGCTCAATAACTTGGGCTACCTATCACGTCTCATAAAACTGTGAGAAGGAACGTGTGCTTTAAGGCAGTTCTAGAAGAGAGACAAAAACGCTATTCTCTGACAAAGAGGGAGACTTTGATGTGCGCAATACTTGAGCTGCATTGCAGATTACCGGGTTCCAAGGTTGTTTTCTTTCGTACTCGTCCTCCCTGACAGGATTATATGTGTTTTGGGTTTCTAAGTTTCTTTCCATTTTTGTAGAGCACATTTTGGATTGATGAACGGTACTATAGTAAGCTCGCAAACTAGACGAAAAAATTAAAGTAAATTTCTTGTTAGAGGTAGACCTGCACCTTCAAAGATGTATCACTTTCTTAGAACTTTTTAAAAAAGCTTCGTGCAATAAATTGCATGGAAGGTGCTAGTTTTTGAACGACTCACATATAATAACTGACGGAGAGCGTTCATCACTTCCCTTTTTTATTTAGTTTTATTGCCTTTATTTACGCTTGCTCACTGTATCTCGACTATACTGGTTGTAGTTCTACCAAAGAAAACTGCCAGAAGAGCCCTCGTAGAAGACGAAAAGCAAATTCGTCGACATTCACGGCATGAAATGCAATAAAGGCGAAGTAGTGACAGTTGCGCGCTCTGCCAGTTAGGCGGGGCTCAACGTTGCCCTAACGCAGTTCTACAGTCATTGCCTGACGCTGTACGAAGAACCCATCCGGCTTTCCGGAAAACTCCGGGAGAAAAGGGGAAGAGCCTTTGCCTTCCTTCGGTTCGTTTCTTGCACTTACTTTTTCGCATTAGTTGTGCTTCGTAGCGTTTTCTTTGTGTCTTCTATCCTTTTTCAACTAACACTTATGGATAATTACCAAAAACAGTGCAAAAGGAGACTCGTTGGGAAGCACATAGAAAAATTCTTGTGAAGAAATCGAGCGAGAAAAGCGGTCCATGGAGCCCAAAAGATACTAAACAACTGCATGGAAAAGTGAGGGCCCATACGAATAAATTGGTCAAAAGCAAGAAAAATGTTCTCGAAACATTAACTCGAAATCGACTGTATATTTCCACTGATTCAAGTAAGTAGAGTGTTTTCTCGGCATCGCAATGATGGCATCGCAATGATGAAAGGAAATCGAAAAAAATCGTCAGAAGTGAATTTTCATGAAGAAAAAGTAAAAATTGAAAAATCGCGCGTAAAATGTCGTTAATGCAATTTAACGGCAATTTTCGTCCTTAAAGTTCGTTAAAAAGTTTTAACGAAAAATGCCGGTAAATTCGGTAAATCGGTAAATCTTTAATCGTTAAAAACACAAGCCTGTTCACAAGACCGCGATTGAGGAGGAGGACTCAGCTGTGAACAGAGGAGAATAGGAAGGAAAATGTAATGCGTGGGTGGAGTGCGTTCAGGAGCAGTAGCCACCACTTGATTTGAGGAAAAATTCTTGCAACGGAACAATTTCAGAAACGTCTATATGGCAGCTTGCTCAGTCGTAGTATTGAGCAATCTGATGGCATACAAAACATGAGCTTGCTTAGCTATTGTTCGTTTTCCACGATCTTTTAAGCTTTATCTGCACCCTGGGTTCTCCTGCAAAAAGCGTAGAAGTAGAAGAAGTAGAAGTAACCACACAAAAGGTAATCGGATGAACGCCATCTCTTTTAGATCCAAGAATGCTGTTTAGAAACGAAACACACATTCCGGTAGAGCGACAATCTTAACACCAAAAGCGCGAGGTAGCACATCCCTATTAATTTGTCCCACTTCGCTTCTGGAAAAGGGTTACTAATAGATGTCTGCCTCCTCAAACTTTTGCTTTTCCTTTATAGGTCTTTCTCGAGAAAATATCTTGCGCTATAATAAGCCCAAAAAAACAGAGTCTGACACCTTTTTTGAAACAGGTTAGGAATAAACTTCCATAAGGATAGGGACGGGTTTTGTTGCTGTAATAATCACGGACAAGCAGCGGAAGCGCAGCCAAACTGTGCAATCTGTGCTTAGGTGATGTTGCGCAGTTTATTCGTCACGGACAAGCGCTAGAGGATTACTAAAATACATTTTGGGGTCGGATGCATCAAGGACTTACAACAATTTAGCAGAGAAAATACAGCCGAAATTCCTGATAGCGTGTCTCACCAACGAGCGATTTGGTGAAATGTTTCATCATACCGCTTGATAAGCAGCGCTATCAGGGATTTCGGCTGTATTTTCTCCGTTAAATTGCTGTCAGTCGTTGATGAATCTGGCCCCAGGAAAGGACCCACTAAGCGGCTTGCTCCGTAATCAGATGCGACTCGCTTCTATATACGCGATTTTTCGAAAGCAACGAGTTATGGTCATTGGTCAGCAAGTGATAATGATTCAGGAGACTTGAAAATATTGTCTGCCACGTCTCTGATGATTGCCGCTCGCATCCTGACGTACTGTTCATGTGGTAAGCAGTGCGTTCGTCGACCCATTCTTCACGTTGCTCTTCGCAACCTTTTCGAACGTAGTAAAATCGTGAAAGGATTGTTGTGCTTCCGAGTCTTCTAAAATAAACATCCGAGCCACATCCCCTCTGTTGACATAAACTATTATACATCCATTAACCTACACCATTGGGGAAGCGAATCCACGCGTGTTTTACGGGACTCAGAAAACTACTCATGAATTCAACTTTTCTTTAACACGAACGGATGTGCGTGGCATGAAATTCTTGAAACTTTTTAGAATCACGTGGTGCACCATTTGAGGACTATTTTTTGACAATATCCTACTATATATATATAAGCGAGAACGGTCGTCTGTCTTTGGTAGAGTGAGTGTGTGTGTGTTTGTTTGCACAGAAGTGCTGATGGAGAGTGTTGGAAGGAAGTATAGGGAAGGGGGAGGGGCGGGGGTTGTAGTTGTAACCAGTTGTCAACTGTTGTAGTTGTCGACAGGCGTCCATGTTCAGGCGACATGCCACCAATGTCGCGCAAAGGGTGTTCGGATTCAGACGACGTGTCACTGATGTTGTCCAAAGCAGGTCCGGCTTGAGAAGACGTCACCGACGTCGTTCATCAGGTGCCTGGCTTCAGAAGAGGTGTCACCGATGTCGCGAAAGGCCTGTCCGGATTCAAACGACGTGTCACCGATGTCGCGCAAAGCACGTTCGGGTTGAGAACACATGTCACCGTTGTTCAACAGGCGTCCGGATTCGGAAGAAGTGTCACCGATGCCGCAGGAGGATTCCGGATGCAGACGACGTGTTACAAGTGAAGGTGGGACCAGTAATGGGGAACCGGTGAAGGATGGGATTCCAGTAGGGGGGCCGATAAAGGGCTGACCAATAAAGGAGGGACCAGAGAAGGTGGGACCAGCAATGAGGATCGGTAAGAGGGGGATCCAGTGAAGGGGGGGGGGGGGGCGGTGAAGGAGGGGGAGGGGTCCAGTGAAGGGGGACCGGTAGAATGTTGACCAGTGAAGAGGGGACCAGGTGAAGGGGAGACCGTTGAGGAAGGGACTAGTAATGGGGACCGGTGAGATGGGGGAGAAGTCCAGTGAAGGGGGGACAGGAAAAGGGTTGATGAATAAAAGGGGAACCAGTGAGGGTGGGACCAGTAATGGGGATCAGTGAAGGATAGGATGACCAGCAAACAGGGGAGCAGTAAAGGGAGGTCCAGTGAAGGTGGGAGCAGTAGTAGGAACCGACGAAGGGGGAGGGGGACCAGTGAAGGGTGAACCGGAAAAGGGCTGACAATAAAGGGGAACCAGTGATAAGAGACTAGCTAAGGGGGTTCAATGAAGGTGTGGACCTGTTTTGCCCTATTCCGCTATGCCTTTCTATATAGCAAAACCAGTTTTTTTAATGAATGAGAGAAGGGCTAAAGAGGAGAAGAAGACGTTCTGGGTGTTCTATTCCCCGGGTTTGGGGCGAAGCCCCAACCAGACGTTTGGCGGCCCGTAGGCCGTCTTTATAACATTAAGGCATTCACCAAATTTCTCAACATCAATTAATAAATCTATTGCGTGTGGGAATAAAAGAACAACAAATAAAGTGAAAGGAAGCATAGTAGAAGAACTGGCTTCAATAGGCTGCATTGTCACGACCTTTAATAACAGAGTAAGATGAATGTAACACAACGGCAGGAAGAACGGCAAAAGTTTTTTTTTTGAAGCGACTAAATATTAACCCTTCAGGTGCACAGGTAAAACGCTTTTGGACTTTGCCAACCCTTCAGGGGTCTGCACTTTTTTGCTCAGCTAGGAATACTCCGATGCGGCTATGAAACTGAAGGAGTACCGTCTAAGCGTTGTACGTGGCTGTTTAAGCACCAGCTTACGCTCAAGTCTGGCGACAAGCGGCAAAGACGCTACTCTTCCTAGTCGGGACCTGCTGCTGCTATTCGCCTTCCCGTCTTCTGTCTACACTCTAGCCATTCCTGCCGCGGTCGGCTAGAGCGCAGACAGACAGAACGCTGCAGCGGCAAATCAGTGGCCGGGTAGTAATGATGTGAGTCATTATTCCCGCTGCCGCACTTGCGGCGCCGCCGCCATCGTCGCCCAACATCGTGCCGCAAAAGTGGCACCGCTCGCCGCCGTTCGCCGCGGCAAACTCTGTTTCACTGCCCTATGCTTAAGGATAGCGCCGCCGCTTGGTCGCAAAGGTGTGCGAAGTTCTTTAGACGCTAAGTGCTGAAGTATTTCCCACTTTTGCCAAGTGTATGCCATGAGTCCTTTTTCTATTTTTCGGTCTTGCGACTGATATTATGTTCATTACGCAGCATCATGTAGGGCGTATGTAGCGCAGTCGGAGGAGGCGCCAACTGTCGCATGCACTCGATACCAGGTTCCTGGTTCGGATTTCCCGCCCAGGCCAACCAAGCCTTCCATACCTCCGGGGTTCGGTGAATTGCTACCAGACTTGTTTGGGAAGGATAGAGTGCTGACTTGTTCATCGGCTGGCCACCGCGAGTCATTGTATGGCCAAATACGCATTCAAAGCGCCTCCACGATGTCCCCTAGAAGTAGAATGCGTGGCGCATCCCAAAAGGGATTGAGTAACGAGGTCCATTATCATTATCATGTATGCATCATCATGTAATGGCACATCGCACACCGACACTTCAGAGATGACTTCATAGCTGAAAGTCGAAGGAAATTCCAACTCTCCGATGTGCACCTAATCGGGTTCTTTGTTTGAATTCTTGTTTGAATTGAGCAACTCGGACTATCCTCCCGTTAGGTTAGCAGTCGAAATGTACTGCTCTGTCTTGACCTGCAATGTATGAGTGAAGGAGTGCTTCAAATTGTATAAAATTTTGTCTAGTCCAACCGTTTTTATACGACTAACGATAAGCTTTTGTTGCAGCACTTATGGCCCACCCTGTACAAAAACATTGAACCAGGTCCTGCTGCTGCCTACTTGCTGAGGCTTCTCCCAGATGTTATAGTGTTTATCTACAGTAGTAGCTAAACCTGTATTGTTCACTTCTTGTGGAGCCCTGTCCTCTGGTCATCATATTCACGTGCTCTCAACGGCTTTCCTTAACTAGACCTCAATAATGCTCACTGATATCAACCCTATGCACCCGCCACGTGCACGGGTTTACGGACGTGCATAGAGTCAGCGTGGCAGACAGATAGAGTGGAACTCGTTATACGTACGGTAGGGTACGATTTGAAATTTCTTCTTTATGGCTTGCCATTAAATGCCAGGTGGATCCATCCCTTTATTGAATCCCCCTCACACATCTGTTCACATCTTGCTTGAGCTCATTCAACAAACTTCATACAATCTCAGTATAGACTCCGCATTTTCATGATTATGTTATACCAAAAGCGAACACATTGAATGACTGAAGCTCATGTATAGGGCAGAAAAAGGTTTCCAAGTGATTACGTAGTAGTGTGAATGTGCAGATTTTTTCACTAAATGGGTGTTTTAATAAAATGAGTTTTGACGATCGCGTAGTTTTTACTTGATTGCCGGAGTTTACCAACCTTATAATAAGTAATTTTATCGTTCCATACATTGTGCAAATGATGGTTCGGCCTAAACAAGTGCTCCCTTCTTTCATTAGCGTGCTTCCATTGCACTACAAGTAGCATAGCGATATCACTACCGATAGGTAAATTGGTATCGATCAAGCTACAAGTGACTGAATACAGCTGATGACAAAAAACACAGTTCAACGGGTAGTTGAAAATTTCGTTTTTCGTTTCGACCGTTCTTAAATTCAACTGACAGAGAAAAACGCAAACGACCTGTTCAAAATTGATTTTCATCGCGCACCAGTTTCTATCAACTTGATATTGATCAAAAACTTTTGTTGGATAATTAGCGGAAATCAATTATTACATTATTAAGCGCTTTTGGTATGGTTTTCGAAGCGCATTGTGACTGCTAGTTTGTCCCAAACATTTTGAAATATTTCCGTTCGGAGACAAACACAGCAGTTCAGTTAAATTGCATATCTACTTGAATCCGTGTTCACACTCTTGGATAAAGCTATTAGGATTTTTTGCTGCTTTAAAATTCTGGACTTTTAAAGGCGAAGTATTCGCGCACGTCGGTTTAATCATTAGTTCACCAATTGGCCGATATCGTTATAATGTTTACAGGGTATTGGGTAGGATGGTACCAATATTTGGAGAGGATTGCACAGTATAATGTGAGCTCATCCACGCCTTCTTCGCTTTGCTTTCTTTACCAGCATCAATTTGATCAACATCGTACCTTTACACATTCTCTGGTCTTCTAAATAAACTCTCTAATTCGATCAAACGGCGCCGGTGGTCAGAAGGCGTAGAGTAATCCCGCCCGGTCAGAGAGAGGTGTGCGTTGGAGTCCCGCCTAGCGCTAGAAGTTTGGATAGCAACAAAACAAGCTTATGACAACTTACAAACTCTCTACTATTTTTGCGCCTACTGGCAGATCGCTTTGTTTGACACACTAGATGGGGTGACTTGCACGAAGGAGCTATGAATTTTTCACTTTGTCCCTCGATTACACTGCCAATTTTGACATATATATTCAGCATCAGAAAAACGTTACAAAGAAGCCTTTTGGGCTGGGTCCAGCGCCTGTCCTTCGAAAAACGCCAATTGCTTCTAGATCCACGTAGTTTAGTGCATTCCTTACAGCTACTGCGATGGAGTCATTTGTCCGCACATCATGGCGTTGAAGAATGAGACTGCATCAAAACAGCCCTAGTAAAGTACTGTACCAATCTTGGTCCACGCTAAAGCATGTTCTCGTCCAAACAATGCTTGGTAGATCCTTCAATATAATAAAGTAATAAGAAACGTGTGCAATACAGCAACGGAGGTCTGTATTGCAGGTCTGATCTGGGGAGCAAGAGCGCAGGGAATCTATAGAGCTGGCACGTGAAATTGCTGCGTAAAATGCGTACGTAAGCTTGGGGAATCTTCAACGGGGCAGGCACAACCGAGAAAATAGAGAATGCTCGCCGGAGACTCTCTCTACCAAGATCCCTTTTCTAATGCCGTTTACCTTTGATGAGGTCAGCACTGCCATCAGAAAGTGCCTGAGGAGGAGACGAGTTAGATGAGTCGGTAGTTCTTAGAGAATTACCGTCCAGTAGTCTGAAACACCGGCTGGTAAGAAACCGCATGTACGACCGCCTTGTGTTACTCCTAACTGTGTGATTGCGTCGTTTCTGGGTCAGACAGGATCACCTGTCAAAGCTGTGGAGAGAACTATATCGGTGAAACTTCTCTCCCCCTTCATGTACGCGCGAAAGAACACTTGGAGATCAAGCAAAGGTCGCGAGTTCCCACTGCACTGGGTGGCCACAGGGTCAATGCCCCCCACGGAGAGGACTTTGGTGTCACATTTTAGCGCCTGAGCCCCAAACGTCGGCAGGAAAGCCATTGAGGCATTCTGGATACAGGCTACTGACCCAAAAATCAACCAGAAGGGGGTGTGCCTATATATAGCCCGGGAGCTCAGGCCATACCTCCGGCTAGCATCCTAGTCAGGTCTTCGTTGGTATCTTCATGAGCACTACTGCCCTGACCGCCTGGCGATTCTTGATTAGGTGAGGTCGATTGCCGTCTCCTACACATCTTGTATACGTTTAACTGGTCTCAAAATCCAGCAGGGCCGAGGAGACCCTTGGTCGAGTGATACACCTAGGCTTGTTTCCTTTCAGGCTATGAAGAAGGCGGCGACCTTTACAGAGAGTTTATAATTATATAATCCTCCATTTAGAATAAACACCGGTAGTGCTGCATGGATGCGGCTGATGTTGCGTGCTATCACTTGGGAGCACTTTGCGCGGAAGCCAGAAGGTGCGGGTTCGAGCCCCGCCTGCCGCAGAAGTTTTCATCGCAGCAAAACATTCTGCAGCAGCATGTAGCCTCTGCGCCAGCCGCTAACCAAAGCTAATTTGTAGAAACGGTGCATGTACCATTTTGTGACCCCTTGATGACCCTGGAAGAAGTGAAGAGATAGCTACTTCACGCGATGCTACAGTTCCACCTTTCGTCTGGCAGATCGCTTATTTTCTTCTTACTCCCCTTTCATGAAAGTTTATGGCAGTAATCTACTGAGTAAGATAGTGACAACTACGTGTGGAGATATTTCTTTATGTAGAAATTGTGTGGAACACAACTTCCTTCGTGCTGCTTCATGCCGTCATTTGACTGTCGACGGTCTTGTCATTTTCTCATTTTAAATAATCCCTTTCATTAGTTTGTCATATGAGGTTCAGTGCCAATGGCACTTTTAGAATTGGCGATATTCTGGGGACTAGACGTTTGCCCTTTCGTCATCCTCAAGGCGGATCCGGTAACTATGAGTTGTGTGGTATAGCTGTCTCTACTGCATTACTTGAACAAGTCCTCTATGTATTATATTTAGAGGGAACAGCCGAGCGTTGCCGTTTTCCACTCTGTCGAAACTTAATTTCAGCGGCACAAAGTAAGGTACATATACGCACTTTTACGTGCGAAATTCGTGGTTGAGCCATAATGATGTCACTAAAAACGTGCTCATATAAAAACACACCACACGTCCGGCGTAATGCATATTCTGACAATCTTCCCACTCTACGTCGGAGACGAAATCTTAATATCTTGTTTCACAGCGCCTGTATACTCACTACAGCAGCGGACTTAGGAGGAACCACTCTAGCGCGCCGAACCTTTCCATTCTTGCACTTTCAAGCTGGACAAGCCGAACATTTTACAGCTCTTCATCACAAAAGTTATATATTGGTATGTAGAACCGGAACAACGCACTGCTACTGTCCGTATCATATTTTAGGTCCACCGTTAATTTTTTCGCCACCAGGCTTCTCTTAAACTTTCAAGCCATTCTTCACAACTATAATGCTTCTATGCAAAAGCTTAGTTCCTAGGGTTTTGGGGAGAAGTTGACTTCTATTACCCTTTTAAACACTTCTGGTAGAGTATCTTGACCGTGAATTAACGTGCATTTGAATTATAGTTCCGCTTGAAAGAAACCGCGTTTGCTGAATGACACCTGAGTTTAAAGAATTTGATGGATAATGCACTCCAAGGCTTCTTAAATGACACTGAAGACGTTCCTTCGTACAGTACTAATCAAACTATTTGAACCGGGCTGCTAACTTTCCACTTCCTCATGTTCATGGTGGATGGGTATTGCTTACTATAAGCGATTGTTCTTTCTAGCATCATTGTACGTAAGATTTCCGTCGAAATCTATCCAGTGGTGCATAAAACTTTTACAAAAACTTCTCAATTAGAGAAAAATGAAAGGTTGATGAAAGGTGGAATCGCTCATAGGGAAGTTTGCTATTGATCATGAGAGCAGCAAAATATTTTTTCTCCTAGAGTAAACCTGGCTTGATAGAAGATTATAAAAACTACCCTTTGAAATAAGTAGATTGCAGAATGTCCTCTACTCCACCTCTGAGCAGCCCCAAAACTTATTGCTATACGCCATGAGATGCTGGCGAAAACCTTGCCTAAGTCACCATTTGAACTATCAGAATGCATGTTGATTTGTTCGTGTAAGCGGCTTGCGAAGATCTTAACAATTTTGGACAGAACCGTCAAGAATGGGTTCGAGGTGCACAGTAGAAGGAGGTACCAGCTACAGCGCGCACCCGGTACCAGGTTCCTTCTTCGAATTCCCGGCCAGGCCAACCAAGCCTTCTATCGCTTCAGGGTCGGCGATTTGGTAGCAGACCTGTCTGGGAAGTATTTGTTTATAAAGTGGGAGGTGTCTGGGAAGTATTTCATGTGGGTCCCTAGGCTTCATCTTGAAGTTTTGGCCTCAATATTGCACTCCTCCCTAGTTGTAAAGTGACCGCACTTTCTGTTTTACGTGCCACAGGTGGTTTGCCCTGGCTGCCGGTCCCATGTGGCGGCCAGCGTACTCATGTGCCGTAGTTCCGGCTACTACCACAAGGGCGCCATAGCTGGCTGACGCGGACAAACAAAGTTCGTTCGCGCGCAGCGATATCTGTTCTGTTAACGCTATGAAATTAGCACCTTATTCAAGCAGCCTAACTTTAATTCATATACTTATTCATTTATTGCTGCACTTTAAGTGCGCCATAGAAACCAAACATACAAAGGAAAAACAGCGATGATCAAATACAATGCGGAAACAACGCCAACGAGATCGTGAGCCACTTTGGATAGCACTATGAACTGCAAAAGAATGGGAGAAATGCCTTTGCAGATTATTCAGAACACTCAGTGCAAAGGGCTTAAAAATATTTCCCAAAAATCGAAAGCACAGCGGAGCGTAACTGTATGTCAGGTTATCTTAAATGAGATTGATTAAAATTGATGAAAAATTTATATCGATTATTAATTGTTTTTAATTTTTATTAATTAATTTTAAATGATTTTAATAATGTGATATACATTTAAATGATTTTAATTAATTAATTAGTTTTAAATGGGATTGACTAAAATTAATGAAACATTTATATTGATTGAAATTAAAGAAACATTTATAATTTACCAAGTTTTGCCCCACCAGGAGTTGTATTGAATCCTATTTCCAATCTGGCCCTCTTTTATTTTCCTCTATTGCCATGTCTGATTTCTCCTTCCTTTTATTCTCTAATTTTGAGCACGTCTTATTGACGTAAATAAATAAATAATTAAATAAAGCGCTGACTGGCCTAGTTATAGTATGGCCAAATACGCATTCAAATCGCGTCCGCGACATCCTGTAGAGGTGAAATTCGTGGTGCATCTCAAAAGAGATCGAATAACGCTGTCCTTTATAACGCTGTCCCTTACAATAACCTTACTTTCACGATGGTGTATCTCGCTCCTACTTGTGCCAACGTTTAATGTTAGAAATCTGACGAGTATGTACGTTACTACTCTGTCTGTGCTACCGTAAGCTTTCTAGATTCTTTAAGAGTCATTTCTGCAATCCGATGAGTGCAAAATAGTCATCAAGAGCTTTTACGAGGTTTAGTCATGCGAAGATCTGTTGCGAGAATGCTTTTTAAAAGATTATCGAAGCGAAGTTTATTGTAAAAAAAAGCACATATTACGCATTTATGTAGGCGGTAGACTCTGAAGCCCTTGTCATAGAATTGGTGCACAGGGATCACACCAACGACTACTAATGGAAGGAATGGCCACCTTGTCCTTCTGGCTCCCTGTGAGGTCCAGATTTCGAAGTGATCAGCGTTCAGTTTCGCAACTGACTGTTAGTTATGGCATCCTCGTTAGGAAGTCAGAGGAATTTTATGAGAAACATCTGAGCATCAATCTTCGTGGAACCCCGTCTCCTCTAGGATAGATGCAGACTGCGGAACACTATTCCTTTTATGGCTAGGTCAGCTTGATGTCACTGTATCATTTATTTTAAATTTTCCGCGGTTATGGATCGGACAGCGTAAGGTGCCTCGTCCCACTAGAACCAACTCAATTAAAGCTGTCCACTGCATGCGTCCGGTAAGAAGCAAATCGTAATTACCTGTAGTGATACCTTATTTTAATCGTTTTCTGAAGATATAAACAGGTTAATCCGGGACTTTATAGATGGTGAACACGAGCAGAAACAAACTATTTTTAATACAGGGTAGGTAAAAATGTCCACATTAGTGGAATAGTCGCAAAATATTTATACTTTGGCCACTGCAAAGACAATCCAATAGATATGTTATGCGTTTTTTTACCACGAGACGTTTTATCACATCAACAATAACATTCATTATTACTCTGTCTCGAGCTTAGCCTTTGGAGTTTACACGTCTAACAAAATCCTGAAATTGATGCACCAAAATGTTGCCCCTCAGGAGTGCTTTAGAAGTGAACCATACCCTTCCCGCCCCTCCTTATGTCCCCTATATAAGAATAGTAATGTCAGAACCACCAATTTCGCCCAAGTCTCTAAAGGAAACTATTTAAGGAACTGATCACGAATGTGACATGGTAGCGATGTCCGTTCCTCCTCGTGGTGCCACTGGAAACTGCTCGTGAGCTGCTGCTGCTCGTGAGCTGCGTGAGCAGCCAGCAACTGCTTTGTGAGCTAAGCTAAGCACGGACAATCGAATGCAGGCGACAGGCTCTTGTGACAGGCCGGCTTGCGAAGACCCATGTCACATCACATGGTGTATGACAGCTCAAGTTTCTCGAGATAGTGCTACGGCGTCCGCGGGAGCCGACGCGCACTGGCAGGGCCCGGCGAGTGTGGAAAGTATGCGAGGGTCCCTGATGCGAGGACGGCATCGGGGGCAATGGAGCTAGTCCGAATGTCCCGTAACGTAAGCAGGACCTGCGTAGCAACGCTGAATGTGGGTACGCTCGTGCGAGTTGGTTGAAGCCTTGGAACGAAGAAGAGTTGATTTCTGTGCTGTGCAGGAGACGAGGTGGTCCTGCAGCAAGTCAAGGGACATAGGACGTGGCTTCAAGGCCGTTCTATGTGGAAGTCCCAGGACCACCGATCGGTTGATGAAGATCGTTGTTGCCGCTAAGGAGCGACTCTATCACATCTTCTCTGCGTATGCTCCGCAAACTGCATGCTCCTATCAAGCCAAGAATGAGTTTTGGAACCTGCATGATGAGAAGACAGCAGAGGTACCGCCGAAAGATGTCATCATAGTCGCTGGTGACCTCAATGAGCACGTAGGTGCTGCGAAGGACGGGTACAGCTGTCATGGTGGTTTTGGATACGGGTCACGCAACGCCGATGGTGAGCGTATTCTTGAGTATGCGGAATCGCATAATCTCACCATTGTGAACACCGTTTTCCGAAACCGCGACTCCCACCTCATCTTATACTATAGTGGGAGCTCCAAGTCTCAGATAGACTTTGTCGTTGTGAACGATCGCGACCGGAGCATTGTCACAGGCGCGAAGATCGTGCCGTATGAGACGGTCGCCCCACAGCATCGATCACTGAATCGACCCTAAAGATCGCCCCTCCGAGGCTGAAGCAGATCGAGCGATGCGGTGCTGCAAGAATCAAGTGGTGGCGAATGAAAGAGAAGGAAGCAGCTGTGATTTCCCGCGTACGGTTGTCGACAGTCAGGACTGTCGACGAAACTTGGAAGAGAGCAACCGACGCGATATATCACGCTGCGTGGTCAGAACTTGGCGAACTTACGAAGCCTGGGCGACGCAAGGTCGACAAGCAGACACGGTGGACGGACGATGTGAAAGCGAAGGTTCGTGAGAAGAAGTCGCTTTATCATGTGTTTCTCAGCGATAAAACAGCCGACAACTGGCAGAAGTATCAGAAGGCGAAGAAGGCTGCAAAGAAAGCCGTGGCTGTTGCAAAAGCCATTCATTATAGTGATGTCAACGAAAAGCTCGCGTCGCGCGATGGTAAGCGGTATTTGTACCGACTTGCTAAAACCCGCCATCGCGAAACCGAGGATATTGAAAAGTTCTTTGGCATCAATGATGAGAGCGGCCATCTTTCGACAGACCGCAAAAAGGCGCTGAAGCGATGGCGTGATGACTTTAAAGAAATTTCCATTTCCTCATCCGGCCATCCCTTCTGTGGGTTCTGTTCACGGTCCCGTTCACAAGATCACCGTGGTGAAAACAGAAGCGGCTCTGAAGAAGATGAAGCCATGCAAGGCGACAGGACCGGATGTTCTGGCAGCCGATGTTTGGAAGTCGAAGCTCTGGTATCCTGCTGAGTGGTTGGCTGAGTTCTTTAACCAGGTAGTAAAGGAGAGGAAAGTACCGGAGTGTTGGCACTACAGTACGACGATTCCGATTTGGAAGAAGAAGGGCAGTCCTGTAGACTGCTCCAATTATCGTCCGATTCGCTTGCTTTCGCACAGCATGAAGATCTTCGAGCGAATCCTCGACAGACGAATTTGTGAAATCGTCAAGCTCTCCGACAATCAGTGCGGTTTTGTGTCTGGTTGTGAGACCATTGATGCTATACACGCCGCCCGACTCCTGGTGGAGAAGCATCGCGAGAAACAGAAGCCGGTGCGTATAGCCTTTCTCGAATTGGAGAAGGCTTTCGACCGCGTACCGTGTGAGGCTATATGCTACGCCTTACGACAACACAACGTACCTGAGGAACTCATAGAGAGGGTGCGGATGCTCTACTCTTGCCCAAAGAGTAGAGTGCAAGCTGCAGCTGGAACCTCAATGGAGTTTACCATCTCTGTTGGAGTGCACCAGGGTTCTGCGCCTTCTCCACTCCTCTTTGTTGTCGTCATGGACGCCATTAGGAGAGATCTTCAGAAGCCTGTCCTATGGAAATTGCTCTATGCTGATGACGTGATGCTCGCTTGCGAAGATAAAGATGATCTCGAGCTACAGGTGCAAGCTTGGTGCGACCGCCTGGCGATGTTGGGACTTAAATTGAACATCAATAAGACCGAGTACCTAACGACTGACGAAAATGAGTCTCGCTCCATAAAGGTGAACGGCATTGAACTATCACGTACTTCGGTTTACCAGTACTTGGGGTCAGCAGTCGTGTTCGATGGTAGTGTACTCGACTAAACACAGCAAATATGGTCCTTCTGTTTGTTGAGCCTAGGTATTACTTTTTAGCATAACTGCTGCCGGTTATTTAACTTTAGGAATTGAGAAGAAAAGAAGTCAAATTTCACAGCATTTCTCCGTTATACGGTTTTCCTTTATGAAGTCAACCAGCAGAGTTTGTCATATATCAGAGGTGTTAACTATTCGATTCTGCTCGCCGAAAAGCAAAATACCTTTCTTTTTCTTTTTTTTTCAAAAATTTCAAATCTCTGGATTAGATATTCAAAGGAGTAACGTCAAAAGGTAAATAACCCTGGAATAGCGATGATTGCATGGCACGGGGATACTCAGGAATCGTGTTGATATTATTAAGATAGGCAAAAGCAAACTATTGAAAATGCCTGAAGCATAACCATCAACTCATCTTATTTCAACATACATATCTACTCGAATATTTGTCTGCCGTTAGTGGCTACAAAGTACTACCATGTTGATGAAGCCGCTTGTAGTTAGAACGACAACTCTACCCATTCCAGTTATGGAAAGCTCTGGAGCCTCAGGTAGGTCGATGTCATATACCTGTGATGAAGAATGTTTAGGTTGTTGGTCTTGTTTAGGATATTGCTTACAAACACCTAATAGTTCATACTGCCTGCTTGAATGTTTTGGCCACGCTTTCTAGGTAATGTGAGATAGCAATTTCATTTTGAAATGCCCGCCGAGGTTTGAGCAAAAAAATCGCCTGCGTTGTTGATTTCCCACCCATAAATCTTAATACGCAGCGTTAGTATGCAAAAGCCTAGGTTCGTTTCAGCCGGACCCAAAATTTGAGATTCGCTCAGCTGGATGGAAGGGTGGTTGCACCTTATGATCTTTCTGATATGTAAGGACAATATGGGTTGAGTAAGCCGACATCTCACATCGGCACAAATATACATGCGTCTCTGACTGAAGGAGAAGCTTAGAAAGCTCGTCACTTTTGCGTATGACAGGTCCCCTTTTATTCTAGAGGGGAAATTGGGGGGGGGGGGGAGGAAGGTGGAGGGAGAGATCTTGTGACGTTGCTAGAATCCCCACCATTGAAATAGCGGAAATCCAGAACCATAGTTGACCAACACAACTCTGGAAAAGTTGTGGGCGAAATTCCAAAGCACGGCGAGCACTCCGGAGCGCACAGCCGCAAGCCGCTGTTGATAGTCCTTGGATAGCCCATATAAGGCTCGGTTGGCGTGGAGGGTAGGGGAGGTGACGCAAACTCTTGTTATGGCGCTAAAAAAGCTGAAAACTATTCTTGTAAAGGCGAATCAAAAATTTCCAAAGGAAGCTACAGAAGGTTTTTTATTGAAATTTATGCAGACGTCTCTTCGATTTTTACGTGTCCAGTTTGATGTGAAAACAGTTTTGATGGACGACAAAACAGCTAAGATTACCAAGACTCATGGGCCAAATATTCTATCCGATTGTTACGAGAATCCACTTCTTTTTTGAGATGTCCATTTTCGCTTTGCATTGTTTGTGCTTTCTGAGAAGTCTTTCCTTTTTATACGAAACAACAGAAAAATTCCAATACTTGGAGTGTAACGGAATGTATTTCTACGTAGCATGGGAAAGATCGTCACGAATTATCCGCCTCATTGTTGCCCTTTCTCGTGACCCTCTTCTAGAGTGTACTGAGTCCCGGCTACATTCCTTTGCTTTGCTTTTTTTCCTGCCTATACGCATACCCCAGGTGACCTTCAGAACAACATTGGAAGTGTTGAACTGCTCACGCTATTTGAGGGGCGCCCTCTATAAGTCAACCCGAAAGAGTGGGAGGAACAACGTTCCGGATTCTCTCTCTTCAGCTCATACGAAACAGAGCGCGACCATGCAGTATAATCTAAGGACTGCCTCCCTGCGTGGGTCATTCTTCGCTCCGCCTTCAGGCATCACACAGCCGTGAGCGAATTATGTCAGGTATCCAATGCAGGAGACGACCTCCCCCCTCGTATACAGCTCCATGAAAAGCAGCTGTTTCATACAAAACAATACTATTTTAATTTGAGCGAATGTTTCGCTTTGTTTCCGTCACTGGTATTTGCCAATATTTCGGATTGAACAGTTCCTTCATTTTAGTCAGTTCCTCAGTTACTCGCTAATTTTTCGTCATGACGTTTTTGATAACAAGCGCATTGTTTGGGCTTTCAACAGGAGCGAGAAACATTGATTTCCCGCTTGCATATGTATTTAATAAGTTCTCCGTCGCGCCTATCGGCTTGCCTCGCACTTGCGCGCTTTGCGCGATGTTCCAGTATCACTAGGCTAATCACATCAAGCTAGCTGCTCTATTTATGAAGCTTTCTTCCTTCTCTAGCAGTACAAAGGGTAAAATTGGAGAACCTTATCATGTTGCAACCTTGCTCTACCTTCCTTAAGATCAGATGAGTAGTTTTGCGGGCGGTATGAAGCCATCCAGACCAGGGGTGCTCATTTAACGGTTAAAGGTTTAATGAATTTAACGAATTAACGGCATTTTTCGTTAAAATCTGACTTAACGACTTAGCGGAATTTTTAAAAATTTAACGGAATTTTTAACGGACTTTTTTCTCAGTGAGTTTATCACATTTCCCTTTAGACTCAGTAATGTTTCAGGTCTCATCCTCCCGATTGAAAAAAAACTATTGAAATCAGCAGGAATATTTTGATGTTTTCAAGAATTTACGATAAATTTTTGAAAATTTTTAAAAAGTATTTTGAGGGCGAGTGTAGCGCAGTCGGAAGATGTGATGTGTCCTGTGCACCCGATATCAGGTTTCTGGTTCGGATTTCCCGCCCAGGCCAACCAAGCCTTCCATCCCTCCAGGGTCGGATAATTGGTAACAGACTTGTCTGGGAAGGATAAAGTCCTGATTTCTTCATCGACTGGCCACAGCAAGTCATTGTAGGCAAATACACACTGAAATCGCCTCCACGATACCCCATAGAAGTAGAATTCGTGGCGCACCCCAAAAGGGATTGGCTAATGCCGTCCTTTAATTTTATCAGTTAATGCATTTTTAAGGTAGAAATTGCTTCGCCGACCCCAAGCATATGAACGACACAAAGATAATGGTCTAACCCTCTCGTATGATATGCCTATCCTCACCTGGCGCTGCTTATCCTAGAATACTTTTGCTCGCCACCTGGAACCGGATTCACCAACGACTTACAACAATTTAACAGATAACATACAGCCAAAATCCCTAATAGTGTGGCTTATCAAGAGACATGGTGAAACATTTCGCCGCACTATCAGAGGTTTTGGCTGCATTTTCTCTGCTAATTTGCTTTAAGTCGTTGACGAATCTGGCCCTTAAAATAGTGGAGGCGGAGAGAATGTTTTCCGCAGCTGGAAGTATTTTAAACAAATCAAGAAAAACGCTAATAACAAAAATTAGAAAAGCTACTTTTCCTGAACTTAATACGTTGACGACGTGTCACACCTTTTCGGCAGTCCAGGGCCGTGTGACACGATGTTGTGCCACGGTCAAGAAGTTGCAAAAAAATGGATTGGTCTCAAGCATCAGGCACTTGAAAATCGTGCGTTCGACAAAGTGTTAACGTTCCACTGATAGGCTTTTAGTTGTATTTTTATAAAAATTTTCTGCATTTGATTTGCTGATGCCCATATCGAGATTATATATGCTCGTAGTACAGTCACACCAAACGGTTTCGCAAAGTACTAGGAAAGGGGGAACTCCGGGTTTGGCCTGATTGCACATTTTGAAATGCCTTTTCGATGATCATCTTGAGTGACAGTTCCATATCTGTTCTTATTCCACTCCCTGTAATTAATTTGCTTCTTACGGCTTGTTTATGTTTTTTGATGTTGAATTGCTTATTTCACATTATAGCGCTACACTTCATTCCTTGAACTTCAGCTGTTGACCTCTCAAAATTGATACTATAGTGTTCTCCTTGATTTTTTCTATATGAAGCAGTGGTTTGCAATTAAATGTATTTTTAACGAAATTTAACGATCTACCGGAAATTTAACGAAAATTTTCGGTTAAAAAATTTCGTTAAAAAAATTTAACGCACAGAATTTTGTGTGCACCCCTGATCCATACCTCCCCCCCCCACTACGCTCAGGCATCATCTCCAAACGGTTCAGTGATGTCGTTGCTTGTGCTTATCAGTGCCTTGGTCGCCTAGGTCCTTCGACAACCACCTAATTCCCCTTAGCACGGTACCCCACTTCACTCTAGCGCCAAGTTGACTGCAGGTACCTTCACTCCTCATCTTCGAACGGTCGACCTCAGGTGAAAATCGTCATTTTAGATAGATATTGAGCGTTTCATCCATGTTGGTCGCACGATGAAAAGCATTCTTGTCAGAACTGAGGAATCCTTCTCTTCTAATACGATGTTAAACAGAATTTTTTCCACGCTGAACCGCTTCAGCAGTGCCCCTAACTACTTATCTCGTTACTGGAACTCGTTCATTAAGTCCCCATTACTCGTTCTGGTCCAGCACTATAGGTATCCCCTGACTGGACCTGGTCCAACATTACTGGTACTGGTTCCCCTCAATGATCCGCTCTTAGCAGATGGCGTGGTCGGCACGTCTCCTGATTCAATAGGCACGTTTGACGACGTGTTCGGTACGTCTCCTGATTCCATAGGTACGTTTGGCGACGTGCTCGGCACGTCTCCTGATCCCCAGAACACGTTTGGCGACGTGTTCGGCACATATTCTGAATCTCAGGCATGTTGAGCGACTTCTGGGTGTTTTTAGCTATTTTCGCGCCTCTTGAATTGCGCCTCGCAATTTTCCGATCAATAGCTCCTAGCGGATTATTATATAGTCCACAAAAAAGTCAATAATTTGATTAATATCAATTTATGGCGATCGACACGTCAAAACGAACTTCTTGCTCAGCACCCTCGATTGCCCCCAGTACTGAAGTTCCCAGGCACGTAGAAGACGTATGGACATTTTCGCTATTTTCACCCCTTAATTTCCCCTTCCCTTGCCCTATTTCCCCCCCCCTCTCCCCATTTTCCACCCCCTCCCCCATATCCCCCTATTTGTGACTCACCGCTTAGCGGATTATGTAGTACGACAATCTGTGTTTTGATTTTTACCGTAATGGGCCAGCCATTTTGAAAAGCGGTCGGTCTGACTACTGACCAGGGTTTCGTTTCAAGAATCCATAGAAGCGTTTTGGCGTGGTTTAATTGTTGTGAACGGCAATAGAGCACCCATTAAATTCGCCTGACTCCACATTCAAGCAGTGAACTCTGAAAAAGTCAACGAAATCGTTCGATAAGGGTTGAACGATCGATAGGTGTTGCTTACTCGTTCAGAAGCTAGTTCACATTGCCAGGCATATTCGTGTAGAAGTTCCTGAAATTGTCACCCCTAAGCAGAAATCGGCAGAACAAATCCAGATCTAGAACCTTTTTCGGGATCGGCGAACGGATGGACAGTGAGACAAGACATGTGCACGAATCCGTGCTTAAATATATTGCAGGATGAAGGTTGAAATGCGATGGCGTCTCTTAGTGCCTTCAGGATTCGCCACACATGAAGTTACCATTGATAGTTTCCAAGAGCCATCGCGAACATAAAGGTTTTTCTTCTTCTCTAAGCTCCCATGTGCCATGCGGTGACAGCTCCGCGGTGTCTCAGTACCAGCTGCCAAAACCACTACTGCGAAATTCTCATTTTCTTATTTTTTCTTACAGCAGGAATAATATTTGCACAGGAAAAATCTTCCTCCTCCAAAGTCGAATTTTTCAATATAACATTCCATTCTTGGGAGGAGCCTAGGATGAGTTGCCGGCTGTCGCGTACACCCGACACCAGATTCTTCGATTGGGTTTTACTCCTATACCAATCAAAGCTTTCATCTCTCCGCGGTCGGTGAACTGGTACCAGGCTTGTCTGGAAATGATAAATTCTCCATCGGCTGTTGACCGCTAGTTGTATAGGCGTATAGGCCAAATACGAGTTCAAAACGTCTCTACGATATTCCATAGAAGTAGAATACGTGGCGCTCCCCAAAAGGCACGTATTAACGCCATTCTTTGTCCTTCTATCATCTATATATTATATCTCTTTTGTAATTTGGGGGACCAAATGACGGTAGGTCAGAAACACATGACGACATGCTACAATGTTTACCGATAAATAGTCTCCCTGAGGTGCTCGTGTAGTAATTAAATTTAGGACTAACTATATCTCCAGAGAGATGTACTGCAGCTGTTATGCCGCTTACCGTTTGACGTAGTTTGTCTGATAGCAGAGCAAACAGCCCACATGCTGCAGCATTTCTTCCGTTTCTCCTCAATAGTCGTTTTTACATTATTGCAGCGACCAAGACGTGCAGAATCCTACCTGCCTCGTATATTCAGTTAGCAACCAGCCCAGCCAAGCTTGTACCTCCTAGTCGCTTTCTGCTGATTCATTTCTCTCTAAAGGTTGATGCTTTGATTAGATCTTCATCCCACAGGCCATAGGAAGTCACTGAACATCCCAAAGACGAATCCCCACTCCGTCTACGATATGCCTTCAGTGTCTAATGTAGTTTCTAAAAACCGCAGATGTCAAACATTGTCTTATTGATCTTTGCGCTCATTTCTAGATATACTCTGGCCGGACGGGAGAAGTTGGGCCGTGTCCCGGAGCCGTGATATGTATGTCCAGCTACGGCTCAAGATCTGCCCAGCTACGGCCCAAGATCTGCCTAGCTACGATCCAAGAATCTCGGTCATTCTTTTTGAGGGCAGCACGTGCTGTCCAAGCTCGGCAGCACATCATCTCTTCGGAATGAGCAGGATGTGCTGCCGAGCTTAAGATGGCCAAGAGTTGCGAGCTGGGCAGGTGGTTCCGCCCACTTTTGCATTCTTGGGCTGTAGCTGGGCAGATCACGGCTCCGGAACACGGCCCAACTTCTCGCGTCCGGCCAGAGTAGAATTCAATGCCTGTTATAGGTATGTGGTGCGTCAAATGTTCCTCGTGTTGTGCTTTTCAACTGCTTCTGATCCAATCATGTTTTAATTTCCGAAGTTAAAAAGGGCGAAGGAGGGCGCTTAACGCCTAGACTTTCCACCGTTACTACAGTACCGCGCATGTCTTTTGGTCAATTCCCGAAAAAGCCGCTTTGGAGCGTTCCAAAGCGGCTTTTTTATATAACTTTCTTTAAAATCAAGCACTTGTGAAAGGAAACATATATTTGAGCTCAGCAGGCCGAGCTCTATCTTTTGACATATAAATCAATAGAGTTGAACAATGCATATAGGCCGGACATAATCAATCGAGTGGGCGCGAGAGCCTGTAGAGTGACCGCTTCGGGAGTTTTATCGGCAATTCCCAGCCGCCCTACTAATAAATTGCTCTTAAACTGTCCAGCTTGCCTTTGGAGTGCGCCGTAAACAATGCATATAGAATCGAACCTATCAATCGAGTAGGCGCGACCACTCGCAAATTGCACGCGCGAGTGTGTTCGGAGCGCAATAACTCTGCCGAGATCGAATTGTTCCGGCTGCGGCTCGTGGGTTTTGTAGGCAGTAGAAAGTTTTATTACAACGCGAAAGTGCAGCGTTATAGCTTCTAAAGAAGCGAAATTATAGCGGCGCGAAAATGCAGGTTAGCCGTGTGTGGCACGATTTTTTCCGATTTCAGTTGACCCCTGCAGGAAGACGCGGCGTGCTAACGGCATGCAAACGCGTAGGCTAGCAGAACACTGAAGGCTCTTTAGGATGACATGCTCACAGCTCCTCAGCTGCCTGAACTGCCTTGGCGTCATCTGCCAGTTTAGATCGGAGTAAGATAGCGGTTAGAGTATCTTGCGCTCTTACTCACCCAGATTTGAGCTTTCGACTCTCGCAATGGTACCGTTGTCTTCAGCTTGAAGAGCTCTATCAAAGGGTGTCACTCTCGACCAATTTCAGAAAAATGGATTTTTCGACGATTTCCCATCGAGGACGTAGGCGCCCAAGCGGAGCCTGCGCGGACGATGACGTCATAGAAAATCGATATCTTAGAATTGGGCCATGCTAGATACCATTCGAGCCAGCTTTTCATGCTGAATTGAATGGTGTTATTGGGAGTAGGGAAAACTGTAATCTGGGCGAGTAAGAGCGAGGAGAACATGGACCGTTGTTGTATTGCATTGCACTCGCGGCCGTGTTCTGAGCGCGATAACTCTGTCATGTGTAAACCTTTCGGGTTGCAGTTTGTGGGTTTTGTATATTGTAAAATGTTCTAATAGTGCGCTGAAACGGAGCAATGTAGCTTATGATTGTACTAAGTTACGGCGCTGCAAAGATGCAGGTGAGGCTTGTGTGGACGCATTTTTTTTCCAATTTCGGTGGACCACTACGGGAAGATCCAGCGAGCAAAACGGCCTACAAATGCATGGACAAGCAGAACACTGAAGGCTCTTTAGGATGACATGCTCACAGCTCCTCAGCTGCCTAAACCGCCTTAGCGCCAGCTGCCATTTTAGGACGGTGGACTTAGCGTTGAAGTTTCCTGCGCCCTTACTAGCCCACGTTTGAGTTTTCGACACTCGCAATAACACCGTTAGCTTCAGCATGAAAAGCTCTATCGAATGTCGTCACTTTCGACCAATTCTGGAAAAAAGCGATTTTTTTGACAATTTCCCATCGAGGGACGTGGGCCGAGCCTGCGCGGACGATGACGTCATAGAAAACCGATATTTTCGAAATTGGCCAAATTTTCCTCGTTCAAAATCATCAAGTGGTTATTTTGTGCGCCTGATTACGAATCCGATGCCCGTTTTTTGAAAATTTCGCCGATTTCGGTAGGTTACCCTGCCGTTTGAGGGTGGGTCGGGTCAGGATACACCGTTCACCCTCAGTCATCAGTATGGGTGTCTTCTGCAATAATCAGCCAAATGGGACTTCTTCATCGTGTTATACAACCCGAATAACCCTGCCCTAAGATGAAGTTTGAGCAAAAATCGGTGACCCCTGACTCGACCCACCTACAGTTATCCAGAAGAAAATCCCAAACTTACCGAAATCGGCGAAATTTTCAAAAAACGGGGCATTGGATTCGTAATCAGCGCACAACATAAAACCCCCCAACTGATTTTGTTCGAGAAAATTTGGGCCAAGTTCGAAAATATCGATTTTCTATGATGTCATCGTCCGCGCAGGCTCGACCTTGAGTCCCTCGATGGGAAATTGTCAAAAAATCGATATTTCCAGAATCGGTCGAAAATGGGACCATTCGATAGCGCTTTCCATGCTGAACAGAACGGTACCACAATGAGTGTCGAACACTCAATCCTGGGCGAATAATGGCGCAGAAACGCTAAAACTCCGCCGCCCCTAAAATGGCAGCTGGGTGCTAAAGGCAGTTTAATCAGATAGGGAGTTGTGAGCACGTCATCGTGAAAAACCTTAAGAGGCCGGTATCTCTCCGCGTCTTCCCGCATGGGTCGACTGAAATTGGAAGAAATCGTGTCACACAAGGCTAACCTGCATTTTCGCAGCGCCGTAACTTAGCCCAGTCACAAGCTACATGGCTCTGTTTCGGTGCACTATTAGAACATTTTACTGCTTACAAAAACCACAAACTGCAACCCGAAAGGTTTACACATGACAG
>OX375868.1:37427843-37489843 GCA_947359475.1 Heligmosomoides polygyrus bakeri
AAAAATGGGGTTATTCGATTATTCGGAAATTCGAATAAACGAAAAATGGGGTTATTCGATTATTCGGAAATTCGAATAACTGAAAAATTGGGGTTATTCGATTACTCGTTCATTCGAATTTTCGAAAAATGGGGATATTCGATTATTCGGAAATTCGAATAACCGAAAAATGAGGTTATTCGATTATTCGTTCATTCGAAAATTTTTGGAAAAGCACAAGTATAGAGCTTTAGTTCAAATATACACCGTTTGAATCAGCACACTTTTGCCAACGGGCCAACTGTCGACTTATTCCATTAGCGAAGAAACTAGGTGGTCGAGATTCGACAAAATCCACGAAGGCAGATTTAGTTTAGTCCTGAATGGTGAAAGTTTTACCGGCGAGAAAGTTCTGAATGTGTTTGAAAATGTGCTAGTCGGTTGGAGAGAGGTATGGAGAACATGGCGGGTGAGGCAGAACTTCAACCCTTGAATCGTTCAATTTTCGAATAGCGATGAAAGGAGTGGGCGGGCGTTATCGTGCACAAGAATCGGGCCTCTTCTGTTGACTAAGGCTGGATGAAGTTGACGCAATTTTCAGTGCTTTTCGTCGATTTCCCTACAGTACGACTTGGACCAATACAGATAAGTTCAATTATGTTTCTACAGATTAAGCACTTCGGATTGGACTCTCATGTCTGTTTCTCGCCACGTAGAGAACGAGCACTTCGGAGGATAAATCGCGTACATGCGATAGAGATGGGCTCCATAGGAGCAGTGAAGATTCTGCCTTACCATATCCCGCTGCACTAATCTAAATAGCAAAACCAGTTTTTCACTGTAGCAAAAGTTAGGAAGGCCTAAAAAAGAATGGAGGATAGTTGGGATTGTTCCATTCACGGGGTTTCGGGGCGAAGCCCCTAACCAGACGTTTGGCGGCCGCTCAACGGCCTAGGGCCACTCAACGTCTGGCAATAACAATAAGCGACTTCATGGATCTGAAAAAACTCGAGGCCGGCAAACCGAATCTGGTCAATAACACCCGAAGGTGTTTCCCGAATACTAAACCCCTTCCTCGTGCGCTTGAATCGCTGCTCGATTCGAGGAGGCAGTCCATGATTCTAGAACAAAAGTGCAGCTATCGAACATCTGTAGAACCAAAACATGCATAAAGAAAGATAGCTCTTTCATGCGGCCCTTCTCATTGCTTCGTTTTGTTTCGTTCTCGTTGTCTTGCGGTTAAAAACCGATCGGCAATACGATTATCTTCCACAGCATACATGCCGGATGATGTGCAAAAAAAAAACGCTTGAAAATATATGAGTGTCAGCACTCCACAAATCTCAACCCGTCAGTTTAAACGCAAAAAACTTGCAACGCATGAGTACCGAAACCAAGAGCTTTCTCTCCGAATATCTTGAAGGCCCGCGCATTTCAGGAGTACAATCTACCCCGCCAGCGCTCGCAAGGGCATCGCGCTGCCGCCTCGACTCCAAGTAAACTTCTGGGATACTCTCCCTTTTCGTTTAACGACTTGGCAAAGAGAAAACACACTTTTGTACCAATGAAAGATGGAGATTCTTCGGTGTGGGGAAGTGACGTTATATCAAAATCGGTGTCCGCCATTCCCAACTGTGGAACATGGCTTTTAGAGTCCCCGGTGAACACCGTACTTTCACCGCCTTCGTTGTCGCCACTATCTGAAGAACTAAAGTCATTCATCCATTGGCGTGAATTTAGATAATGAAATCTTCTAGCGCGCCGTTCAACAAATGGTTCTTTGCCACTACCTTCTAGCATAATCCAAGGATTATAACGAGAAGGCGAAGCCAGAGATTATCTTCCATTATATCTACTGTAGTTTGACGGGACCTCTTACCCTCGCATCCGTTGAAATACTGCCGACAAGAAGTCTCTGGGTCGTTGTGATTCCTCGAAAATGTTTCCTTCGAGATTCCTCCCTTTCTCTACGCGCCAAATCGGCTTCTCAAGCCCCTCCCACTGAGCTGTGTTCAGCTCCACTTGTATTCCCATACTCGATATGACACCTTGCTCACCTGCTTCGAGCTGGTCTCGTAACGCATTGTGGGATTTGAACTCAAAAACTACTTCATTACTTCAATAGTTCAATGGCTTCTCGTAGCTTCTGGGTTAATGCCCTCTCGCCTTGTGAAGCGTTTCATCTAAAAATCTTCCGTTGCGCCGTTCCAACGTGCTCATGTCTTCGTTTCGCAGCTAGTTGTGCGAAATATCAGGGTCATTCAATGGTGAATGTTTCAGGCAAGAATGAGGTCGCTGCTCTTCTTCATCGCCGTAGTTTTGTTCCTCAGGCAAACAAGAGCCAGCAACATGTTCAACGTAAGTCGCTTTATTGCCTACAGCGTTCATTCAGTCGCTTAATTGTAGTTAGCAAGCATTGTTTCCTTGAAAGCTATGAGTTCTCAGTAGTTCATCAACATGACGAGGGATAGATAACAACATTGCGTGTCGCCTGCAGAACGGCGAACACCTAAAAGTGTAGATAGCTGGGTGTTTCCCGGTTCCAGCTAGGTATTATACTCTAATGCTATTCCTACTAGTCCAGCATATATCTTTAAGCTGTTCACCAAGGTTGCTGATCAGACTTTACATCGGTTGACGTATCGTCTTCGCGTTATTCGGAAAAGTCGAGAATGTTTGTGAATTCAGGGCAAAGTGCTAGCGTAGTACGAACGAAGTGGCAACCACCCCCCAAGGGAGGATCGAGAACGTTCAGCGCTCACCTGTAGATGGAGATAAACGTGGATGAGCGCCTTTAGCTCTAGATACCGTCCAACTTTACCCTTCAGAATCGGAATCAGATCAGAACCAACTGAGCTCGGCAAAGGGTGACAATTCTTGGGTTCATACTATGCACTTATTCTTGCGGTTGACCTGCTGTGGATTTTTTACAGCGCTCCAAAGCACCTCAATGGCCCTTTCTGTCGCTGGGATCGAGACAGACACTTGGAACACTGACCATGAGCCATTGCCGCATCAAACCCTGTGCTCTTCCCGATGAGTTGACGCATGGGGTTTTGAGACCGTTTTGAGGTCAAATTGGACACTCTTCTAAGCCTAAGCCTGAAACTTTTGAAATCAAACCGAACTCATCCAAATCGATGTGAACTTCTTCTACATTAAACTAGAGACTCTCCAAAAATTAGTCCATCTACTCAATAAATGAACACATTGTTAGAAAATTTTCGAGAAAAGACAATGATTCAAAGCTTGTTTTGAAGAACAGGAAGGCGGCTATTTTCTGTTGAGATTGCGCCAAGCACTCCTTACGAATCTTAGCGATTTTTATTTGATTGATTGTTTGTTTGTTTGTCACACAAATTTTTATTTGCGTGCAGTTTCACGCCTGCCAACGTTGCAACACAAAACAATTGACAAAGGCACACATATCCTAACTTTCTTGCTGCATGTGAGCAGTATTTACACTACCAATCGAATAAACATTCCGTTTTGCTTTTCTTTTCGAGTGCATGGCGCGATCCAGACTTTAATGCATTACATGATTTCTGCGTTGCTGCGCTTTAAGACAAATTTTAATTAATTTTTTCTTAAAAAATAAAACTTTATAAAATTGTTACACGTCTTTGGGCAGGTGCAGTAAAAAATTTCAAAGAAAGTTATGCCAAATTTTTCTTAAACAAAAAATTATTCCATATTTATCTTTTAAAGTTAAATTTTCATAGTAACAAACTGATGCGAAGAACTCATAAAGAAATATAATATCGCTGTGGAAAAGGAGGAATAGGCTTGAAGCGTCTTTCGTTCACAAAAATGTGCCAAATAAGTGTGAAGGGAAAATTTTTTTCGTGACCAGATAACTTCACTCCTATCTTGAATGCGAAGCGATGGCTACACAACGAGAATTTGTGAAGAGAAACGACAAATAAGAAATTATGAACATTCCCGAAAAAATAGAAGCTGCGCCTCATCCTCCCTCGTCTTGCTTTCGAAAAAATAGAGTGCGCTACTCCCAACCTGAACGGTTTGAGGCGGACGACGTCACTCAGCGGCCATGCCGCCGACAACTGCGGCTGCACTCGCGATCGACATCGTGGCGAGGGCGAGCGCTTGTGTCCCACCTCGACAGTAGAGAAATGTACGAGATCGCTACGCGGTGCCGCAACACTCTGTGTCCGGCCTCAACATGTTTCGCTGCGGCCCCTTCTTTAATTCCGTTCAGTATTAGAACCTAAAAAGTCGATCCTTCCTCCCTCGCATAAGTTGCCACTTGGCCGCTGAGAAGCTCCCTTCAGAGGTTTCTCCCGAAAACATTCGCTTGTGCATGTTACTCTCATTGCTCTATGAAATGCGGCTTATACGTGCTGACATGGATGCGAACCTGTCAGTGTATCTCATGGTCAGATGGGAAGATCGTTTATTAATTCAGTGATGGCCGCCCATGACGAACCTCAACAATTGGCTGGCATTTTAAATAATGCCTAATCGCTCGTTACGGACAAACTCAATTATACATATAGTGTTTTGTTTGTATTACATGATCGAACCGTTTATAATGCACTGAATCTTCGGAATTAATGAGGAAATCTGTGTTACCAGCCTCCTTGAGGAAATCTAAAAATCATTGGTTATCATCTGCACATTTTTTAAATTAAAATGGAACTTCAATCAAGTGCATGTACTGCTATTTGATTTCCTGTTCATCCAACTAACTTCGCATTCCTTTGCGAGACAGAATCTAGGAATACCCCGATATAATTCAATCTTTTTCAATTGTCAGTATTGCCCGTATGGGTTGTGACCCTCTGGTGTCTAGTGGATGGATGAGCTGTGGCTGGGTCTGCAATCTGACATGGGGAGCTTGGCCAGGCCAGGGTAGGCATATACCACAGTTGGAAGAATCCTGTCCCATTCTGCAGGGACCGTGGTCTTCTTCTTCAGCATGCAGGCTAACGTCCCGTTAACTCGCTCGGTGAGACCGTTTTCACGAGGGCAACAGCCCTTGGTGAAATCTTGCCTGATCCCGAGGATCTTGCACAACGCCGACATAATCGCATTTTCGAACTCGCCTCCGCGATCCGAAAGTATACACTCAGTCCATTGTCCGTCTGCACAGATCCACTGGCTGAAGATTACCTCTGCAACCGTCTCAGCCTTCTTGTCTGGCAGCGGGTATGCGCCTAGATACTTAGTGAAATAGTCCACCACCGTCACAATGTATCTGTTGCCTCGCGTCGTCGTGCCCATCTCGAGGATATCCACTCCAATAACTTCGAATGGCCTTAACACACTTATCGGCTTCAGCGGTGGGACGTTCACCGTCTTCTGATTCGTCAAGAAGCAACGCTGGCACTCTTCGCACCACTTCCGGAAATCTTGCCTCATTCCCGGCCAGTAGACTAGCTTGCGCAACTGCGCAAACATCTTACTTGCGTTGAAGTGCCCACCAAGCGTTCCGCTATGGTTCTCGTAGAAGACCTCACGCCGTCTTGCCTTCGGCACAACGAATACGGACGTGCCGTCCTGAAGCAACAGCTTCAACTGGTCGTCTTCTATGAGAAAGTCCTTAGCGCTCAGCTTCTTCTCCTGCCGAGGAAGCCTCACTTCCGTGTCGGCGCCACTTTGGACAGCGTCTATGACTAGTGCCCAGTCTTTGTCCTGACGTAGCTCTTCCAGCCACGGTGCCTTACGAATTGCACAGACGACTTTCTCGTGAGATAACGTCGTAGGAGCATCACTTGCGGGGTCCACGAAACCTCTCGAAATGGCGTCCGCCACGCCATTGGCTGCTCCTTTCACGTACTCTATCTTGACATCATATCGCTGCACCCCCATCGCCCAACGTAAGATACGTGGCGAAACATTAGTGCGCTTAAACAACGATGTCAGCTATGCATGATCCATCCTGATAACCGTACGCACACCGTATATGAAGTAGTGGAACTTCTTCAGTGCGTAGATGACAGCTAAGCCCTCTTGGTCCGTCACGTGATAGTTGCGTTCCGCTTTTGATAACGGATTCGAGGCGAAATAGACCGGATGAAGAAATCCATCATCCTGCTCTTGCGCTAGCACAGCGCCTACGCCGATTCTACTCGCGTCAGTATATATCACGAATGGTCTGGTACCTCTCCGGCCCTTCTCGATGTCCGGCTTAGCAAGTACTGGCGCTTCCGTTAACTGCCGTTTTAGCGTCGCGAAAGCGCTCCGCTGTTCGGCACCCCATTCGAACGCAACTTTAGGGCTTGTCAAGCTGTACAACGGCTTTGCAATCTGCGCAAATCTGAGCACGGACTTCCTATAGTAACCTGCCATTCCGAGGAACGTCCGAAGTTCTGCTAGGTTTCTGGGCTGTGGGAAGTTACGGATCTTCTCGAGCTTATCTGGGTCGGTCCTTACGCCTTGTGCGTCCACAACATGCCCCAGGAAAGCGACTTGCTGCTCCAGCAGTTGACACTTCTGCGGCTTAACTTTCAGATTGGCGCTTCTTAGGGCTTGGAACACCTTCTCCAGGATGTAGCGGTGGCGTTCAATAGACTCTGTCGCGACAAGGATGTCGTCAATATACACGGAGACTTCCTCTCCGAGCAGGCCGCCTAACACTTTTTCCATCAGCCTCTGAAAGACCAAAGGTGCAGTGGTAAGACCGAATGGAGGCACTCGGAATTGATACAGACCTGCAGTCGTGGTGAACGCGCTGATTTCCTTCGCTTTGTCTGTCAACGGGATCTGCCAGTAACCACTAGCAAGATCGAGCGAAGTGAAATACCGCTTGCCCTTTAAGCTCTGCAGCGTCATGTCACTAGCTGGGAGTGGATACGAGTCTTTCTTCACCAGTTGTTAACCTCTCGATAATCCACGCACAATCGTATTGAGCCGTCCTTCTTAGCGACCAACACAACCAGTAACGCCCATGGTGACGTGCTCTCTTCGACTATGTTGCGCTGCTTGAGATCTTGGAGCATTTCTTCGACCTGTCCGCGCACCGCGTACGGTACTGGCCTCGTCTTCTGCTTAACAGGAGGCTGCCCTGGACGTCGATCTCACATGAGATGTGTCCGAGTCAAGTCTACGTCAGACACCGCAAACACGTCCTCGTTCACGTATCAGATCTCTGAAGGAAGCGGGAATCTTGCCAGACTTCTTGCACGCCTGCAATATCTGGATCACATCATCCGCTTTAGCGTGGTTCGAGGTTATACGTTGCATCGCCAGCATATCACCTGGTATATCAGCCGTCTTAGGGTCGTACCACTGGTCACTTGACCACTCACCTAGTACTTCTCCCTTCCGGATTACCCACGGCTCCAGGTCTCTGTTAACAACAGGCACTCTTCCCGAGCCGTTTGATATGCGGCACACTCCGGATGCACTCTGTCATTACCAGACCAGAAGATTCTGTCGCCTTCCGCGCCTTCTAGCCCTTGAAGTTCAATCATCGCCTCTGAGTTCGGCGGAATTACGACTCGTTTGCTCGTGCAGCCGACTCGACACTCACTGGCTGCATGCACGTCAGAAGCTTAGACTTTCCGTCTTCTGGTTTTGGGTAAAAGTGCAGCTGAATGCCCAACGCTTCAAAGGCGTTGGTTCCGAGAATGACGAAATCGTCATCGGACTCTTGGACGTGAAGCTGCACCCGAGCTTGACGTGCGCCCTGCACGTTAACGTCCACTTTGATCACTTTCAGGAACTTCATCTGGTTCCCCGATGCATCATAGACACGATATTTGTTGGGGTCACCCGCCCCAACAACTATGCCGTCTATGTCAATTCCACGGTCTTTCGCCTTATCCAACATAACCGTTGGTATTATGGAGACTACGGACCCAGTATCAACCAGCGCCTCCGCGGTTAGGCCCAACAGCTCTATCTCACAGTAGCACGGTTTCACGTATGCTTTATCAGGGTCACGAACGCTTCCCGCAACGCGACGCCTCCTCTTGAGCTGAGTGGAGAAGGACGGGTGATCTTGGCACTTGCCCTGCCTCGAGGGTGCCTTTCGGGGCTCCGTACTCCCCTTCGCCAAATCACCTCCCACTTTGTGATTACCGACCTTCTTTGGGCATGCCTGCTGGAAGTGTCCCACTTCACCGCACTGGAAGCAAGTCTGTGATTTGCTAGACGACTGCTCCGTGGCCTTCCGCCTGTTGCTGTTTCTCTGGTCCTCCCTGGTGTGTCTCCTACTCCAGGACTTCTTACTCTCACTCGACAGCGCGATGCAATGTGTCCGCTCCAGACGCAGCGCAGCTTTCCGAACTTCATTAAACACAGAACCGTTCGGAGCGTCCAACCCCGCTAGCATTTAGTAAGAGTCCAGCCAATCCGACAGGCACTCATATAGCTTACTTCCCAGTTGGAAGTCAAGGCATTGTTCCGGTGCCATTCGCTTGGCAATACTCGTAGGCGACAACAAAAGTCAAATACAGTCTCACTATCGCGCTTTGCAAGGCTCTTCCATTCCTGCTCGGCCTTGAGCCTTTCACCTGGGGTACATCTGGCCTCGCGCAGAGCCTGGACAACCTCATCGAACGTGCCCGGTTGCACCGGCAAGCAATCGATGTGAGCTCGCGCCGAGCCGACCAGATGGTTAAGCAGGATATCCCTTCTGTCAGCGTCACTCCACACCGACTTAGGATATTTCACCTCCAACGCACGCAAGAAGTCGCTCAACGGCGATTTGCCATCGTACTCTTTGACATCCTTGACACTTTGTGCCTTTAGGACCTCTTTGAGTACCGAAAGTGTCGCGTCGGAACGCCCACTGCCCGCGGACGACGTTGGTGAGCACTTCGTCAGAGCACTAGCACTACCAGCTAGGGAAGAAACAGGTGACCCACCTGGCGGCGACGGGCATGGCGTATTCCACGATGCCTGCGATAATGGCGGACAAGTCTGTGGGCGCTGTGGTTGGTGCACCTCCTGCAACACTGTTGACTCACGCCGAGCAACGCAACCACTACCTAGCTGCGCCTCTTCCCAAGGCTTACCGTTGCCCGCTTCCGAGATCTCTTCACGGGCGCCCTGGGCACTCTGCCGCCGCTGCTCGCTCTGAAACAATTGCAATTGCATCCGCAATTGTGCCAATTCCTGCTCATGTGCGTCTATGCGTTGTTGAGCTAAGTCACGATCGCAGCTCGACCGCTGTGTCAACTCGACCTTAGCCGCCGCTTCCCGCGACGCGAGAGGCGGATCTTGCATGCTGTGCTGGATGGACGTACCCAACCTGGCTGCTAGGCAGTCAGCACCCACTGCATGCTGGAATGCTGATTCCATTTTTGTTTCGGCCATGCTAACTGCGTTCCGCAGCTCCTCGAGAACTATGTCTCTGAGCTGCTGATCCAGCTGCTCTTCAACGCAAGACGCAATGTCTCTGATGGCTCACTCACCTCGGCTGGCACACGGTTCTCGCTGCTGTACGCAGTCGTGCCGCGAAGTGTCTCGTTGGTGCTGTTCCCTACCTGAACAGACGACTGATGAGGGGGATTGACACCCGTGTCAGCTCTGTGCGTAGTTAACTGGTGAGGCGGATTGGCCCCCATGTCAGTATTGCCCGTATGGGTTGTGACCCTTTAGTGTCTAGTGGATGGTTGAGCTGTGGCTGGGTCTGCAATCTGACATGGGGAGCTTGGCCAGGCCCCCATGCCGGCTATGCCGGCAGATCTATCCGCACACAACCTTTTCCGGTCGTTGCCGACCGGCTCAGAAAGGATCGAATCCCTTGCCGGGCTTTCTGCCTGATGGCTCATTACTCGCTTCCGGAGAGGGATGACCGCTCCGATCTGAAAGTATAAGGTTCCGGCTTCGTACCGCACCAGTACGTGACAGCTTCCAACGATACTTCTGGCCCGTTGACCAGTTCTCGGACACAGCACTCCGCAGTGTATATAAAGGTTTATCTAAAGCTACACAACGATGAAACGGAGAGTCTGAAGCACAGACACTAGCTACTTCACAGAGAGGAGTGGGACCTATACCCGCGGTGTCGGCTGAGCCGGGAGTGCGCCCTTGAGCGATGGCTCAGTTAACAACGTATGCGCAGACCTTCCCCTTGGACGCAAGGTTGGCGGGGAGATGCTTGCCTCTTCTGGTTCCCGGAATCCTTTCCGGAACTTGGCTATGCTGCTTGGAGGGCTCTACCGGTCCGAGGGAGACTTAAGATGGGTTGCCTGCCGATTACTCGGCTGCTGACAAGAGTAGACTGGTTCCCGACCGCTCGGGAGAAAGCACCAGTGCAAGAATGGACCCTGCCCCATGCCGGCCGGCTTATATGGAGTGAGCGCGCCCCAAGCCCCGCCCCTGGCCGCGATTGGCTGGCTCGGCGCGCTCCCTCACCCCGCCGACACACCGCTCACAATCGATCGATGCCGCGTCATCGGTGCCGGGCCGTCTGCGTGATGATGAGGAGCAACGATATTGCCTAAAACAACATCAAAAACATTACAGAACAGCTCGAAACATACACCACACAGGACTGGGGGACCGCTGACCTAACAATTAAGACTTAAGAGATAACTATAAGACAAGGGTTCTTTTAAAGACATATGTGGGTGAAGTCGAGCTTTTGGTACTTTTACATCACGAATTAACCTTTTTGTTTGTTTTTCTCCACTCCATAAAAAATGAGATGAAATATTCAAAGTTATTTATTTATTTAGTTAGTTTATTGATTTATTTAACAGCGTAAAAGGAATTGAAGTTAAGTAGTATTATACGGCGGAGAGTCGTTGGATACACCGCCCCCAGAAAGGGGCGGGGCGAGGGGCGCGCCGAGGATAAGATGTCCGGGCCTTCACGTGGAGGCATCGCATTTCTAATCACTTCCCTTGGCCTTGCAGCTCTCTTCCTGAACTGATTTCGTTCTTGAGACAAGAGTCAGAATCTCGTTCACCATATTTGAAGGAAAAGAGTTTTCAGGTGCAGCGCCAAGGCTTTCTTCAGGTCCTCCCATTGCTCAGTACGAAGACGTCGTCCGCATTTTCCGACCACTACAGCAACATCTTCAGAGTTGGCAACATCTGGAAAATGATTTCAGAGTTCCCCGTGATGCGCTTTCCAATCGTCTGCTATCAGATGTTAGGTTTTTGGACGACGTCACGCAAATTAACGACGGCTTCGCGCGTAGCAAACTTGTCCCAATAGGGCGGCCCGGGTAGGGCGGGGTGTGAGCGGCGGGCAGCACGGTGTACCGAACGACTGCCCCCGTATTATACAAGAAAACAGTACAACACAAAACCCGCAAAGGCAAAAACAGATCTTTGCCTCACAAGCAGTAAGTTGAGCTCACGCAAGCTTCTCTATATCAAAAATATGGATTTTACCGTTGTTATTTCAACAGGAGCATGTGGGCGGGGCCCACTTCTCCTTGTTACACCTACACCTATATGATTCTTTTGCAGTGTTCTCTACTTGTTTTGAGAGTGCTTCTCATTGTAACCTCATTTGCGAACATGATGGAAATGTGTTGCTTTGGTCCATCTCTAGAATAATCAGTTTTCGGACTTCTATAGAGAACACTTCTTGTGACCTCTAGAGGGAGGGGGGGGGGGACATTGCATACGTAGGCACATGTAGTCGAAAAGAAAATTTCGCGCCTTCACTCAACGTCACCCTCTGTGGTTGACCTATGCCGCGAAAACGTTTCCCATGTTTGTGATCAGCACTCAATTAGCTCTCTATACGAATTTGGGAGGAATTTGTTTTCGATCTTCGGACTTGCAGAGTAGAAACGGTAAGTTGGAAGAAGAGCGTTCTCTATCTGGAGATTGATTTGCAAATTTTGGAGGTGGGCCAAAGCAACGCGTCGGTCATGTTCGTAAATCAAGTTGCAATGAGAAAGCGAAGAATGTACCTCACCGAGGCCAACTCTTAAGTCAAAGGCCGAAAAGATCTATCCAGCAATCCCCGACCTTTTACCTAGCCCTAGACCCCTGTTCTGCATGTCTGCATCGCTATCCACTCGACCACCGCATCTCTGTCGTAGGTGCTGTGCATGATTCACCTGAACGTGAATCCTGCGGCTACTTTGACAAAACGTAGAAACTTTTCAGTTTGCTATGCTCTGAATATAGTCAAAGCTTCTAACCTTTTGCAAATTAACTTTTTGGGCATTACAAGACCATCCTATGCTTCACTTTTCCCTTATCATCCCGCACTTAAGTGCTACAGCCTAAGTGCTACAGTTTTTTGTAATTTTTTACCTACCGAGATGAACGCAAAAAATTTTAAAACTACTACGGCGCTTCTCAGACTGTTCCTTATAACACTCAATAGGTCACTTTCGAATTCTACACGGGGTCTTCACTGAGCTCCCCTGAAGTTATTGAGAAACTAGGAAACTCGTGCTAGTTATTAAGAAGTCCAAGACGAAAACACCCTCAACCACTTTGACATCGAGGTCTTGTAACTTGTCGAAGGAGATTCTTTCCTTATCGTTTTTCCTAATAAGTAAGCAACACGATTTCTCTGCTGCGAGAAGGAACTCCCGTTCACTAGTATAATTATGGATTATATTATATAACAATGCGTAGCCAAGTGCACTTTGGTTAGTGTGAGAGTCCTTGTCTTCTCTGCTTGTTCTGTATATTTTTTCATGATCCGCGTACATTTTAAATGTCACCCCAAACACTGAGATTGTATCTGTAAGCTTGTAAGTGCGTAGGACGAAGAGTGTGCAAAGGCGAGAGCACTCATTCCTGTGGAACACCAGTGCAGGCGCCTAATATCGCGGATTTCTTCTTTGTGAAACCATGGTGAAGCGTTCATTTGTGGAAAAAACGAGCAGGAAATGACTTGGACGGGCCTCCTTTTCACCCTTTGTTTGAAGTGTACCAACATAACTGTATTACTAAGCTACTTTTCTTTTTTGTCTTACAATGTTTCTCCGTCGTTATCCCAGCGTCTGTCACCTAATCTATTAGGTTGTAACGAAATATATGGCACTGAACCACTGTAAATTTAAACAGTTAATATCTCGGCTTGTAGACAAGTTTATTAATCGAAATAAAAACCTTCTGGTTCGACACATCTTTGCCAACGTGACACAAGCTTTTCTATCCCAGTAGCATAAAAATCAGAAGTTCTGGAATTGACGAAATCTTCGAAGGCACTTTCGGCATCCTGTTGGTATTTGAATATTTTCCCTACCAAGAAGTCGCCAAGATGCTTGAAGAAATGGTAGTCTGTTGGGGAGAGGTCGAGAGAAAACGGAGGATGTGGTAGAGTTTCAATGCTCAGCTCATTCTATTTCTGCAACGTCATTCGTGCTACATGGGGGTGAGCATTGTCGTGCAGAAGGAGAACTCGCCTTCGGTTCACCAAGGCCGGCCGGATATCCTTCAACTTTTTCATCATTTCTTCAATTTCAATGCAGTACTTCTCTGCCGCGATGGATTCACCGGGAGGGAGGAAGCTGTGGTGAATAATTCCCAGCGAACACCACCATGCTCTCACCATCACTTTCTTTTGGTGCAATTCCGGCTTCGCAAGAACCTTGGGGCTCTCATCGCTGTCCACCCACTGTGCCGATCGTCGCCTGTTGTCGTGCATTATCCATTTCTCGTCACAGGTTACGATGCGATCAAGGAATGGGTCCGTTTCGTTCCGTAGAAGCAGTGCGGACGAGATCTCATATCGTCGGTTTCTTTGCTCCTCAGACAGCTCGTGAGGCACCCATCTTTCCAGCTTTTTGATCTTTCCAATTTCCTTCAGATGCCGGGCAGCTGTGTTGTGACTGACGCCAAGAACCTTCGCTATCTCCCTGGTACCTTTGTGTGGATCCTCCTCTACCACATCTCTCAGCTTGTCTTCATCAACATCACTATGCCTCCCACGACCTTCATGTTCTTCCAAGCTCTCATCTCCATTCCGGAACCTCTGATGCCAACGATACGCCGTCCGAATTGTGGAGCATCCTTGACCGAATGCGGCGTTGATCTTCTCGTCCGCCTCCTTAGCTGTAGTGCCCAGCTTGAATTCATACAAATGCCTCGGATTACCCTTTTGTCCATCTGCAAAAAAGTCAATAAAACTCTAAAGTTTTTCCACTTTTACATAGAAAATTTGGTACTCACCGGTAGAACAAAGTTTGCTCTTCTAAATGATATGCCACATGTTACGGTTTGTTCTTCATCAAACGCGTAAAGACGCGCCAAAAAATGGCGCGAGCCAATGCCATTTAATTCGTTACTACCTAATATCATCATCCAATGAAGTTTGCCGCTTCGAGATTCTGGTTAGGTAATTGAAGACCAGACCGCCCTCTCGCAAGAAAAGTTGGAAAACACAATAACGTAGCGCCGAAATGCTGTGCTTGTCAGAAGGAAACCATTAGCATTCAGATTTCTCGCTCAACGTGGAGCAAAAAAAAAAACAGTAATCCGAAGCAGTGGTCTTTCTCTTCTTCTTCTTCTTCTCCTGAGTGTTTAGTCCCGCGCAGTCGCAGGGTCCGCTGTTCTTGTGATCTGTCGTCACCTCATCCTATCAAGGGCGTCATCTGCCGTAGCGCCGACTTCGCCGAGATCTCTCTTGATGACGTCCTTCCACCTTTTCCTTGGGGCTCCTCTCGGACGCTTTCCGGGTGCCTCGAAATCTAGGGCCAACCTTACGGGATGATTCTCTGGCCTCCTGAGGACGTGTCCATACCACCTCAGGCGCTGCTCTCTCATCTTCAGCTGGATCGGGGCTGTCTTCATCACTGCCCTAACATCCTCGTTTCGCACCCTGTCCCGACAGGTCCATCCACATGCCCACCTTATCATCCTCATTTCCGCAGCGTGCAGTTGCCGCTCCTGCTCCTTACCCAGGGCCCAGCATTCACTGCCGTAGAGGAGGGCAGGTCTCACCACTGTTCTATACAGCTTGCCTTTGAGCGTCCTGGAGCATCTACGGTCGCAGAGGATCCCTGTAGATTCCCTCCACTTGAGCCAGGCTGCGTTTATCCGTCCCCTGACCGCCTGGTCCACCGTTCCTTCCTCGGATAGGTCACTTCCGAGGTAGCGGAATTCCTCGATCGCTTCCCCTTGGGGGTCAGGATCGATCCAGCGCACTGCTCAGAGCTGATGAACTTCCTCTTCTTCACGTTCAGCCGTAGGCCGTTGTCTGCGAGGGCTCTCTGCCACAGCTGCACCTTCTCCTCCAGCTCCTACTGGTTATCGGCTACTAGGGCGATGTCTTCCGCGTAGAGTGTCGTACTGAGAGGGTCTTCCTGCAGGTGGTTCACTATAGAGTCAAGCGTCAGCAGGAAGAGGAACGGACTCAGAGCCGACCGTTGGTGTACCCCCCACTGTGATGTCCACTTTCCTTGTCACCCCGTGTGGAGTTCGTATCGCCGCTTTCGAGCCTTCGTACATGTCCTTTATGACCGTGATCAGACGTTCCGGGACACCACTCCCTCGAAGGGCCTTCCAGAGTTCTGCCCGGGGCAACCTGTCGTAGGCTTTCTCCAGGTCCAGAAATGCTAGGTAGAAGGGTTTTCGTTTCTCCCGATATTTCTCCATCACCTGACGAGCGATGAAGATGGCGTCTGTGGTGGACCTCTCGGGCATGAAGCCCCACTGCACCTGGGAGATGGGGACTATCTCCCTCAGCCTCGAGTCGACCAGTCGTTCGTAGATCTTCATCGTGTGTGAGATCAGTTTGATTCGGTAGTTGGAGCATTCAGAAGCGTCTCCCTTCTGCTTGAAGATGGGGACTATGGTGCTGTTCCTCCAGTAATACGGCATCTTACCCTCTTTCGTGATTCTGTTGAGGAACTGCGTCAACCAGTTGATTCCGCGGTCCCCGAGCACCAAGCAGTGGTCTGTCTGTTTTTCTAATTTAGGTCTCCAAGAAATTGTCGGGTGCCTTCCAGATGGGTTCCTTCTCCCCCATAAAGAGCACATTATAATTGTGGCCACATCTTCAAATGTGGCCGTACCAAACATCTTCCGAACTCTCCAAAGCTCTCCTTAAAACGATCATATTATTCGTGTAGAAAACTACATATACAAAAAACTACATTTACCAGATACATCACCTTTGTAAATTTAGGCTAAGAGCATTAATGCCATTTAATTTCATATTAGACATAAGACATATGTTAACCTAATATGCTCACATTTATAGATCCAATATAATTATTTACAAGTTATAATTATAGGTCCACTTTGAGAAATTTGTCTGCATTGAAAGGCAAAGGCTCCTAGGGCACATCATAAAATATGTTCTCCTGAACCTACACGGTCTATAGGATCTCAAAAAGTTTCATCCTGTTCAAATAAAAACTGTAGTGAACAATTGTCTACTAAGCAGTTGGGTGCAGCAGCATCGCAACTGCCGGGAATTTTATTTCATCTTTTAGCGTCCCTGCTAGTCCTACATATGGTGGATCCCGATTCCTACGACTACGACAAAGATTTGAAATAGGCATGGAAACATTTAGAATAGAAATAACGAGCTACTTGGTATACTGCCGTATACTCCAACATGTCACAACGGCGGAAAGTGGAAGGTGTGGTAAAGGGAATAGTACCTTAATAACTTTCAGAAAAATAATACCTTTCAATAATGGAATAATACCTTTCAGCAAAACGACTTTGTAGAAAACTGATAAACGGCCGCCGAAAGTTGCCTCCACCGACGACAGAACGTCCATTGTGATAGTCCAAATGGTGCATAGTCGCTTAGGAAATGCCTTTTAAAGTGTGTAGCCATATCACTTTCTGCGGCGGATCAGAAGTGGAGTAAAGATTATCCTCTGGGGCAGGATTCATCAACGACTTACAGCAATTTAACAGAAAAAACCACAGTCGAGATCCCTGATAGTGCGGCTTATCAAGCGATATATTAGGTTGTAACGAATTAAATGGCATTGGCTCGCGCCATTTTTTGGCGCGTCTTTACGCGTTTGATGAAGAACAAATCGTAACATGTGGCATATCATTTAGAAGCGCAAACTTTGCTCTACCGGCGAGTACCAAATTTTCTATGTAAAAGTGGGAAAACTTTAGAGTTCTTTTGCAGATGGACAAAATGGTAATACGAGGCATTTACTTGTATGAATTCAAGCTGGGCACTACAGCTAAGGAGGCGGACGAGAACCGCAACGCCGCATTCGGTCAAGGATGTTCCACAATTCGGACGGCGTATCGTTGGTATCAGAGGTTCCGGAATGGAGAGGAGAGCTTGGAAGAACATGAAGGTCGTGGGAGACATAGTGATGTTGATGAAGACAAGCTGAGAGATGTGGTAGAGGAGGATCCACACAAAGGTACCAGGGAGATAGCGAAGGTTCTTGGCGTCAGTCACAACACAGCTGCCCGGCATCTGAAGGAAATTGGAAAGACCAAAAAGCTGGAAAGATGGGTGCCTCACGAGCTGTCTGAGGAGCAAAGAAACCGACGATATGAGATCTCGTCCGCACTGCTTCTACGGAACGAAACGGACCCATTCCTTGATCGCATCGTAACCTGTGACGAGAAATGGATAATGCACGACAACAGGCGACGATCGGCACAGTGGGTGGACAGCGATGAGAGCCCCAAGGTTCTTGCGAAGCCGGAATTGCACCAAAAGAAAGTGATGGTGACAGCATGGTGGTGTTCGCTGGGAATTATTCACCACAGCTTCCTCCCTCCCGGTGAATCCATCACGGCAGAGAAGTACTGCATTGAAATTGAAGAAATGATGAAAAAGTTGAAGGATATCCGGCCGGCCTTGGTAAACCGAAGGCGAGTTCTCCTTCTGCACGACAATGCTCGCCCCCATGTAGCACGAATGACGTTGCAGAAATAGAATGAGCTGAGCATTGAAACTCTACCACATCCTCCGTTTTCTCCCTACCTCTCCCCAACAGACTACCATTTCTTCAAGCATCTTGGCGACTTCTTGGTAGGGAAAATATTCAGATACCAACAGGATGCCGAAAGTGCCTTCGAAGAATTCGTCAATTCCAGAGCTTCTGATTTTTATGCTGCTGGGATAAAAAAGCTTGTGTCACGTTGGCAAAGATGTGTAGAATCAGAATGTTTTTATTTTGATCAATAAACTTGCCTACAAGCCGAGATATTAACTGTTTAAATTTACAGTGGTTCAGTGCCATTTATTTCGTTACAACCTAATAAAAGCCGCGTTATCTGAGTTTTCCGCTGTAAATTCTCTGCTAAAGTTATGTAAGTCGTTGATGAATCCGACCCCTGGAGCTATTGTGCAAACCCTGCCCAAGTACTTTTTTGTCATATCAATTTGCTTTCGCCAATATAATGGTTGGAGACCGCTGCTTCCAGCAGCTAGAGTTGATAATGCAGCCAGTGAAATTGGGTGACTATAGGAGACCTGAAAAAGGCATCATCTCCTCCATCTTCGTCCTCTAACACAACATTCCATTGGGGTTCTCCTTAAGTTCTCTAGCGTCTTTTAAGATATTGAAACCAATGGTTTGATTTTGACCTATCATTCACGCATAATTATGAGAATGAGCGAAGAATTATTATTAGCAATACAATATACTCCCACTGTCAACTTGCAAGCGATCAACTCGAGAGCGTTAACCACCTTGTAGCCTGTCATGTGAATAATTCCTCCACTGTGAGCCAGTCAACGTTTCTGAATTTTCGAATGGCCTTGGATCGTGCTATTTACAGATTCTTTTTTGGCTTTTGCCTATTTGTTGCTTTCATTAAATAGGGGAATTCGTTCAACTTGACTTGCAATTGCGAAACGCTCAATACAGTTGTTGCCAGAGATTAAACCACTGAAAGTCTAAATTCTCTTTAAACGTGAATCGGAGTTCTCCCGCACAACAAATATTCCATTTTCACATCGAATTGAACACTTCTCCATTGAAACTGTGCTCTTTCAAACCAAATTGGACACCTTTCAAATCAAATTGGATACGTTTCAAATGAAATTGAACACTATTTTAAGCTAGTCTAAGACATTTGAAAGCAAAATGAACTCTTCCAGATCGAAATGATCTTCCTCTAAATTAAACTAGAGGATCTCCAAAATTGTTCGATAATTTTTTGTTCAAGGAAAATTTCAGTATAACTCTTTTTTAAGTTTTAATTTACTTTCTAATGAGGGAACACGTGTTTTAAAATCTTATAAGAATTTTATATTTTTGAGGAAAAACAATGATCTAAAGCTTGCTTTAAAGAGAGGGAAGGCGGCCATTTTAGATTGCCAAACGACTGCACCCCGTCCGAAACTATTTTTATTCGATTGATTTAGTTTTTTTTTTAGTTTTACACCTGCAAACTTGCTTTTTCTTGACTTGCTTTTCAAGCGCATTGCGCGATTCAGTCTTTTAATGCACCATATGATTGCCGCCTTTCTGCACTTTAAAGCAAAATTTAACTTATAATTTTTCTCAAAAAATAAAATCTTTACAAAATTATTACACTCGTTGGGGCAGCTGAAGTAAAAATATTCAAAAAAGTTATTCTACATTTTCCTTGGACAAAAAATTATTCCAACCATCTTGGAGAGTCTGTAGATTAATATGTAAGAAGCTCGTTTCGATTTTTAAGAATTTTTTGATTTTGATTTGATTTGATTTCTTTGATTTCAAAAGTCTTAGGCGAGCTTAGAAGGGTATCCAATATGACGAGAGAAGTCTCCAATTCAATGTGAAAGTGGTACATATGGCTCCAGCGAAACGTCTTGAATGTTAAAGAAAAGTTTGGTCCTGGAAAATTTTTGGGGATTGACTATAATTATGCTGCGCAATGCATATTGTAGGCGTTCCTGATAAACATTTGCTTGACTTGGGGCGCGTTGTCTCAGCTTGAAATTGTAAAAGGCGAATGGAATAAAACCTCTTTATCAGATAAAGGAGTCCTACTGTTTGCCCCAGAACACCTGTTTATAGTTCTTCTCGAAAGCTCCTGAGTGTCCGAAGTGAAACAGGGCAGCATGCACCAAAAGATGAAGTGGGAATCTCGATAACGACCAGTGGAATTGATTAAGATTTCACTTTTTTGCGTAAATATTGTCGTCTTTTTCAACATCGGCTTCACCATTGTATCGCTGACATTTCGGCGTACAAAGATTACGCCGAACACGACATTTACTGAGATCTGAACTGCATCGGAGTCCCCTTGGGTGGAAAAATCGCCGATCTGCGCTTTTTCTTGCTAGAACCAGCTCTGCGGTGATGGACACAAAGTGAGAGTGATAGCGAGCGTGACATTTGGGCGAGCCTTACATTACGTTACACGAACACACTGAAAGAACGTTTATTTGGAGTACAATCATCTAAATGGAGAGCCAACGCAAATAACAGTTGGAAGCTGTCAAGAGAGCGAGAATAGTGCGACATATTCAAAACAGGGTGTAGCAGAACACATCCAATGACCAATGATTAAAAAGGTATGAGACGATAAAGTGGAAGGACAAGTTTCGCTTTTCACTAATCGTTTAGATTTTTCTGGAAATGAAGAAAATGAGGCCTTATTTATTTCCGTGTAGTCAAATAGTGACTGAGCAAGATGGAAGCAATGCAACATGGAAGAATAACGACCAAGTGGAATTAATAAGACAATTCCCAACATAATCATTTATTTGCTTTTAATTGTCATGACCTATTTATTTCAGCATTTTTGTTTTTATTTGCTTGTATCAGCCACGTCTCAGCAACTTCTTTCGTAATCTCTGCAACTTGATTGTTCAAAATCTTGACTTTAGTCGTCCAGGTGTGACGACAGCAATTGCGAAGAATAAAAAACCAACAAGCCCTGAGCACACAGAGGTAGGCACCGTCATCGACGAATATGTGAAGTCACTGTAGACGGCAAAACTGTCAATCATTCGAGAAAGTAATCTGGCCTGTACAGGATAATGGCCGCTATTCTCGCTGAATTCCTGCCCACTCAACGCGCTTCTTTCACAGACAGAGGAATTTCATGTTGCTTGAGTGCCCTGCCCCATGTCTGACATCGTTTTTTGAGTAGTGGAGTGGGCACCGTTAACGCCAGCCACGAAGTCGCATGGAGGTTAACCTACACCTACATGTTGAGGCTCATTCAATGACCCTCTTGATCTGTTTGTGGGAGAGAACTGTCAACTGTCATTTTGTAAGAATGAATGCGGTGGTCTTACTCCTTCACCGCTTCTTTCTTCTTCGTACTTCCGAATTATTGCTCGAATCTCCAAACAATTTTTTTTTGCGTGTAGCCTGTGCAGCTCCTGTTATCTCCAGACGACTGTGACGACTGCAGATGCGCTTAAACGAGGCTGATCTAATCCTGCAAAACAGCCTAGGCTTTGCAGCTTGGCAACGATTAATCATCTCGAGTAAACTTCATCTTGGCATCTTCTGCACTCGGGTGGGCTGACCACTGCATGATTGAGCTCGATTGATAAGCACCATACCGCACGCTGCTACGACTACAAGAGTGAAGCAAACTGTGGAATAGATGACCGACCTTCATCTCTACACGAGAGTCTGGCGTACAATATAAACTTCCTCATTCGACGATCAGTTGAATAAGGCTCAAGCAGCACTAATACGTAGGCGCGAAATTTCCACTGCGTCGGGGAAAAGAGACAGCAAAGTTGTGGAATACCTTGGATCCGAGTAATATTGGACATTTGGCCGGGTTCGTTCCACCCTAATCATACAAATTTCCGCCGTCGGCAAAATTGTCGTTATGCGAATCACTCATTTATTCGAGGATAGGACTAATAGGACTTTGGTTCGAACCATTGGATGGTGGAGTGGCGAATACTAATCTAGCGGGCGAGGTACAGTTAAAGTGCTATCACAAAAAACTTAAGCCTTGAACAGCACACACTGAGAAATTATTATTTTTTGATTCGATAAATTGGATGTCGACCTCCAATCGATCTTGCTAGTTTTTCGAGTTTCGAAAGTCTCCCTAAATTTCTGGTCGATGTTGATGAAAATCGAACCCTGCACGACATATGAAGACTCTCTTAAACTGTTTTTTACTTTTTATTGTTTTTTACTTGCAAAAAACATCCTTTTCTGTTTTTCGAAATGCGAGCAGGATTTTCGAAATTCGAAAAAATTACATTTTGTGAGCCAACTAAAATTCACTTTCATTTTTGAGTTTTTTTTTGTGTTTTTCTTTTTTGTTGTTTCATTTTCATTCATTTTTGTGGTCCAATTTTGACGCACCAGTGATGTTGCTGCAAAATCGACACCAGGTCGTTCTAACCTACCCGATCCAGAAAATTACGATTTGCTTCAGCGTGTACTGTTCAAGGCTTGGTTAGCTCTTTTGTGCAGAATTTGAACTGTATATGTGCCTGCTTCAGACAGAAAATAATTTTGCTTTCATGAAATGCGGAAACCTTGAATACAACCCCTTGATCATATCAAACACCGCCCCGGAGACGCTTGTTTTTGTTTGCAGTATGATACACAGAGCTTAAATGTTTGTAGGCATAATTTCATTTTTTGACGTTGTTTCCTAAGTGGTTTTCCTAAGTGTTTCCTAAGTGGTTGGCAAAGTTCTTTAATCAGGTTGTGGCGGAGAAGAATGTTCCTGAGTGTTGGTACCAAAGTACGACGATTCCGATTTGGATGAAGAAGGGCAGTCTTGCAGACTGCTCCAATTACCGTCCGATTCGCCTGCTTTCGCACAGCATGAAGATCTTTGAGCGAGTCGTCGATGGAGGAATTCGGGACATCGTCCAGCTTTCCAGCAATCAGTGCGGCTTCGTGGCTGACTGTGGCACCGTTGATGCCATACACGCCTCTCGCCTCCTCATAGAGAAGCATTGCGAGAAACAGAGGCCAGTGCATATCGCCTTTCTCGACTTGGAGAAGGCCTTTAAGCGCGCACCGCGTGAAGTGATATGGCACGCCCTGCGTCAGCATGGAGTTCCTGAAGAGCTCATAGAGCGGGTGCGAATTCTATACTCTTGTCCAAAGAGCCGGGTCGAAGCTGCAGCTTGGAACTTCGATGGAGTTTCCCATCTCTGTCGGGGTACACCAGGGTTCTGCGCTTTCCCCACTCCTCTTTGTTATCGTCATGGATGCCATCACACGCGATCTTCAGAAGCCCGTCCCCTGGACGTTGCTTTATGCCGATGACGTGATGCTCACTAGCGAAGATAAAGGTGAACTCGAGCGAGAGGTGCAAGCTTGGTGTGATCGCTTGGAGCGGTTTGGACTCAGATTAAACGTGAAGAAGACCGAATATCTAACGACGGACGTTACTGAGTCCACATCCATCAAGGTCAACGGCATCGAGCTCCCACGCACATCAGTCTTTAAGTACATGAGATCAGCAGTCGCGTCTGATGGCAAACTGATGGTTGAGGTGAATTCACGCGTGAGAGCAGCTTGGTCTAACAATGTGACGCTCGTAGACTGGTGTGCTCTGCGATAGGAAGATACCGGAGCGCTTGAAGTCGAAAATATATAGAGCCGTCGTCCGGCCGGTAGCGATGTACGGCGCTGAGTGTTGGCCTACGACCAAGGAAGTTGAAACGCGCCTCATGGAGACGAAGATGCTGCGATAACTATAAGGTGGATGGTGCCCACCCTGATCTAGCGCTGGATTGGGAAAGGTGGCGACATGGCTCAAGAATAGCGGGTCCCGCTACGAAGCGGGACAGACGCTAAAGAAGAAGGAGAAGATCAATCAGTTTTTAGTTTGGTGGCAGTCCCTGACTACGAGATCACGGGAAATTGCTGCTTCATAGGCACCCATGATGCTGTCCTCCGTCACACGTCTAGATCAAGGTGAAGACACGACAAGACTTCAGCTCATAGTCCTTAAATGGAATATTTGAAGACGGCAAGGTTTGAAGAATTATCAACTATAACTCGCCGCGGATAGTGTCTTCATTCTACACCGCACTGCTTAAGCATTTCGTTAGAGAGTAATTCCATTCACAGAAGAGAATATAGTGATTTATTGAGTCCGCGCACTGTTAGAGCTGTGGTGTTTCTTGCAGGGAATCGAAAGTGCAGCTTGCATTCTAAACCGATTAAGAGCAGGCTGCTATTCGGTGGAAATGCTGTCGTCGGTAGATGTTGCACATGAATGCCACGGAATTCTTCTGTTTTTGTCTTCTTTGCAATTTTCATGGCCAATGACCACATGCATATGGTTCCCCAGGTGTCAACACAAAATGCTTAGGCAGAGAAAGGCATAGAAAATCGTGAGTTAAAACAGCTTTTTGTTCAGGAATACTTCAAACGAGGAATGTACGAGTGCGCGTTGGATTATTTGAAGGATATACAAGAAATTCACCGCTACGTTCAGGTGAGAGGATATGAATGAGTAAGCAGTCACTTAAAGGGGAGCTCACGTCTCATTCAATTTAGAGGTGAATTTAGAAAGTCCCCACTACAGTAAGGTTTTTTTAATTTCTTAAGGGCACGCTCTACGCCGGAACAGTTGAGAAATGGCTCCCTGATATATGGGAATAGTTCCAGACCAGCTGTGAAGCTGTGCTGTACAGTCCAATAACCTTCAACTATCAAAATTTGCTATCAAGAACACGAATGCGATCCACAAATCGTGGCAGGTATGCCACTAATGAGGCTTCAATAGTCAGAAGTAGTCTTTACATCCCGGAGCTGATCTGTCTGCGGAGTTACGGCATCCATTCCAATACTCTATTTGTCCACCGCTCGTCTTGCCCCTGATGTGATCAGCCCATTGACTCTAACCCGAAATCTGCTGGGTCACAAAGTGCATTCATTCTTTTCATATCGCGGCTGTGATGTCCGTCCTGATGGCCGTGTTTGGCGGATGTAATCAGCTGGTCTGGACTCCCTGAGTGGCCCGAAAGAAGCGCATTGGGCTCTGTGTCTGCTACCTACTCCGTCTTTCGAATCATTCTCGAAGTTTATCGAACGTCCACGGTGCACATGGAATGACGCCTCAGCACGTGAAGAGCCGTCCAATTGAACTACTTTCAATCGCAGTAGACGTTTTTCGGAACTGTGCCTTTTTCGCGGTTCTATCCTTCTTCCATTCTCGACTGGCTCAAGATGATATCGCTTCTGCTTCGGCATTAGGATTCGAGAGCACCACGATGTTGTCCGGAAAAGACGATTGCTAGGATTCTTCCCAAGCGACTTTTCGGCCCACATAGTTGAAATGATTTCGCTCTTCAGTGCAGTCCTAGAGTAAGCTGGTGCATTTCCGAGGCAGAACCGGAAAAACAGAGTTCAGCTCTTTGGTTTAAGAATGGCACTGTACATACGCTTTCAAAACCTCTCATTTATAGAAGGCGAAGAAAATTGAAACGGAAACAGTTCAGACAAATAAAACGTTAATTGTCGTAACTGCGGAGCGCAGCAAATAGCAACATTTTGGCGCTGTTCTTTTACAAAAATTTGAGTTTTGAATGAAACGCTAATCTCATCTTCATGCCTTTTTTAGAAGGCTTCCGTTCGACAGCAACAGTGTCAAATGCTGGCCGCGTCAACTGACAAAACGTTTCCAAAGACGAACATCGCTCCCCTTGACGAGTACATCGAACGGATGCGACAAGAAGAAGAGGAGGCGAAGTCAATGCCCGAATCTCGGGCTGCTAGGACGTCATAAGCACTGGGAAGGAAGCGGGCTAACTAACAGGGTTCCTTACCTTCCTCATTCCACGATCTCCCACCTGATCTGTAATATTGTCCCACATGTGATCGAAAGCGTGTTTCGAGTAGATAGTTAGGTGTGTAAAGTGCTCCCTCGTCTGGCACTGTCCATTATCGCTCTTCCGGTGTTTCTTGTGTTGGACTTTGTGTTTCCGACTTGTATTGAAGAGTAAGTGTTTCAGTTTTACCACCACGTAACACTCGCGCGAGAGTTATGTGTGGTGACGCCTTTTTGTTCATTGAATTCTAGACTGCATATTTGTTTTCGGCACTTTGTCGTTTATTTTCGCTTTGACTCAGCAGTCTCTGATGGCCATTTGGTCTTCTCTGTTCTCGATAAATCACTTTATGTCAGGAAAAAAGCAAATATCTCGATATATTAATATCTAAAGCCTCTCTTTTACGTTATAGAGGCTTATGTCAAGCATCGTGTTTACTGTGTGACAAAGAGCAACGTTAAAAAATTTGTTTAAAATATTCAAGACCTTAGTAAATGAAAATCTTCCACATTCGTCTTCATGTCCACATTATGACAAATGTTTGTTGTGCTAAACATAGCAACGACAACTAAGCCTAAGCTGCTTATGGTTATTGCTCTACAAGAACGTTTGTTAAGCTTTGTTGTTAATTTCGATTTTCGGTAATTTTTAGAATATTAAATGGGTGTCTAAAAGGCATAAATTGTTTTTACAAACAACTGCTGCCCTTTGCTTGATTTTTTCGAGAGTGTTATATGTCATTCGGAAAAGAATGATTTGCCCTATCAGAAAGTATGTCTCGCTTTTTTCATTTCGATTCTTTTTTTTTCTTAGCATTCCGCTAAAATTCGATAAAGGTTAGCATGAACGCTTAAATGCAATGCACGTTTTGATAGTACAAGATCTTTTTTGAACGGCATATAACACTGCCCAAGAATTAACCAAGGAGTACAAGCTGCTGGTAAAAATGAAGGTGGTGGTTTGTCACGCGGGAGCCAACGTTTCTGTCTTGCGTGGTCAGCACACAACACCCACCATCATCCCATGAACGAGTTGGTGGAGAAGTCTCCCTTGCGTGGGCGAAGAACCCAGAATCGACAAAATCACTCTTGTGCTGCAAGCTCGAACACATTTAGACATGCGTCGAGATATGCGAACCGATATCGCGAAATAACAAAATGTCAGCCTCGCCTGACTACATCTCGGCATAAATACCAAAGTACGCTTGGAGGAAGGCCTAGGTCCGTCTCCCATCCTCCTCCCCCCCCCCCCCCCCCACGAATTCTTGCGTAGTGGTCAGTCTACACCATTGCAGCGCGGCAGCGAACTTTTGAGGACCTGAGTCACTAATTTAAAATACACCCTTCTTCTTCTTCTTCAGCGTCTCTCCCGCTTCGTAGCTATTAATTTAAAATACATCCTGATGCAGAATTTTCGCAAAAACCGGAGAGGACCTAAATGAGGCGTGAAGGCAGGCATGGATGCTCGTCTTCTCTCACCCTCATCAAGTTCCCCTTTGAAGGAGAACGTTTCTGTGAGGAAACACGGCACAGCGAATGGTCCGCTAGGGTTTTTTCGTTGAGAGAGTATTTCCTGTTAGTTTCGGCTGTGGCTTGAAGTCTATTATCAAGCCTTGCATCGAATAGAATGATGTAATCCATATCACAGGACCATGCCTGAGTGAGTTATTCGCGGTTGCTAAAAACAAAAAATGTGTGTAACATGCACTACTTTATTGATGAACAATGTATTGCAAAGGTAGATTCAGTTAAGGATCTAGGATTTATTTATGATGTGAAGCATGACTTCTCGGAACATGTGAAAATGTTGTACAGGGAAGGGCCGGCTTGTTCACATCAAATTTTCAAAGGTTTTGTTCCTAAGGACAAAAGAGTTCTGACCATGGGCCATTGAAACATGCGTTAGATCCATGTTGAATCCGGCTCTGTGGTTTTTTCTCGTCATAGAAAGAGGTACACTGCCATGCTTTAAAGAATCCAGAAGAAATTTACTAGATGGGCATTAATCAGAGAGGGCACTCTGGATTCCAAGGGCCAATATAAGGAACAGTTATCTGGGTCTGCACACTTTAGGATAACGTAAGTTGAGCGATGTTTGTGCCGACTCCAAGCTGCTGGCAGGTCGTTTAAGGTGCGGTGTCTTGGAATCCTATTCTGCATTGCCGTCAAGTATGACCAAACGTAAAGTGCTTGCCTACTGAAGGGTGCATTTTGTTCTTTGTGCCATGTTGTGGTTTTTGTTTTTGATGTGTTCTATTTTTTTGTGTTTTCTCTCGAACGTGGGTCTTAAACACACGTATTAAAGTAAACAAATAAACAAAATCACTATACCTAGTGCAGCACTTTGTTTGCCATTACGCGGAAAATATTTGAAGCACTTTGCTAGACAAAGAACTCTCAGCGTTGGACCTCAAAAAGTAGAAGAAGGAAATTTTTGACGCGTGAAGTCCTATCATAAGACTTAAATCAGAATCTTGCTGCATGTATAAAAGTAACATAATAGTCATGAAAAACTAAAGTGATATAGTCGTATAACATAATATTTCGCAATAGATTTTGGATGTTTTATTACATGCAAATTCTAGGCTTTCATAGCGACATTTCCTTTTATCAATCTTTTGATGACAAAGGCACGGGCTGCTAATGTTTTCTCTCAGATGTGTGTTAATTTCTTGTGTGCCTCTCGAGGTTTTATGGTGAATTTTATTTCGAGGCCTGACGTTTCGATGAAATTGTCATCTTCAGAGGCCCGAAGGTGGTGCAAGATAATGAAGTGCACTCTACCCCAACAAGCGGCTCAACAGCTCTAGCGATTCCGACACCGTAGGGGGAAGCCTACAAAAACCTCACGTAAAGAGGGAAGAAATTCACGATACACCGTCCACCACTCTAGTATGGTAAGAAGGGCGAACGAGACCTGCCGCAGACGTATATCATTTGTAAAGGTACCACGGTCTGCTCGTCACCCTTCCATTCTAGAGCTCGCACTGTGGTACAAACGGCAAGAAGCCATTTGTAATTGATGGACGTTCTTGGCGGTAGTTCGTTCTTAGATTTCTTGCGAAAATCCAGAACGCCTCTAATCCTTTCCTTGCCGAAATGTCAGCCACAATTGCCAGGACTGTGCGATTAAGGTCGAAATCGTCACCGTTGTGCTCAATCGACTTAGGCCTGCCTCCCTAGGGGTATTCTTGTGTTTACGCGAGTTGTGCTAGCCTTTTGAGACACTCTGCGTATTTTATGTGGTCTTTTTAATGGCGCCGGGTAAACCAGTAGTAAATCACACTTTCCCCTCTAAAAGCAGAGCTGCCAATTTACATATCCAAAAAAGACGACGCTATTAGTTATAGTGAACAAAAATATCTCTTGTAAATATGGGCCGCAAAATACGTTCTCCGAGGTCACCTTTGAACCTCCTGCCTTATTACGGTTTACAACATCTGGAATTTCATTTACGCACACCACTGACCATGACCACCGACGGCGCTTTTTGCTTATTGTCGAGAACTGTTGTTGGAATTGACCAAATACCCCTAATATTGGAACGGTTAGGAGGGATCACAGCAAGAACACGATCAGAGCGTGAAGACTAGCGGTTCATATACGTTCGTAATGCTGGGCTGCGACGGCGTTTCCACTTGACAGCTGCGCATTCCATCTTCTTACCTTTTTTGTTTAAGATCCGTTGCCGTGATCCTGTGGGCAAGGTGTGCATAGATTGACATCCACGGCCGGACGATTCCACCGCCTCTTTCTGGGCCTCCTCCACGTATCGGGCTCCGCACCGAGTTTATGCTTCCAACAACTGTTGATGCCAAGAAGCAAAGCCTTTTGCAGAGGCAGCGTGGAACCCGGTACGTGGAGGTCGGCTTATAGAGCATGTCAATCATCGTAGATGATGGCGTATATGTAAAATTAGCTCAGCATGTCTTCGGAGCTCAACTGCTCGCTATAATATGGATGAAGCAGTAAGAAGGAACTAAACGTGATCCTGCATGTGCGTCGTGGAGCAGATTAGCGCGGGAGGAGATTAACAGTTATGATCCAGTAGACAGTAGAAGTAGAAGCAGACTAGTTGGTGTGCGAAACTGAAGTTTTACTTTGTATAACGTTTTACTTAAGAGAGGCGCGTAGCAGAGTAATAAAGGAACCAACTATCTCGATAGCAGGCTCCCGGTTCGAGTTCGCCGAGTCAACAAAGACTCCATTTCTCAGGGGTCCCTGAGCTGGAATCAAGTTTTTCCGAAAAGAACAGAGCATAGACTTGCCTACTGGTTGGCAATCCTAGGTCAACTACGCACCCAAACCACCTCTACGTATCATTTGGAAGTAAGATGTTTAGTGCACGCCGTGAAGAGATTGATTGACGCCGCTCTTTACTCTTCAGCCTTACCCTTATTTCATCGGAACGTACAGGATGGATGAGACCATGTGCGGTCCTGCACGGTGGGCCACTGGAAAGTGCTTGTTTCAAGCTGAGCTGAACTCGGACAACCGGGTGAAGACTACATATGTACACTCGTGATAGGGCGGCCTACGAGCAATCTATGTTACATCATATTGATGTAGTTTGCAGGATGAGAAGACAACAGGAGAGAATGAGACGTCGAGAGACGCCATCATTGCCGCCGTCATAATGGGCACGTCGGTGCGACGAAAGATGGGTGCTGTCATGGAGGATTCGGTTATCAATTCATTCGGTGAACGTATCCTTGAGTACGAGATTGGTCATAATGTCATCGTTTTTCGTAAAGGCAATTCCCACCTCATCTCATTCTATAGTGGAAGAGCCTACGCGCAGATAGACTTCGTCCTGTGAAGGATACCGACTGAGTTTTTGCTACAGTTCCCGCAGCAGCGAAGGCCAAGCCGTATGAAACGGACGCTTCACCCCACAGCACCCTCGACCGATGATGCGCACTCTAAACATTGCCTCTCGGAGGCTGAAGCAGGTTGAGCGATGCGGCACAGCAAGATCAGTTGCGAATGAAAGAGATCGAAGCTGCTGTGATTTCTCAAGCGGATGCCGGCAGTCTGAGCTGTCGGAGAAATCTGGCAGAAGGCAACCGAAGCGATACGTAAAACGTTCAGAACTCACCATTATCCCATGTTGAACGGAATACTTCACCCGCGCGAGGTACGCCTCTGCGAAGCACAGCCTCCTCTTGCTTGGTACATCATCGTTTGCGTGCGTTTCAGGGCATTTGGATCCGGAAGGCCAATCTTCTACATCGCGCAACAAGAGTCTAGAGTGAGGGGAAGTTCCATCAGCATCCTGTGACGAGCGACACTTCTCAGAATTAACCATTATTCCATGTTGAAGGGGAACGGAAAATGTTACCCGCGCGAGATACCCCTCTGCGTCCTAACCGACGTGTGCCGTGAGCATGGGAGGACTACTAACAAGAGGTGGTGAAGAAGGGAAGTAAGAAGACTGAAAATAACAACCTGGAGGAGGGATCAGGACGGGGAAGCCAGCAAGAAGAGACCAGTGAGGAGGTCACCAGTGGAAACAAGGGAGTGGGCCAAGATTTGGGACCAGGAAGGTGAGGGGAAGACTAGCAAAGACCAGGGGTGTGCGTTTACCGGTTAACGATTTACCGGTTTAACGGATTTACCGGCATTTTCGCGATAAATTCTTTTAATGAAAACATACGGTAAATTCCCAAATTTACCGGAAAATCTAACGACTTTTTTCGTACAAAATCATGTTCCAATCTATCGAATGGAGAAGGAAACACACTACCGATCTCAGTTTAGAGGTGATTGCTTCCATCTCTGATATCTTGCTATTAGCGTTCGTGGTCCTCAACCTCATTAAAACATCCATGCCCATATCAGGAGGCGGAGATGGTGCGCTCCAGTGTGAAAGCGCGCCCCACTGGAATAGTACCTCGCGCTTGCATTCCCACACGACATGAGACAATTTGGACTAGAGATGTTGAAGCTCTCAGAATAGACGATCGCCAGAGGAATAAGAAGAAGATACGCTCATGTCTTCTTCTCGTACTTTAGTCCAAGATATAAGGCATCGGAATGCACTCCGCTTGTCTACCTGATCTGGTGGGCTCTTAGGCCCCGTGTATACTTCCCGTCGCGATGGAGTCCCGGTGACGAAATTTTCAGAGCGACGCGTCATCGCTCCGCAAGGAAGCGCGACGGCGATCCTTTCAGGACCAAGGCTAAACACCGCGCGCGAAAAAGTACGCCATGCCCGCGATGGGCGCGGGAAGCCATCGCGCATGCCGATCGCCACTGTTGCGGCGGCCGCGGCGAAGCTTCCTTTAACTATTCAACCGCGTGCGGCGGAATGTCCATGAACTGAGCGCCACGATGGGATCGCGGCGATGGAAGTATGTCCCGGCCTTATGCTGTTTATCCATATAAGAAGAGAAAGAAATTCGCTATCATGTCACATTTCGTTCTTTTTTCTGAAGTGCCTAGCTCTGCTCCAAAGTACAGCTTAATGGCTCAGAAAAGTGGTAGTGTAAGGTGTAAATCATTCTTTCATCGAATGAAACGATGATAATTGTGATAATTTCAAAAAGCAGTTAAACTATCAATCCAAAAAGAAATATAGCAATATTCGATTGAATGTCGGATGTTCCAGAAATGTTTTTGAGTTTAATTAAGCTGTTTTAGAGTTTTAATTAAGCTTCTATTTTTTAAAGCACTCACAATATAGATCGTTACACTTGTGCATTGTTAGGCTTCCGCTTGCTTTGTTTGCTTTAACGTATTCGTGATAAAATGAAGATGATATGGTTTTTATGAGCGTGACGATGTTTCGGTGAGAAGCTTTACTTTTTTACATTACCTCCGCTTAAAACCAGTTGTTTTTAAGGGAATATTAAGTTTTAAAAAAATTAACGGATTTACTGAATTCACCGGAATTTACCGGCGAATTTCTGCGTTAAAAATTTGCGGTAAAACATTTACCGGCGGCAAGTCAGCGCACACCCCTGGTAAAGACGGATTAGCAATTCGATCCAGTAAGAAGAAGCGAGTGAAGGGGAACCTGACGTCCGGATTCGGAAAACGTGTCAGCGATATCCGGAAACTCAAACTGTTAAGCAGGGATGTGCGGAAATTCCGTTTCCGTGTTCCGAATTCCGGTTTCCGGCCATTTTTTGGTCTTCCGTTCCGTTTCGTGTTCCGCCTGTTTTTGGACCGGACGGCGGAAACGGAAATGGGCACTGCTCGACGCTAGATTTCTACTGAACACAATCTGCTTATCAATCAAAAAGGGTTCTTCTTCATATAATTGTTAGAGAAATACTGTTCGACAACCCTGGTATTTATATTCTTGGAATTGGATAGACTACCAAAAAAAGCTACTTAAAAATGGGAAGGGCTGAATGCAGGGCAAAATTAATGGGCCAGCAAAGGCTGCAGTATGCAGTATGCATTGTGTGCTAAGAAAGGACACTCAACATTTAAATGTCATAAAGTTCTTGATCCATTTGTTACAAATAGAAACAAAAACTTTGTAATCATATAGCGCAGTGTCATGAAACAAAGGGTGCAGTAGAAATTGTGCCATGCCGCAAGGTTACATCAGTTTTCCTGATCGAAGGTGTAAATTTCAATTTTTAATTTCTTTAGGTGTGATATTAATCCATATGAAGTCATGCAATTCATTTTTTAATGAAGCATCACGACTATCTACCAAGAGAAGTTACTATGGTTGACTAGGGTGACTTATTGAATTCTGACGTAACTATTGCTTCGAGAACCATCTAGGAATTGTCCAGCTGTGTCACCTTGGGGGTTTCAGGCTGGTTCAGACTGAATATTCCTGTGGAAGTGTGGACTCACCATGACTAATCAGTCGTTCAGTTATCATCATATTGTTAGATTCCAGAATGAATTCTGAGTACTAGATTTGGTGACTGTAATGTAACTGCTAATATTGAGTATGCAGATATCTGTGCAGTCATCACGTCGTCCATGATGCCACAGATTTCCAAAAATGTTGAGAGGAATCTCTTTCCTGGTCGGAAAATGATCTAGGTGGCTACTCCAGATTTAGACTTCAACCGAGTCAGTTTTCTTAAATGCGGGTCTGTAAGTAGCCTCAATTGTTAATTCAGTTAAGGTTCAGAAAATTGCAGCATCAAAAACGTCAGCGAAAAACCGGTCGCAAGAGCTAGATATGGAAACAGCAGAGGGACTGTATGCGGAAATAGTAAGATAGGACCCTAAATTTGTTTTCGCTTATTGCTCAGCCATAGCTAAAAGGTTACCATAACAATATTATGAATTCATGCTTCGTTATGCTATGTTGTGATGAGGATGAGCATTAACCTGTGGAAGATTCTGCTGCTCGCAAAGTTCTGAGCAAGAGAGACACAATGGAAGTCGCTTCTGTAGCTGTTTCAGATGCACTTTTGAAAAATGGCGAATAGGTGCCATTTCCGTTTCCAAGTTTCGTATTCCGATTTCCGGCTATTTTTGAGCGTTTCCGTTCCGTCTTTCGTCTTCCGCTTTTTCCAGTAAAATTTCCGCACATCCCTGCTGTTAAGCATGAGAACGGTTGCACAGGAACACCCTGAGGGGCAGGAGTACTGCGCGTCACAAACCAGTAACGTTACTGCATGGTCTGGAGAAAATGTATGTGATGAAGGTACCGAAGCGGTGAACGGTTTGATGCACCAGGTCCTAGATGTTAGCGAATTTTATGTTCTACAAAAACTACTTTCTACAGTGATGCTGCAAAGTCGCGCGGAGCGCATAAGTGCTAGACACGCCGTCAGGCGTGTCGGAAAACTTGTATTATTATAATAGCATAAGGCATACCGTATTATTAATCAAAATAAAAAAGGTAATAATAAAAATGGCAACACTGACAATTAACAACAAAAGTAAACATGTCTTGCTTCGCCTCTATCTTCATACAAATTATGTTTAGAATGTAGACCTTTTTGGCGTTGATAATCAGACGTAAAAAGTGGGCAACAATTATATGTGCGTTGTATTTATAACCTTTAAAAACCTTGAAGTATACGAAAGGTGTGCCGAGAATAGGTCACAAAACTTGAGTCTTGACTTCTATAATCTCTGCAGTCCAGACTGACTACTAATTCTCAATGTGGCGTTTATTTCCTCTTTTCGGTTGGCTTAGAAATGCTATGGAGTGGCAGAAAGCTTATACGATTGTACCCTTGACCGAAGCCTGGAAAATCAGTCGCTAAACGCTGTAGGTGTCCGAAAAGGCTGTGCAGGTCACAACCTATTGACTAATGGTAAGCGGTTACGATACCTTACGCTTCCGGACCAGAAAATGAAGAACTGTGGTCCCAATAACCAGAGAAAATTGAGTTTAAGCCTTGCCACGAATGGGTGCTTCTGTATTACCATATCCCACTACCAGTTAAAAGCACTTCTTCACGCGTAACGGCAACCAAAGAATCAGTGCTATCGACGAAGAAGGAAAGCCAAAACAGTGTTCATTCGAAGAACTGTGGGAGGTACGTCAAGGTGTCGAGATGATTTCTACGCCGAGGTGGCCTCGCTGTGCTTCACCGGCCTCTATGAATACGAAGTAATGCCCTCCAATGAACTTACTAGAAGAAGAACAGTCAATAGGTTATGGCGCAGCACTCGCTCTGATCAGGCACTCAGATGACGCACTAAATACATTCTCTCTGTAGATGCGACAAAACTGCTGTGGAACAACATAGGCTCCCCTCTTTGGATGCATGGCACCCCGTCCAAAGGATTATTTCTGAAATGATGTGGTTTATCTACCTTAAACAGGCCCATTCATTCTGTAGCGATGCGATTTCAGTAGACTGATGTTACAAACTCACGATCAGTTACGGTTTACAGCTTTCTTGACGGAAATGGAGTTGCGCCCGCATATTCTGGTGTAGTCTGCGTGTGTGCTTTCATATGTGCGTGTTACGTTGCAGGATCCTTGCTCATCCAAGGCACCACGAACCGATTGCAGAGTCGTTTGCTGACCAAGTCAATACAGAAACCGTGAATATTCCTTTTTGTCAGCATAGTGTTTTTTCTGCTTCTCTTTGCTGCTTCGCACTTTTTTATAATTTTGTATTTAGGGTATCTACGATTGGATCTCACCAGCGTAGGGTTCCCTTCTCCCTTCTTCACTACATTTAGTCCTTTTTGTTGATGCCATTGCTTTCTCTACTCTCGATTTCCTATGAAGCTGCATCTTTTTAGTGGCCTTCACGTTCTTACTTTTTTAGGAAGTGGGGTTCGGTTGCATTGTTTAGAGACTTTCATAGCGCTCTCTTTGTTGCTTCTGCAACTTAGCTTGCTCCACCCAATCTCTGCAGGTAACTGGTCTGTCCTAGATGCCATTTCCATGAAGCGGCCCATGTGCCGAAGTTCTGGCATGTACCTTAGGGCATCGTAGCCGGCCGATGCGAACAGGCTAGTTTCTTTGCCTATATTGGTTCCCTGCCTCCCAGTTACAACGTCACCTTTTGTAAGCTCTGCATGCTACGTTCGTAGAAGCTTTCATTCAGGTCAATTTAGTGAGTCCTTTGTTTTAGGTGCTTTGTTCACCTAAGAGATTCAAGTCATGTGCCAAATTTTCCTCAAGCACCTACATGCAAGAACATTACCTTCTCAACCCACTGGAAGTGTGGGTTTATGAGCCGAAAAGCCAAAGAATGCCCTTCTTCTTCTCCTCTTGATTAGTGTCGTTGTTGTGCTGCATTTGTTTCATTTATGTTTGGAGCGGTATGCTTCAGTGTTACTTTATTCTAAAGCGCGTCTTTTTCGACGCATAAGTAAACAAATAAATAAACTTCCCCATTCCGCTAAGCTCGCCGTCCACACAAGACCTGCCTTGACGGAGGCTTATTATTGTGCTGACCGCCTGCCACAAGCCATTCTATGGGTCAGATACGGCTTCAGGAGGCCTCCTCGATATTCCTTGAATTGCGTCTGCGTAATGGCTGTCATCGAAGGCAGATTATCGCCCATCTTTATCCCCTCACCCTTTAGGATTTAGTAGCTTAATCCTTCGCTCCATACACATTAAACTTCATGTAAAAGTGTATGCTGCGTGTCCGTCATCATTATTCGCCTGTATATTTATGTGGGACTCCCTTGAAATGTGGTATTTGTCAAGACTGTATCCTGACCATAGAGAAGGTAGAATGGCACCGAGTGAAATCTCTAATCAACTAGAGATGATGTATTAGAACGTTCAGCCTGCTAAGGACAGGAGCAGAATGCTGGAGACGAAGAGCTTCGAAAACGACGAGGAGCTTTGGCCAGCATTAGTTGCTAAATACCTGTTCGTTACCTTCTAAGATTTCATACTTCCTACACAAGAACTAAAACCAACATTGACGAACCATCTGTACAGAAAAGGCGACTTGTGACAAACGAAAAAGCCGATGACCAACAAAGGGTGACAATGTGGTTCGGCATCCTTAAGCAGTCGAACCAAGGGTCACTCCTTGTTTCAATATGATGGAATTTATCATGAAGGAACCATTATGTTTGGTAATGAGGTGGTTAGAGAGCTTCACACTAGCCGTACCTGTGTAATTAAAGTGTGATGATGAATACTCCTCAAATGATTTGTATAAGTGCGCATGTTGCAGTTCCAACTATCTGTGCAGCTTTTGCACTAGTAGTTGTAAGTCGCAGTGCAGGAGCACCATATAATCCATATATAAGTCGCACTCAATGTGAGGAAGCCTCACATCGGAGGACATCACCAAGTGTTGAGTGCTACACTTACGAATGCAGCGAGGCCCTTCTTGTGATGTAAATGAAGCGAGGGTGGGGTGTGGGGTGAGAATCAACAAGCGCGAAGATCAGCTGATACACGCTGTGCTCTTTGGACCCAGTTAGGAACTCGTTCCGTATAGGTTACCTGGGCTTTCTTGGGGATGGAAAAGTTGTGCCTTCAGAAATCACAAGAAAATCGAAACTGTGAAGATGATGCAGTTGTACGAAACACTACGTCTTCTCCAATCACTGATCACGCCGTTGCTATTCGATGTAGAACTAGAATTGCTCCAGGGAGGGGGAGGGTTACAGACGAGACATGACGTCTCCTCCTGAAACTGAACTTCTGTGTAAGTAACTAAACATAAGGTTTTTTGTACTATAGTGATCCAACACATCTAGTTCTCGACACATTAACCTGTTCCCTATCAATTCTTTAAAATTATCCAATATTTCTTATCTTTTTCGCATTGAAAAGAGTGTCAAATGAATACAAATCAACAATCTCACTCTTATCTACTGTTTAAGTTTAAGGAGAGGTTCGAGTTTGGGTACTCAAAGACCTACAATCTCTCGGTCTTACAATTAGAAGTGCTCGTAGCGCGAGATGACCTGCTGAGTTCGACACAAGTGACCGAATTAGCGAATGCATAAATACCTATGTAAACCTGTAACCTATGTAAAGAACTTTGCAGGGATAAGGGAGCGTTGAGCATGATGTTCGCTTGAGGGCAAAGCTTGGTGCATGATTTCTGCATACTCTGAACCACAACATTAAAAATCTATCATTCACGATATCCACGATTTTGCTTACATACTTGTCATCTGTTGGCCAGGCCAACCGATCAACAGACCGACATTCGACAAATGGTGTGATCAGTGTGAAGCACTTCCAGGAGTGGAGAATACAAAGAAGCGGCATCGTGAGGTGAACATGGAAATTGTCCTCTGCATCGTTTTCTGAGCTCTCCAAGATCCAGGCCACCCTCAGGCCACCCTCAGGACAGCTCCGCTTTTGACAAAGAGGTCACTCCATCGTAGATGAGCATCCAACAAATTCTCGAGAACCGAAGGACTCCTAACCTCTTTTCTATGTTTTGGCGGGCATGCGAGGTATTATACAATGTCTGCGCGTGTCGAAAGGATGAAGAACAGGCTTACTCAATCCCTTTCAGGATGCGCCGCGCATTCTACTTCTACGGGATGTCGTAGAGGCGATTTGAGTGCGCATTTGATAATACAATGACATGCGGTGGCCAGCCGATGAACAAGTCAGCGCTATATCCTTCCCAGACATGTCTGGTACCAATTCACCGACCCCGGAGGGATGGAAGGCTTGGTTTGCCTAGGTGGGAAATCCGAGCCAAGAACCTGGGATCGGGTGCATGCGACAGCAGGCACCTCCTCGGACTGCGCTAACGCGTTAAGCTGAATACCAACTCTTAATTAAAGTGGGGAAACAAAACAAACGATTGCATATGTCCCAAGCCTCTCTTAAGAGATCGTTTCATCAAATCTTTTCGGAAGAAGATGTAGTAAGTATGCAGCAGTCAAAAGCTGTTCTCTGTTCACATCCTATCATGGCTGCAAACAGTGCAATTTCCGAGTAGCAAGCGAAGGAGAGAAATGTGGCTTTGATCAGCTCAATATTCCAGGGGTGCTGACCTGAATCTTAAAATGAAAACACTCCTCGGATTGAAAACAACGTACGGAAGTAAAATGGTGTACCGTTTGTCGTGCCCGATCCTATTAGAGGATAAGCTACGCCTCCGATTTTTTTAGCTTCGAGCAGAGAGCGAAAGAATCATCTACGTACGTGACGAAGCTCAGCACCCACACTGCTAGATAAGCATTTAGATTTCCAGCTGACGCAGACGGCGCGTTATTTTTAGTGTATGGTGCGGCTTGTTTGAGCCTGTTCTAATCTATAGGACAGACCCTCGATCGGGGATCCCACTCAACCCCTTCAGTTGTTTAGTGTCAGACCTGCTTAGAGTAGTTAGGCAAAGGATAAAAATCGACCTACCTGCTCGGAGCCCGCTACAACATCTAAGGATAGAGGAAGAAGGACGGCCTTAATCACTTCCATTTCGGATGCGCCCCGCGTTCTACTTCCAAGGGATGTTGTGGAAGCGATTTTCAATACGCATCATATTTGGCCTATAAAATGAGTTGCGGGGATCAGCCGAGGAACAAGTCAATACCTCATTCTTCCCAGACATGTATGGTACCAAGTCACTGACCATGAATGGATAGCAGGCTTGGTTGGCCTAGGCGGAAAATCCGAACCAAGACCTTGGTATCGGGCGCAGTCGTCACCTTCTCCGTCTACGCTTCACGTCCAACCTCTTCATACAGGGTGGGCCATAAATACTGCATGGAAATATTGTCGTATAAAACGGTTAAAAGGACTGAAGTTTTATAAAAATTTTCAATACCATTTACTTAGCTTTACTCAATGCTTACTGAGTGTTCAGATCGTGTGAATAATTCGAGAATTTTTGAAGATTTTTCGAAAACATTATATAGCTCCTTCTTTTGCAAGTACGAAGCTGGTCGGAACGCGCATTTTGCTTCTTCACAGCTAGTTTGGGTTGAGAAGGTGTCATATTGTGGCGCCTAGTAGTCAGAGGCTTCTGCTGATCTTTACAGTTTTTACGCAAACACTCAGTGTGTGAAAAGATGTTTAGAGGTGGAAAACGAGTAATGTCATGCAACAGTTTGAACTCCTAGTGCAGGGGCGGAGAAAGTTCGCGAATGCTGCACCTTTGCTCCCCATTAGTTGGCCATGAGCGAAAGCATCTGCTGATTGCACTTCTGCAGTATTTGAAGTTGCTATGACCGTACCGACAGTCAGCTCGCCAGCCAAGGAGGAGGCACTCCAGAAGATGCTGGTGGCGCTGGAGAGGTAGAAGAGTTCCGCCACTTGTAACCGTAACGTCGCGTCGCAACGACATCATGTGACGACATCGAGTAGCGGACATATTCAGGAAGAATAACACCTGAACTGGTGACACCGAAGAACTAGCATTAGATTAACTGGGTATGACAAGGCGAGAGCTAGTCCAAACAGTGATTGGAGGGCCAAGATGAGAATGATTTGTCCAACTGGTTGTCGGGCAGTCAAAGGAAAATGGAAAGGCACATGGCATTTTTCATTAGCGGAATATCCGTTGAAGCAACGCCACTTCTTCGAGAGTCGACGTCCGTGAATATCTCGAAGTGGAGATAAACGAACATACCACTAGATTGCAGCTGAACACTGTTAACGACATTACCATGATTTTGGTCGAACATGGAGCGAAGTGGGATCCCAGTGTTTCCTCCACATGAAACTCCCAACAAACAGGCATCTCGAGCGGATATTACGACATGCTTCAACGCCGATTTCTTGTTTTCCACAGCCACCACTATTGCCGCTACAGGACGTGGAGAATGCTACGTTTCTAAATCATGGTTGCTGGTCTACCAGACGTGGTACCGAACGTATCTTGACGACGTTATGGTGATCTGGCATACTAACGAAGAATGCCGCAAACACCTGAAAGCTCTTTTTATGCGGATTCACGACCATGGCCTTCGCTCCTTCTGCAGAGGTGCGACTTCATGGTGCCCGAAATGAATTATCGCACGATCATCCTTGACAAAAGCAGATATGGTTCCAATCTGGACAACATTCGAGCCATTGTCGATATGCCAAGACGCCATAACCGCACCACGCGTATAGGGTATTTGTCAGGTCAGTACTGGAGTATGGTACGCCGTTTTTAACCCTTACACACGAAAGGCTAGCCAGATTATAGAACGAGTTCAGAACAACTTCACCAGAAAGCTTATGATGCGTAGCTTGGGGTTTGCATATGACCAAATTCCATCAAGTAAAATTAGCTATCGTGAATTTGGGCTGGACACTCTTGAGTTTAGAAGGAGGAGAAATGACCTATTGCTCTTTCACAAAATTGCCAGCGATGAAAGCAGTATAAAACTCACTGATCTAGTGACGTTGAGAGCATCTAATACTCTTGGTGCTACAATAAAGTATGGTGCCGGAAGAGCCAAGCGAAGTTGTATGCGCTGTTTTTCTTGCATAGGTCCCTCCCTTCATGAGAAGCTTCGGAGAAGACAAAATCTTCCTTGGAATTGGAAATGATGCTTTTAAAAAATTTCTGAAATCACATCTGAAGCCATAGTTAACTGCTCGCCTTTGATGTCGTAGGAAGCAGAACTCGCCTGCCGCTTTTCAACAACGTCCTGGCCGTTGATATATTACGCGATGAGAGCACACTGGATATCGCTGTTCATAAAATGATGGACTGCGTTAGAAGAAATTCATGGCTGTCTGAGCCATCTCCTCCTCCTTCTACCTGAAAAACGTGGTCGACAGTCGCCGGCACACGCTTTCGCGCGCTAGCGGTAGTCACTAGCCGTCTCTCTCGGAAACGTTATTAGCCGTCCCTGTCGGAAGCAGTCGGACCGCGACAACTCGTCAAATTCCGTCGCGCACCATGCGCGATGCCAGGGCGGTTCGCGTGGCGTTGGAGTTATGTTTGCCCCCACCCCTCTTCCCGTGCAGGGCCGTACAGTGAGACATCAGGAGGGTTGTCGAAGAACCTTTGGGACGAAGGCAGTGAGAAGCACAAGCAGCGACATCACTGGACCGTCTGGAGAATGATGGCCATGTTGAACGTACAGTGGTGGAGAGGGGGCAACTACTCACCTGATGTTACGGAAGGTACATAGAGCAAGGTTGAGGCATAATGAGGTTCTCATATATTGTCTTTTGCACTGCTAGGGAAAGAAGAGAGCTGCGTAAGTAGAGCAGATGACTTGAAAGTGACCTTGCTTAGTGGTACTGCACCAATGCACCAAGCGCAGCACAGGAGTGTCGGAACAGTTGTTGATATATAACCAAAACAATGAAAAGGCCAACCAAGAGACAGCTCAATGTCTGATACTAATTAGGCAAGTCCGAAACTATTATAATTCACCGACCGTGAAGTAATTAAGGTTTGGATAGCCAGGACATGAACAGAGCCTAAAATTGACACAAAGTACTTAAGTGAGCGGGCACCTCTACTTACGTGAGCGAGCACCTCTGAATGCGCCACCTATGCAATTGTACTGGAACTGTTGGTAGCTGGGTTGTTAGAGGCAAATTCAAAATGGGTTAATAGATGTACATGTGTCACCAATTCCAAGTAACCTGTCGTGACTCCAGTCCGACAGGTCTCCATTCGTCGTCGCCGTCGCAGGGCCGGCTCGATCGATCGACCAGGTCAAACCTGGTGAAATGTGTCGTTCGATACGTCGTCGCTGCCGAAGCTTCTAGAAGCCGGCAGAGACGCAGGGGGTGCGTGCCTCTGTCGTCTCTGACCGGCTCGGTCGCCAGTCTCGCCATCACCGCTCCCGCTGAGCGGTGGCTCGTCCCCGGCCGCTCTCGCTGAGCGGTCGGGCTTCGTCACTGTCGCTGCTCTCGCGCCTGAGGACAGGTGCCGTCCGTCGATGGGATCCAGCTTGGTCGCCGTCGAGATCCACCGTTCCCGCCAGTGTCGTCGTCGAGTGTCTCCATCGTGGGTCGATGTCAGCCGCCGTCAGAGGACCAAGGATCCTTCAAGATGAACGTCATCGTCGTCTGTCTACAGGTAACGCGGGGCCTCTGCCTGGCCTCGTTGGTCCTCTCTTGGCATAGGCCACTGGACCTGGGCCAGGTAAGTCCCGGTCCTGACTCCCCGAGTAGGTTGGGTGCAGCCTGGCCCACGACGCGTAGGTTAGGTCGCTCTATCATTTATGTTATGTCGTATTGGTCGTTGCCTCCTAGTAACATAAACTTATAAAATACAAGGTCTAATGTCTAAAATATGTGAGGTGGTCTACCAAACTGTCGAGGTCAAACATAAGGTCATAAAGCGTCGCAAGTGAAGGGACCGCCGGGGGTCGGGGGACGCTCCGACAAACGGAGGTTGCTCCAGGAGCAAGACAACAGAAGTCGACACGCTAGCATGTGGGAACTCTAAGTCGCATGGATCAGGCATGCGGCAGTCAAGACCAGCCAAGGGCCTTAGGGTAATAAATACTGCGTGGCAGTCTGAGTCCACTGGTGCGAGCCTCGGGTCTAACATGCTACAGGTCGGGCCGTGGGCGGGTCCTCGGCCTCCACCGATGTACGTGCGGACGACCCCCTGCGGCACGACATAACCAAAAGCCCACACTGCAACGCGCGTCCCATAAACCCTGCAAGAGCAGACCGCTGCCGCATCTACTAATTTTTAGGATTTCTGGAAGGATTTCTTACTGTTCTTCTATTTCAATCTGTTCGCATTGCCATTCACAACGGAACGCACAAAAGTTGATTGTGTTCTGCAGACAGGAGAGAAGTAAGGATACTGCATGTGAGTTAGAAGGAGGAGGGACAGGACGGTAGCGTTGCAGTAGGACTCTGTCAGCCGGAGTTGCGCGTCAGTTGTGGCGCAAATCTGCAATTGCAGACGGCAGGCACCGCGGGCCCGCGAACTTCGGGAAAGTTGCGGAGAGGCGCATTCTGGGTTATGCTCGTCGGCTGGCCGCCTCCCCCCACTCGTGTTGCGGCCGTTTTCTCCGTTCGTATCGGCATCGTGCAGCATCATCACCACGTCCGAGGTCGCTGCCAGACGTGTCAAGTCTTCCGCCGGGTTTCCGTTCACATGTCCTGTCGTTGGGACGCGTGTGCCTCCACAGCATCGCGTCGTCCTAGCCGCCGAACTGCGCTAGGGGATAACCCTTGAGTCCTAGAGTGCCCGCTTATCCTCCGCATTCCTGCACGTGTCCTTAGGGAGATTGTTTGGACCCTTCTGTGTCGCTACAGCGTCCTGGAGGGTTTCCCCCTGATGCTGCCCGCTAGCTGCAGCTGATCCGTTGTTTTTGTTTTACGTCATCATTCTCACCATCCACCCATCTTCGTCGCGCCTACGCGTTTCTTCGTACTAGTGCTACCGCGTGTGCTGGTTTTTCATCGGCTGCTTCGCTCAACTTCACGGGTCGGAATCATCGTTACGCTACTCACTGGTCCGCATCTGTCGCTCGCTGTTAAGAGGCCGCCGTCGTTTCGTATCACCTACATCGGTCACGTCCCATATAGCACTCTCCACGGCTAGCAGTACCAGTACTCAAGCGCCAGCGCTCTCGTCATCAGTGTCATCTGCCATCGCTGTATTAGTGACGTTCTTCGTTGTTGTTGGTTTAAAATAAACTTTGTCAGTTCACCGAGTCCATTTTGTTGTAAATAGGGTTTTGCCTATCCTTTTGCCTTGAGATCTATTCCAGATTCTTAAAAAGAACCTAACTTGTTCAAATACTCGAGTCACTGTAGCCGCAGACGGCAGTGGACCAGAAGGATGGATTGAACTGCGATTGCATCAAGGTAGTATGAAAATTCGTTAATCACCTAGCTACCTAGCTTGTGCATCACTAAAATGTCAATATTTCTGTGTCAGTTTTACCACACTGGGAGAAAAAACAGAGTGGCATGGGCAGAACATTCCAACCCTTACGCGAGGAATAGGCCGCCGCTACATTCAAATAAACGTTTCAAATCCGTAGCTTTAATGTGAAAAGTGGTCTCTCAGAATCTGACTGTTAAGCTAAATTCACTATCACGATTTAAAAAAGTCGTTGTCCATCCAGCTGCAGTTGAAATAATAATGACGTTTTTTTAGGAGTAATTCATTTCATTTTGTTCGCCTAATGAGAAAGATCATGAAATAAAGTTATTGATTTGATAAAATAGTGTTTCGCTCAAGGGTCCTCACTCTTCTTGTTTACGGAGGCCTAACAATGATTCGTGGAACCCCGTCACTATGAAAGCAATTGGTTACCCTCTGAAGAACTTGACACCATCCCACATGCTTGCATGTTCAATGTCTTGGGTGGTAATGGAACGAAATTGTATCTTGAGGTTTTAGCACATTTACTGAATCCTGGTGGGGCTGGAATAGAGGATGTATTTCGCTACAGGAAAATAAACCTGGCACCATTCAACACTACTAGTAAGGCTTGGAGCATATCCGACTCTGCGGCCGCTTCATCGCGGTATCACGGGTGGGTGTTGACAGAACTTGAGGATGTCGCGGATGCCGTCAAGCAAAGCAGCTGTAAGACGTAGCATAGCTGCCCAGAAAGCAGAAGGTGCGGGATTGAGTTCCGTCTGGAGTTTTGATCGCAACAGAGCACCCTGCAACAACTGGCTCAGAACATTTGAGTCTTGGAAGGTGCAGTTTGTATGGGCTCACATGAAGTCTTGATGCGGCTGGCAGAAGCTAGATGCCAAACGGTCGTATGATACGATTTACCATTACTGGTAATTTCTGTCGGTAGTTGCGCCCATTATTCATACCAAAAGGGGAGTGAGGCTACATATAGAAACAGGATGGTTTGTTGTTTTCACAGACGTTTCGAAGAAAATCAAATCGTTTATTCATGGCATAAGGATTGCGACCTGTATATGAATTTATACGAAGGTGCTGTTTTCACAGGCCTTCAACATAGCTACACTTCCCCTTCACTGGCGTATGAGAACTTGGTGCAAGTAGTGGAGTAGACGACTGCTACCACGTCATCAACCATGCTGTACAATATGAAGTTTCATTCCTAGGTTGATGCCTCCGGGAGCACCATTTGAGCTCCGGTAGACGGCGTGCAGAGTTCTGGCCGAAGCTCCAGATACTACTGAATGCCCACTTTCTGCATTGTTTGCTGTATAACAACGTCGATAACGCTGTCGATCACCACTTCGATTTGCGTCGTGTCCGTCGCGCACGTCTCGTGCGTATAGATCGTTCGCTTCGAGTTCTTGTTTTGCTGCTTGAACTTCCTCGTTATGTAGTCAAGAGCAGGGCGGTACTCCTGCGGACCTGCAACCATGCAGTAAGAAGGTGCTCCGAGAAAGTACACATCTCAGATCTTCACTGAATTTCGGCACTAATATGATACCTTCAGGACCTTGCCTTTATTCTTTCGGTGCAAATGTATACAGATTGGATCAAAATTAGTGTTGGCTTCCGTAATTCGGTGCATTGTGCCCAAATGGACATTTTGAGAAACGCAACATGCATCTACAGAGGAAAGTTCCAGAAAACGGATCCAGACACGTCAAGGAGGACATCAGAATCTTCAACTGCAGTCAGCTCATTAGCGATGTGCGAGACATTGTCGAGGTCTTGTGAGGAATTAACGAGGCTAGCCCAAGAAGGACTGCACTTCGCTACAACAGCACACCCTTTCAGATGGATGTATATTTCGTGGAGCTGATAAGCTACATATGTACAAGGGCAAGGCTTAACAAATATTAGGTTGTCCCATAAGTCCTTGCAGTTTTTTTTTCAACGATTCACTGCAGATTTCGCCGGCAGTCTCTTGCATAGCGCTGCATAGCTTTCGAAAGAGAATGACCTGCTCTATCAGATAATAAATATTGCATTTCTTTTGTTATAATGAATTTTGTCAATTTTTAGGTCGTTGAAGTGAAAAGTGAAAAAGTGAAAAAGTAGCCATTTGCGCACTTGTTCTCTCCGCTTAGGTTTATAATTTTTGCGCAGTTTTTTATAGCATTTGGAAGACAATGTTCTGTACTACAAGAAAATGTGTTAGTGCTGTTTGCTCATTTGTCCTTTATTGATTTTTAGGTCATCAAATTGGAACGTCCGAAGGAGGATGGTTATTTTTGCCGACAGCTCCTATTCTGTGGTTGGACTTTTTTGGTTGGTGTTATATGTCATTCGAAAGAGAATGTCTTGCTCTATAAGAATGTTTGTCGCGTTTATTGATTTCTATTGAATATCAACAAAATGCCAAAAAGAGAAAAATCGTCTTCACCAACAACTCCTTCTCCTTCTTCAGTTGTTGATATTCGACAGAAATCAGCGTGAGCCAGTAAACGCGACACGCATTCTTACTGAGCAAGACATCCTCTTCCACACGACATATAACCCCAAGCAAAAAACTCCAACCACAGAACAGGAGTTTTGGTAAAAATTCGGACGGAAAAGTCAGAATTCCCGATTTGATGGCCTAAAAATCCATAGAGGACAAGTGAGAAAATAGGACCAACACATATTCTTGTAGCACAGAACATTGTCTTCCAAGTGCTATGAAAACCTGCTCAAAAAATTACAAACCTAAGCGGAGAGAACAAGTACGCAAATGGCTACTTTTTCACTTTTTCACTTTCATTTCAACTACCTAAAAATTGACAAAATTCATGATGAAAACGGAAACGCAATACAGGTTCTGATAGAGCAAGTCATTCTCTTTCGAAAGCTGTGCAGCGCTATGCAAGAGACCGCCGGCGAAATCTGCAGTGAATCGTTGAAAAAAAACTGCAAGGACTTATGGGACAACCTAATACATATTCGCCATCTTCTGCATCTTGGAACTTAGCTGCATATGCAGTGGCAATGAAAACCATCCGTGGAAAAGACCTATGCGCTTCAGTATTATTTGCAACCGTAAAACTGCCTCAAAAACGGTTATGGTCCCTTTCCAGATAGATCTCTCTGTTTAATCATCTTAACAATTATGGCGGTTGAAAGATGCTCCTGTGAAAGTTCACCCGCACCAATGGAAACTCGAAGAAAAGCTTGCTGAGGAGTGATGGAATGGTTCAGCGCTATGGTAATGTTCGACAAGGTCTTGGAGGCTCGACATAATCCAGACAATCAGGTAACAAAAAACTTGTGCGGCCTGCGTCTTCTGAGTAACGCATGAATTTCTGAATTGTGAAACGACATAGATTAAGCACATTGAATCAGTGGTGAAATCGATCTCTACAAACTCATTGATTCGAGACGTCTAAGGTACGATGCTTTAAAACTTTAGTGCACCTTATCAGTAAAAATATAGTTTCTGATAACTTCCGTTCGTAGGCAATAGGCAACTCTTTGAGCAGAAATGCCTAAAATTGAGTGCAGCGACTTACATCTTCAATACACTTTGAATTTTGAACCATACTAGAAGTATGATACTCCTTCCTTACTGGTTGTCAGACAACATCATAAAACATGCGTCCCATCAATTTGTCGCATGTGTTATCGCTACACGTTATCAAAGTAAGCTGCATCTGTTAGGTCGAGACGTAGGCAGCGGAATTTCTCGAATCCTCGACAAAGCGCTTCCTGAAGTTCTTCCGCTATTCATAGAGTAGCACAGGAAGCCTCGGGATGATATCTTCAATCACTATCGGCTTAACATTCTCTAACCGATCAGTCCCGTGTTTCAATAGATAGTCAGTGCTGCTTGTTTTGAGACTTCGTCGTCACTAGCAAACACTGGCATACGAAGCCGCAAAACTTTCTATTTGTGACTAAAGCTTCAGACGCGCTGCTAATGGCTCTGTGTATCTGCAATGGAAAACGGGTGCCAAACATTTTGGCTGGAATCTTTTGGAGCCAAACTCCCATGTCAAAGAAGCTAATAGCAGACACGTGGTACCAGTCGCGATTTCAGGGAGCACCATTAATGAACTCATAGAATTTATGGAGAATAAAGCAAAATGGGTAAAGAGGATCGGCTTGAATAGATTGAAGACGTTTCAACGGGCTACACAAAGTGATTATTGGAAATGAGATCTACAATACCGCTCCTATCTTTTGCTTTTCGGGCGGAATAGACGGAAAGAACCGCCGCTTTTCTATAACTCCCTTCAAAATGACCTGGTCAAAGAATAAATGTCGCTGTTCAAATCCTCTCTAGATGATCTATCGAATGATGTATATACCATTCAGGAGTCTTGGAAAAAGCTGATTGGGTGACCTATAAAACCTTCTCGGCGGCGACCTCTCTCCGCCGCTCGAGATAATTGCTCCCACCGGGTGTACCTTTCTAAAGGCAGAGTGACGTTCTTCCCCCCCCCCCCCCCCACCTTTTAAACAGAGGCGTTGCAAATGTCTGTGTCTCCACTAATATGTAGTGCAGCCACTGGACTCTGGATCAAACCGAGGGGGTTGGGGTTGGGCGGACCAAGGGTAGAACGCTCGTCCCCCATCTCTAAGTGACTATGATCAGCAGATTTTCACTATATTTTCCGTCTTTTTCTCATGCTATCTTCAGCAACTTCCGTTTTTTCTAGTATGACAACAAAAAGGTATCACTGTAACAATATTTTTCTGTTTAATTCGTTTTGTTCAGGCTTCAAATTTTTAGAAAGTCTGAATTTGATGAGCTCTAATCTATCTTTGGCGATGTCTATAAAGATCCAGGGTAGGGAATCCAGTAGACCTAGTGATGGTCTGTTTCAGTGTTCAAGAAAAGCGATCGTAGCGAAATGGTTAGAAAACTGGTGGCTGTCAAAGTCATAATATTTGTGAAAAAAGGATTTTTACTAAACTACATGGCAGCTAGAACTGTCGCATCAAGGGGGATAGATCGCAGAGTGAGGATTTTGGGAAACCCTTTGTCGCCTTCCACCTGAGTAGGAAGCCTATCACCACCATACAACAGGAGCTCATAGCGCAGATGCTGACTAGCAGTTCCATCCAAACTGTGGCTTGTTGTTGGAAAAAGCTCTACCCACACACAATGGCAATATACGTCATGAACAAATCTTGTGGGAAACGAGCTGAATTAACCTTTCATGAGTCTTCCCTCTTGGTACGCAAGGCTCACGTCTCGTAGGCAAGTGAAATTCTCAGATTTCAATAGCCTATGCTTGACCTGAACTAATTATGACTTGACTTAGTTGACCTAATTGTCAAAACACAATCCACCCTTGGAATCCGTTCGTAATCAAAAAATTATCATCTGGAATGCTGTACATACTCGTCACGTAATACTTCACGGTGTAATCAGAAACGACCACTCACCTCTGTAGTTTTTTAAGGCACATGTAATGTTTACTCGTTTAATTTTTTCAGCAAATAAGTCTATTTTGTTGAGAAATAATATCATAGCAGTGTTAGAGAACCACTGATTATTGCATATTTGGTCAAAAAGCTCGATCGAATCCAACATGCGATTCTGAAAATGCAATTTAGTTAGACAAGGAGATCAAATAACAAGGTGCTGTGAGAGTAGTGATCGGTTTCTAACTCACTGGCTCATGTCACGACATTTTGCGTGAATTTGGCAATATTTCATGAAACAAAATGCCCTTTCTATTCATAACTATGACCTCCGCAGCAAAAAAGAGCAGACCCGGTGTCGCTAAACTTCGACTGTTTTTTTTTGTTGAGAGATGAGAAATTTCGTAAAAGATGATTTTCTTAGCTTTAGTGTTTTGAGCAATAAGGTCAAACCTACGATTTTATTGTCTTCCGCAAGTGTCTGATTGTACTCCGCTAAAGAAGTAATGAAAAGAACTGCATGAACGTCGTCGAAGATATGAATCCACTTTCGTCGTTGTGCCTTCTGTCCGCCTACGTCAAAAACTCTAAATTGAAATGTAAAGTGAAAAATTACAAGTTTAATGAAAATCACAAACAATCGTTCCTCAATTTTTTTTAGACTCAATCCTACAGATTTGACGATTTGAAGATAAAAAAATTAAGTTGACAAACTACAGCTTTCCTGCTTTCCTTCTTTCTTTCCTGTTATGTGATGCTCCGTAAATATGTGAGAGAATTTTGAACACTTCTTAAGGTACATCTGTGCTGTGATTCTGTGATGAAGGTGCAAGTTTTCTGTGACATACCCTTCCTTCATTTGCATTGACAGTCAACAAGTAGTGCATTCTAAAAAGAATTCTAGTAGAAGGCTACCTATTAGAATCCCGCCCTTTCCAAAATACCAAGTGCGAGTTGTTACCTATCAAAAGTTTGAATAGTGAATAAAAATGGACATAGAGAAGCAACTCACTTGAATGTGAAATTCTTTATAAGGAATGTGAACTGAATGACTCCTGAAGTAGAAACCCGACTTTTTAAAATGTCCTCCAGTGAAGGTAAGTAGTCTGGTTGCCGTATCCTCTCTAACGATTGAAGGAAACTGAAAACAACTTTAGTAGGGTCATTTGAGGTACTTGAATAAAATTCTATTATCTGAAATCTTAATTAGCTCGACTTAATTTGCCTTTCCTTCATAATCTAAGTTACTATCAAATTTTAGCCATCACATACAGCTATGGCCGTATTTTTTGATCAAATCCCGAAAAAGCCGCGTTTTCCCGGCTTTTGCGTCTTTTTGATATAACTCGCCTAAAATTCATTAATTTCAAAAACAAATGATATATTCGAGCTCAGGAGCTCGAGCTCTATCGTACGGTGTACATTGTTTATACGAAGCTATGGAAATGGCCGAAATTGAAAACTTGCGCTCCATTGCGAAGGGCGGTCGCGGACGAGTTGTCGGTCGCAAGCCGTCGAAAACTGTTGCGTGCTCACAATTCCTCTTGTTTGAGGTTTTCTGGGAAACGGTGGGTATCGTTCGATTCGCCTCTTCGAGATCTACACAATCATTTGTACAACTTCGCCAGGCCACCGCGTTTTCGCAGTGGGTGGTCAAAAATGACTGGGGCAGACCTTTTGCGATTGGAGAAGCTTATTTTTCAGGACTTGCATGTTCTCGGAGTATATCAAACATGACGTAAAGTGTTCCGTCATGCCAGGAATCCACTGAGAGTGCGCCGTGCACTATGCATACAGGATCAACCTATCAATCGAGGGGGGACAGCTTGTAGTGTGAGCGTTTAGGGAGTTTTATGAGAAGTTCCAAGCCGCCCTCCTCAGGAGTTGCTCTAAGGCTGTCCAGCTAGCCTTTGGAGTGTGCTGTGCACTATGCATATAGGATGGAACCTATCAATTGAGGAGGGGGGGGGACAGCTTGTAGAGTGAGAGTTTGGGGAGTTTTATCACAAATTTGCGGCCGGCCTACTCAGGAATTGCTGTACTCTGTTCCGGAGAGACCTAGGAGTGCGCCGTGAACAATGTATATAGGATCGGACTTATCAATCGAGTGGACGCAACAGGGTGTAGAGTGGGCGATTGTGGACTTTATGAGAAATTCTCAGCCGCCCTAGTTAGGAATTGCTCTAACACAGTCCAGCTAGCCTTTGGAGTGCACCGTGAACAGTGCATATAGAATCGAACCTATCAATCGAGTGGGCGCGACAGCTCGCAAATTGCACGCGCGGGCGTGTTCGGAGCGCAATAACTCTGTCGAGATCAAATCGTTCCGGCTGCGGCTCGTGGGTTTCGTAGGCAGCAGAGAGTTTTAGTAGTATGCAGAAGTACAGCGTTGTAGCTTCTAAAAAGGCGAAATTATAGCGGTGTGAAAATGCATGTGAGGCTTGTGTGGCCTAATTTTTTCCCGATTTCAGTCGATCACTGCGGGAAGACGCGATGAGCTAACAGCCCACAAGTGCGCAGGCGAGCAGAATTCTAAAGTCACTTTACGATGGCATGCTCGTAACTCCCCTGCTTCCTAAGCTGCTTCGGCCACATCTGACATTTTAGAGCGGTGGAGGGCAGCGGTGAAGTTTTCAACGCTCTTTCTCGTCCACGTTTGAGTTTTCAGCACTCGCAGTGGCTACGTTCTGTTCAGCTCGAAAAGCTCTATCGAACGGTTGCAATCTCGTTCAATTCTGAGAACATCGATTCTTTGACAATTTTGCATCGGAGACGAGGGCACTCCAGGCCGCGGCAGAGGGGAGATGACGTCATCGAAAATTGATTTTTCCGAACCGGTCCAAGTTTGGCACCATTCGATAGAGCTTTCCATGCTGAATTGAATGGTTTGGCTAAGAGTAGCAAAAACCGTAATCTGGGCCAGTAAGAGCGGGGAGAACATCGACCGTTATTGTTCTAAATTTGACACGCGAGTGTGTTCTGAGCGCGATAGCTCTGTAAATTGTGAACCTTTCCGGTTGTAGCTTATGGGTTTTGTAGGCAGCAAAAAGTTCTAGTAGCTCGCTAAAACACAGTAATATAGCTTATGATTGGATAAAGTTAGAGCGCCGCGAAAATGCAGGTTAGCCTTGTGTGGCACGATTTTTTCCAATTTCAGTCGACCCCTGCGGGAAGACGCGGAGAGCTAACGTCCTACAAATGCGCATGCTAGCAGAACACTAAAGGTGCTTTCAGGCGACATGCTCACAACTCCCTAGCTTATTAAATTTCCTTAGCCCCAGCTGCCATTTTAGGGTGGCGGACTTAGCGGTTGAAGTTTCCTGCTCTCTTACTCGCCCAGATCATAGCTTTCCCAAAACTCAATAACACCTTTCAATTCTTCACGAAAAGCTCTATCGAATGGTACCAAACGTGGGCCGGTTCGGAAAAATCAATTTTCGATGACGTCATCATTCCTCTGACGTGGCCTTAAGCGGCCTTGTCCTTGACGCGAAACCGTCAAAAAATGGATGTTCCCAAAATCAGTCGAGATTGATACCATTCGATAGCGCTTTTCATGCTGAACAGAAAGGTATCATTGCCAGTGTCGAAAACTCAAATCTTGGCGAGTAAGAGCGAAAGAAACTCTAACCGCTATCTTCCGACGCCATCTGGCAACTGAGGTTAAGGCAGTTTAGACACCTGAGTAGTTCTGAGCACGTCATCGTAAAGCACCCTTAGTGTTCTGCTCGCCCACGCACTTATAGGCTGTTTGCTCGCCGTGTCTTCCCGCAGGGGTCGTCTGAATTCGGGAAAAATCATGTCACACAAGGACAACCTGCATGTTCGCACCACTGTAACTTTGTCTAGGCATAAGCTGCATCACAGTGTTTCAGTGCGCTACTAGACGTTTCTGATGCCTGCAAAACCCACAACTTCTATCCGGACAGGTCCACAATATACGAAGTTATCGCGCTCAGAACACGATCGCGAGTGCAATTTAGCACAATAACGGTCGATGTTCTCCCTGCTCTTACTTACCCAAATTATGGCTTTCACTACTCTAAGAAACACCGTTCAATTCAGCACGAAAAGCTCTATCGAATGGTACCAAACTTGGACCGGTTCGGAAAAATCAATTTTCAATGACGTCATCGCCCCTCAGCCGCGGCCTGTAGTGCCCTCGTCTTCGATGCAAAATTGTCAAAAAATCGATGTTCTCAGAATTGAACGAGATTGGAACCGTTCGATAGAGCTTTTCGAGCTGAACAGAACGTTGCCACTGCGAGTGTTGAAAACTCAAACTTGGACGAGAAAGAGCGCTGAAAACTTCACCGCTGCCCTCCACCGCTCTAAAATGTCAGATGTGGCCGAAGCAGCTTAGGGAGCAGGGGAGTTATGAGCATGCCATCGTAAAGTGACTCTAGAATTCTGCTCGCCTGCGCACTTGTGGGCTGTTAGCTCATCGCGTCTTCTCGCAGTGATCAACTGAAATCGGGAAAAAATTAGGCCACACAAGCCTCACATGCATTTTCACACCGCTATAATTTCGCCTTTTTAGAAGCTACAAAGCTGTACTTCTGCGGACTACTAAAGCTCTCTGCTGCCTACGAAACCCAAGAGCCGCAGCCGGAGCGATTCGATCTCGACACAGTTATTGCGCTCCGAACACGCCCGCGCGTGCAATTTGCGAGCTGTCGCGCCCACTCGATTGATAGGTTCGATTCTATATGCACTGTTCACGGTGCACTCCAAAGGCTAACTGGACTGTGTTAGAGCAATTCCTAACTAGGGCGGCTGAGAAATTCTCATAAAACTCCCTAATCGCCCACTCTACACCCTGTTGCGTCCACTCGATTGATAGGTCCGATCCTATATACATTGTTCACGGCGCACTCCTAGGTCTCTACGGAACAGAATACAGCAATTCCTGAGCAGGCCGGCTGCAAATTTGTGATAAAACTCCCCAAACGCTCACTCTGCAAGCTGCCCCCCCCGCTCTCGATTGATAGGTTGATCCTGTATGCATAGTGCACGGCGCACTCTCAGTGGATTCCTGGCATGACGAAACACTTTACGCCATCTTTGAGATACTCCGAGAACATGCAAGTCTCGGAAAATAAGCTTCTCCAATCGTAAAGAGCCCGTTAAGGTCATTTTTGCCCACCCACTGCGAAAAGGCAGTGTTCTGATAACATGCATACATTGCTGTGTGGATCTCGAAGAGACGAATCGAACGGTACCAACCATTTCTCAAAAAACCTAAAACTGAAGGAGTTATGAGCATGCAAGCGTTTTCGACGACTTGCTACCGACAACTCGTCCGCAGCCGCCCTTCGCAATGGAGCACGATTTTGAACGAAAAACTAACCTTTAAAAAATTCGGTTGAGCTTTGAAATTTTTGGTAATTTTTTAATGCCGTCTGATAGAGCTTGAACTGCTGAACTCAAAAATGTGCTTGCTTTCGCAATTGGTTAACTTTGTAGGAAGTTATTTCGAAAGGCCGAAAAAGCCGGGAAAATGCGGCTTTTTCGGCATTTTTGAAAAGGCTACGGCCACAACTGTACATACGTAATAATACATCTTCTCAAAGACTGTTGTTTTCACCATGCTTTCCCATGGTAAAAATAAGTATTTTTGCGGAGTTATTTACGGATTTATTTTTTCGCATCCCACTCCTCCCCCACAGCACAGTATGTTGAAGAACTTTAGTCTAACTTCACTCAGCATGCAACTTCTACTGAACAAACCGACTCCAGCGTTAGTGATGTAGTCAGTAACGGTTGAGCAACCTTTTGCTATGGCCTTCCTAAACTTATTTCAAATGTTGCAAATGGGCACCTGAGTAGTGCCATATCTGCTTCATACAGGTGACTTCTCTGTAATATTCCCGGGTTTTAATTCGCTGTCTTCGAGTTCCAGTTCATCGTTAATGCGAGATCGTGACGAACTGTGCTCATTCTATCATGGTTGACTGCATCCAGTCTCAGGTCAACATCGCAGTGTTTTCAAAAACGTTATCGTGCAGGTATGTTTCACCGCCACGCCTCAATCTCACCCAACGGAACGAACATCTCTGAAAGCTCTAGCTACGTGGTTCATCTAGGTCGCGGAATCGACATGGCCATCGACCTAGTGCCGGGGCTGGGCAGGAGGAAACGAACTGCTAGGGAGCATTCAACAGAAGGAGTCGGCAAGAAGACAGAGAACTCCGGGTCCGTGCACACCTACTCGATTCCACAGTTTTTCATGCCCTAACATACTCTTCAGAGACCAGTACAGACGAAAGCAGGATGAACACGCGATCAGCGTCGCAAAGAGGGGAATCGAGAGGACGATGCTCGTGCTCGAAATGACACGACTCGCGCAAGTGAGAAAAGGCCTCCGGAGTTCCGAGATTCGTCGACGTCCGAAGTTCAGAGACGCTGTCGCATGGGGCGAGACGTCGCAAATTGGGTGGGCGGCCACGTAGTGTGCTTCGCAGGCACCCGCTGGACGAGACTCGTCACTGACCGGATTCCGCGGGATATCAGGAGAACACCAGAAGCCATTCAACGCGTTGGTCACTTCGTGAAGGGCTTGAGCGAACAGTATGACGCTCTTCGTTCCCTCGAGGGCGGGAGATCTATTGGAGCACTCTGGCGCGCGACTGGGACCAATGGAGACGCGGCTGGAACCCGCTCGCGCATCTCGATGATCAGTGAAACGGCAAGTGATACAGGTGATATTTCATTCAAATTGTAGCATGCAGTAGCACAATATTGGTGAGTAAAATAACAATGTATAATAGTTCAAGCGAGTTCACTAACATCAAAAAGCCGAAAAAGTTCACAAGGTGGACATCAGCAATAGAGTCAAACAGGAAGAGGGATTCCTTGGTTGCCCGCAATAGCAGCATGCCCATAGTGTTCAGTTATCACTACCTTTCCTACTACATATTGGTAACTCGAACCCCATTACTGGCCTCACATCTTCGAGTGTGAGAGGATGTCCACCTCGTTGTTGAAACAGATTCGCTTTCAGAATCGAACAATGAGGAGTGCATTTAGCACTGTGTGCAACAAATCTCTCCCTCCTTCACTCCCGCTTATGGAGCCCTTCTTCTCAGGACGCTCGCAGCTCAATATATTGCAGACAATCTTTCATTGTTCAAATTCTTATCGCATAGTCAGTACCGCTGGATCGTGTGCCAGCGCAGCACGAGGAGGCCGCATAGACCACTAATCGAAATTCTTGGTACGGCCTCCGCCATGGTCAACCAATCCTGACTTATTTGGGAAAGATAAAACGCTGACTATCAGCTCGCTTCCGGAGGCTGTTGTGCACGCCAAATGGGCAATCAATTGCTTCACGAAGGAAGTTGAAGTCTCGCACCAGTAGAGTGTGCAAAAAACCATTGGTAGATTTCATTAACGTTTTATCACCAAGATCTCATATTCACAATTTATAAAACATCTGCGAGAAAGTTGTGAAATTCATTTAAAATTTGCATGACAGTCTTGGAACGGAGTGAAAAAGGTGGTGGTGCGCCTAAAAAGGCCCCTGCTGATCACACATTTAAAAAATAAAATGCAATTTACACCAGGGGTGTGCATTAAACTCAGGACGTTAAATTTTTAACGAAATTTTTTCGTTAAAAATCGAAATATTAAGATTCTCGGTCAAGTTTTTCGAAAAAATAAAGTTAGATGCGTATTATTTCTCAAAATAAAATAAAAATCAAAACCTTTTATGTGCCAAATTCTAGGCAAGATTGGCGCTTTCAAAATATGCTATCAAACTAATCTCTCTTCATATCAAAACACACGTTTTTACACTAAACTGGAAACCCTTTGAAAAGTCAGAAAAATTTTGAATTCAAAAAATTAACTGCGGTTATCTTTGAAAATTTATGATTCGCCTGCACTAAACGTTGGACACTGCGTTTGAATTCTCACAAACATTTTATTCTTCCTGCTACTAAATTGATTTTGTGCTTACATCAAGATGCCAAAAATTCCCTTTCCGCGGAGTTATGTATTGGTCAAGGGTGAAAAAACAGCACAGTAAAACACACACAGCTCCAAGCAGGATTTACGCTATCACTCAGATGCGCAGAGTAAGACAATAGGGACAAAATTGGAATTGAAGTTTCTTACTTGACTCTGAAATAAGTTTAATATCCTCTTTACCAAAAATATAAAACTTTATAAAAACGGATTGTATTCGGTTTTTAGAGGAAATTACTTATAAATGCTCAAGAAAGATGGAAGGCCTTTTTTCTACAAATATATGTATATATGTCTAATTGCAACGACAGTAAAAGTGAGGTAGTTCCCATGTTTTCTTGCCATTTTGATGCAGACGCTTAAGGAGCCACGACATTCTGAATATGCCCTTACTGCCATAGAGTTCAAGCAGCTCTATTACGTAGTGTGAGCAGTTTTCTTTATACAGGTGTACCTAGTATGACGGTTGTTAAGGTAGATCCATCCAAGTGACTGTTACGATTTATACTAGCCATGGCATAGTATTTCGAGGGAGTGTGAGTCTCGTCTAGGAAATCAACAAACAAAGTCCAAGGGATTTCTGTCTACTAACAGGGGATAAGGGCTGCTGCGAAGATAAGTCGAGGTGTTATGCATGTAGAAGCCGGAACTTGTTTCTTAACTCCTGTGGATTTGCTTTATGCAAGAGTTAAATGCTTACTATTTAGAACTTTCTTCGATATAGAGCTCCGCACATTGTTGAAGAACCGTTTGCACTGCTGGTTCCTCCAATAACCTGGAATGACAGGTCGCTCGTATTTTTAAGGAGGAACTGAAGAAGCTATTAATAGTGAAGTTTTGCCAAACTGTCGGGGCGGAAACCGTTGTCCAATTTTCCTTCATTGCCTTGAAATGACTACCTCTCAATAAAGCTTCATTATTAGTATCATCTTCTTAAGCAATCGAAATTGTTCTTGCGACTCACTTTCCGATGGCATCAGCGACGACATCAGTGAGCTCTGCTGCGTCACTGTTCTTCACCTCCTCGTAGTACTTCGTTACCTTCCGAGTGAGCTCCTAAAAGATCTTCCGGTATATCTGTAGGTGATCAGAATCACTGCCACAGCGGACTGACCTCAGAGCTCGCCTTCTCGTAGTGCAGCGACAAAACCGAAACACCATTAATGACATCCATCATACCGGAGATTAGGTTCAGGTACACTATGTACTTCCGCTGGCGCTTCTCGTCATCGGTGAATCCTTGATCATGTATAATTCTGAAACGACTCGTGTTTGAGAAGAAGCCTCACGATCTGCCAACGCCGCTTACCGTATCTGTTTTAATGTAGTACTTTTTCCTGAGTCCCCCGGACCTGAAATCGAAAATAATTGGAACAAACGCGATAGGGTCGGCATACGGTGGGCAGTAGTGAAGTGTACGTTAAAAAATCTGATATTTCGTAAATATCGAAAATCGTAATTATTAAAAACTGTCGTAAATCGTAAACCGTAAACTACAAATCAATTATTAAAACACCGTTGCAAGGGGTAAACCGTAAACTACGTCGTAAAAGCTTCCCGAGGTTCAGCGCAGTAAAGCTGAGATATTGGTCTTTTCCTATAAGGATAAGGACAAAGGGCGGCGTTACTCAATCCCTTTTGGAATGTGCCACGCATATTGCTTCTACGGGACATCGTGGAGGCGATTTGAATGCGTATATGGCCACACCGTATACTTGCGGTGACAAGCCGATGAACAAGTCATCAGCACTTTATCCTCCCCAGACAAGTCTGGTACCAACTAACCGACCACGGAGGGATGGAAGCCTTGGTTGGTCTGGGCAGGAAATCCGAACCGGGAGCCTGGTATCGGGTGCACGCTCCGACTGCGCCACACTCGCCCGGGGTTTTCCCTATAATGTTAGCATTTCTTTAACGTGTTATTTTTGGCTTAAAGTGGAGTTTCTTTACAAACTCTTTTCCTATTTTACATTCTTCGAAGCATCACTAATTGCAAATCCCTAATATAATAAATAAATAAATAAATAAACGCCCAGCATTGCTTTGCTTGCGTCACAAGGAACGATAGCGGAAAGTCACTGTCAGACGTAAAATTTAAAAAAATCATTTCACTGCTGACTAATTCGATGACACCTCTAGACAAGTAAAACCAGCTACAACTCGATCACGTGTAAAAAGTCCGAGCTCGCCCTGCACTTCATTTTCGGCTGACCAGTGTCAAATAGGACCTCGGCCGTTCCCTCCTTTCTGAACAGTCTTGGATTTCAGGTCCGTATTTCTTGCCGTTTTATTGTATCTATGTGCTTCGCTGCATTATTGTTTTCACCCGTGAAGAGAGGCTTATGCCCGCAACGTAGTCGTCAATAAACATCATGTTCGAGTTTCAAACGATCAACAATCGAACAAACAAAATGAGGCAGGCCATCTATTTTAGTGCCCTGAGCTGTGAAAAATAAATTTGAAAGTCTAGATTACCTAGCAGTAATAGTTTCAGGATCTTCTTTTTACGCTCCATGGCTAGCTCCTTTTCGATAGCTCGATGCGCTTCCTCCTGTTCGGCCTAGAACCGACGATGACTAACTACAACGTTTCAGTACAAAGTAGTTGCGGTTAGAGCAGCTCGTGCTCTGCACATTAAAAGAACGAAAGCTGTCAAGGCGTACTCACATATCTTTGCCTCACCTTCAGCTCCCTCTCGCTACCAGCGGGAGTCACCGCCGAACATGAGCTTCCCATTTGAATAACATGTATCAGGCAGAGCGCCGCCCGGCCACACTCTGCAATCAGCCATTCAGACGAGACACCCGCTGCCCACAAGGAGCAGAAAACACGCTGATGACGAGCAACCCGAATCCATCGTAGGCGAACAGAGGACGTCGACTATTTAGCAGCAGGTTGAGTGCATAGAAACCGCTCAGAATGATTGATGTTTAGGCCAAACTGTAAGCATCCCTCTGGAGTGTGTTAGCACTGAGGCGCTTTTTGTAAAGAGGGAGAGTAGTGGCTGTAGGTTGGCAAATGCGAAAAATCGAAACGAGCTCTTTCCGTATTAAACTAGAACCTGCCCAAAAAGGCTGGAATATTTTTTTATTAAAGGAAAAATGTAAGACTTTCTTTGAAGTTTTAATTCACCTACCTACATAGTAGGCAAACACATCTGAAATTTTATAAAAACCCATTTCTTGAAAAAAATAATTGTTTAAAACCTGTTTTAAAGAGCAGGAAGGCTACGATTTCTTATTGCTAAAAGAAAAAATTGTGCCATGCCCTCGTCCAAATTGTCGCGTTTGTTCGATTGACAGCGAAATTTCTGTTTGCATAGAGTGTCACACCTGTAAACGATACACGAAACAACTGCAAGGAACACACATATCCTCACTTTGATGCTACATGTGAGCGCCATTTACACTATCAATCAAATAGAAATCAAGACCAGCTTTCCGAGTGGCTCAATCTCATGTAACAAACTAAATGATTGCTTTTCTTGCGCTTTAGAACAAAATTAGATTTTACTATTTTGGCTCTAAAAAATAAAAATTTCATAAAAATGTTGCACTTATTCGGGCAGCTGAATTAAAAGTTGCAAAGAAGGTTAAACCGAATTTTCCCTTAACAAAATTGAGGAGCTATCCTGAAGAGCTTGACATTTATCCTGTATGAGGCTCTTTTCGATGTACAAGATGTTCACTTTGCTTACAGAAACATGAGACATCATCAAAGTGTTGAGGTGTCCAATTTGACGTAAAATTTGTGTACACTGCATCGCAGAATTCGCTCTCTTGACCTGTTCCGTGGTCTCCACTGCGTCAAGGAAACCGTACTGATCGTCACATCACAGGTTGTCAAGCCATGAGGCCATGGGTTGCCCGAAGCCACCAACTGTTAGAAATCAAGTTAGAAATCAAGCGTCCGAAGTCGAACTCCGTGACAGAAGTTTGTAGTCGCACCAACAAGAATGTGATTCCCAAAGAAGTGT
>OX375868.1:38220104-38249564 GCA_947359475.1 Heligmosomoides polygyrus bakeri
TAACGGCTTACAAACACGTAAGCAAGCAGGACAATTAATGTGCTTTACGATGAGATGCTCACAACTCCTTAGCTTCCTGAAGTGCCATAGCCCCATCTGCCAATTTAGAGTGGCGAAAGGTAGCGGTTAGAGTTTCTTAAGTTCTTGCACGCCCAGATTTGAGTCTTCGACACTCGCAATGGTACTGCTCTGTTCATCGTAAAAAGCGTTATCGAATGGTGTCAATGTCGACCGATTTTGGAAGCATCGATTTTTTGACAATTTCGCATCGAGGACGAGACCGCTCCAGGCCGTCGCAGACGGACGATGACGTCATCGAAAATCGATGTTTTCGAAATTGGCCAAATTTCCTCGTGCAAACTTCGTTCAAAATCGTCTAGGGGCTATTTGGGGCACTGATTACGAATCCGACGTCCGTTTTTGAAAATTCCGTCGACTTCGGGAGGTTTTGGATTTTCTTCTGGATAATTGAGGGTGGTCGGGTCAGGATCATCGATTTTGCTCAAAATTCGTGTAGGGTCGGGGACTTATTCGGGGTGCCGAACACGATGCCTAAGTACATTTGGACGATTATGGCAGGAGACCGCTCATACCGATAACTGAGAGGGTGATCGGTGATCCTGACCGGACCACCCTCAAACGGGAAGTAACCTGTTGAAGTCGACGGAATTTTCAAAAACGGACGTCGGATTCGTAATCAGTGCCCCAAATAGCCCCTAGACGATTTTAAACGAAGTTTGCACGAGGAAATTTGGCCAATTTCGAAAATACCGGTTTTCGATGACGTCATCTCCCGCGCGGCTCGGCCTGGGGCGCCCACGTCCTTGATATTGCCAAAAAATCGATTTTTTTGAAATTGGTCGAGAGTGACACCGTTCGATAGAGCTCCTCGTTGTGAACAAAACGGTGTTACCGGGAGTGTCGGAAACCGAAATGTGGGCGAGTATGAGGGCAGGAAACTTCAACCGCTAAGTCCGCCGCCCTAAAACGACAGATGGTGCTAAGGCAGTTCAGGCAGATGAGAAGTTCTGAGCCCGTCACCGTAAAGTTCCTTAAGTGCTCTGTTAGCATATGCATTTTGAGGCCGTTAGCTCGCCGCGTCTTCTCGTAGTGTCCACCGAAATCGGGAAATAATGCGTCACGCAAGTCTCACCTGCATATTCGCGCCGCTGTTACTTCGTTCATTCACATGTTATATCGCTGTTCTTTAGCAAACGACTAGAACGTTTTACTGTCTACAAAATGTTCAAGTTGCAGCCAGATCGATTCGATCTCGACGGAGTTACTGCGCTCCGAACACGCCATTGCGTCCTATTTGGCACAACAACGGTCGATGTTCTCCGCGCTCTTATTCGCCCAGATCACAGTCCTCGATGCTCCTAGTAATACCATTGAAATCAGCAGGAAATGCTCTATCGAATGGTGTCAAGCTTGTCCAATTTCGAAAACATCGATTTTCGATGACGTCATCGTCCATCTGCCATGGCCTGGAGCGGTCTCGTCCTCGATGCGAAATTGTCAAAAAATCGATTTTTTCCAAAATCGGCCGAAATTGCCACCATTCGATAGCGCTTTTCACGATGAACAGAGCAGTACCATTGCGAGTGTCGAAAACTCAAATCTGGGCGTGCAAGAACTCAAGAAACTCTAGCCGCTATCTTCCGCCACTCTAAATTGGCAGATGGGGCTAAGGCACTTCAGGAAGCTAAGGAGTTGTGAGCATGTCATCGTAAAGCACATTAATTGTCCTGCTTGCTTACGTGTTTGTAAGCCGTTAGGTCTCCGCGTCTTCCTGCAAAGGTCCACTGAAATCCGAAAAAATCGTGTCACACAAGGCTACCCTGCATATTCGCGCCCCTGTAACTTTACATAGTCATAAGCTACACAGTTCTACTTTAGTGTGCTGCTACATCGTTTTACTGCCCACAAGTCTCATAAGTTGCAGCCGAAACGATTCGGACTTGACAGAGTTATTGTGCTCCGAACACGGCCGCGCGTGCAATTTGCAAGCGGTCGCTCCCACTCGATTGATAGGTTCGATCCCACATGCATTGTGCACGGCGCACTCCAAAGACTCGCTGGACAGTCTTAGAGCAACTACTGAGTAGGGCAGCTGCAAATTTGTGATGAAACTCCCAAAACGCTCACTCTACAAGCTGTCCCCCCTCGATTGATAGGTTCGATCCTATATGCATTGTGCACGGCGCACTCCAAAGGCTCGCTGGACAATATTAGAACAATTCCTGAGTTGGGCAGCTCCAAATGTGTGATAAAACTTAACTCCTCCAACGCTCACTCTTCAAGCTGTCCCCCCCTCGATTGATAGGTTCGATCCTATATGCATTGTGCACGTCGCACTCCAAAGGCTCTCTGGACAGTCTTAGAGCAATTTTTGAGTAGGGCAGCTGCAAATTGGTGATAAAACTCCTCAAACGCTCACTCTACAAGCTGTCGCTCGATCGCTCTACAGGTTGTCGCGCTCACTCGATTGATTCTGTCGGGCCTATATGCATTGTTCAACTCTACTGAGATTTATAGGTCATAAGATAGAGCTTGAGCTGCTGATCTCAAATATATGTTTCTTTTTACAAGTACTTGATTTTTAAAAAAGTTATTTAAAAAGGCCGCTTTGGACCGTTCCAAAGCGGCCTATGTTGACCTTTCCGGGATTTCCGTCGAATGAACGGAGGAACATGTCCGGTACTGTAGGTCCGATTCTGTATGCATTGTTCACGGCGCACTCCAAATGCAATCTGGACATTCTTAGAGCAGTTTCTGATTAGGGCGACTGGAAATTTCCGATACAACTCCCCAAACGCTCGCTCTACAAGTTGTCGCGCCGCGCCTACTCGATTGATTCTGTCGGGCCTATATGCACGTTCAACTCTACTGAGATTTATATACCAAAAGATAGAGCTTAAGCTGCTGAGTTCAAATATATGTTTATCTTTACAATTATTTGATTTCTAAAGAAGTTATTCAAAAAGGCCGCTTTGGAACGCTCCAAAGCGGCCTATGTTGGCCGGCGCGGCTTTTTCGACCAATGACCAAAAGACATGTCCGGTACTGTACTGGTCTCTTCTTGCTGGTTTCCCCGTCCTGGCCCCTTTTCCAGGTTGTTCCTTTCCTTCCCGGTCGTTCTCCTGGTAAACCCTAGAGGTCCCCTTACTGCCCTTCTCCACCACATCCTTAGGCGTATGGTATAGTCCCGCGGAAGTGTCCGCGGAACGGGGATAATCTAGTCGGGACCCAACGCGCGTCCAATAGCCGCAGTCCGCAACGCCCATTTTCCGCGGTTCGTCGGCAGCGGTCGGTGGACGGGCTGGTATACTTCCCGTCCGCGGGACGACCCGCCGACCGCTAACCTCCCGCAGTACAATGCACTGCGAGAGGCGGTCGGTCGGCGTTATCGAAAACGCGATCAAAAATAAACGTGCTCCAACTTGAAAGCGACCGATTCCGTGAACTTGGACTCCTAGTTCACGGAATGATATTCCGTGAACTTGGACTCCTAATTCACGGAATGATAAACGCGCTCCAGTGTGATTATCAATCAGGCCGCCGACTGTACTGGTCGGCGACCGCCTTCCGATGTGCACCTTATACTTGTGCTTTTCCAAATTTTTTCGAATGAACGAATAATCGAATAACCACATTTTTTCGGTTATTCGAATTTCCGAATAATCGAATAACCCCATTTTTCGAAAATTCGAATGAACGAATAATCGAATAACCCCAATTTTTCAGTTATTCGAATTTCCGAATAATCGAATAACCCCATTTTTCGCTTATTCGAATTTCCGAACAATCGAATAACCCCATTTTTCGCTTATTCGAATTTCCGAATAATCGAATAACCCCATTTTTCGCTTATTCGAATTTCCGAATAATCGAATAACCCCGTTCTTCGGTTATTCGAATTTCCGAATAATCGAATAACCCAATTTTTCAGTTATTCGAACGAACGAATAATCGAATATCCGAATAAATCGAATAATCGAATAAACTTCACACATAATACGGACAGTGAGATTTTTCCTTTAACTAAGACGTCGTCCAACGTGGGTGAGTGTTCAACAGACATGCTGAAAACGTCGTCCAAAGTTGGTCGGAGTTCAGCTGACGTGCCGAAGACGTCGTCCAACGTGCTTGGCAATTTGGAAGAGTAAGGGAGACCCGTAAAGGAAGAACCACTAACCGCGGAATGCCTTCAGCTTCCCATGGAACTTCGGACATACCTACGTCTTGTGAAAGAGATCGAAACGCTGATTACAAATATTTATACCAAATTTGCCAAACGGATTTCATAAGCAAGTTCTAGCTGCCCAAAGTCTGCGGAATGTGTGCGTTGATGCAGCGTGGACGCAGTGTTGCGCAATCAGCATTGTCGTAAGCGGCCTGGCCACCTTAGGCGGCGGCGCAGCGGAAGTGTTCTCGCTTCACAGAGAGTGGTCATGGGTTCGATTCCCGCACACACCATTGTTATTGCGTTTTGCGATTTATCGTCAGTGAGAGCTTTTATCGCCATTTCCAACGCATTTTTGAACAAAAGCGTGGCAACAAATGTCATTTACGTTCTTCGAGCTCCTTGTAAGTGGAAAGGTGAGCATTTTTGATTTCCCCATTAAGCAAGCCAAAAACCGCATTCACTCGGCGCACGAGAAAAATACGCGTGTCGTGAAAGAGTTAACCTGCCATAAGAAACCGGAAATTCAGCAACCGATGTCAGATTCGTGCTGAGCAACCCAATTCGTAGCGAAGTATGAATAACTATACTTTCGACCTCGGTAGTACAGTGCATGGGCCCTTTTTATTTTCGAACAGCCAAGCTGTTTCAAGATGAAGAGGTGTTGTAGACAAATTATATTCTTTACACGAATGGAATCAAAAATGTACTAACCAACTGGTAAGTATAGCTAATGATGCAACAACCTTCTTGAGTAATGACGGAGGAATGCAAAACACGTGTGCTTAAAGCGAGTGAAAGGTTTTGATCGAGAGGTCAATATCGATCGATATTGTTGATTGGAGCTTGAAAGTGAAGTTTCTTTGTTTGTATATCAATGACAGTTAGGCAGCCCGTCCCTGCCGTAGCGGTCCCGTGTGGAAAATCTGTTCAACTTAGCATTATTAGATTGGTGCAAAAGAAATGCAGGTTTTCTGTCTTTTTGGTTTTAACACTATTTTTCAATAAACTAGCCATAAGACTTTTCATAAGGTGTTATACATTGTTGGAAAGCTCATTATATGCGATTTCTATGTATGTATATGGAATTTAACTCAAATCGCTTATTTAAAAAGATAATTTGGTTTTTATTTTCAGATGTCTAAACGCGATTTTGGTCAAATTTACTTCTGCGAGTTGAAACTGGGCCGGACTTCCGCTCAGACCGCTCAAAATATAAACGAAGTATGGGACCAGGGAAGGATCAACGAATGCACAGTACGAAATGGTTCCAAAAGTTTCGTGCCGGCAACACCAGCCTCGAAGACGAACCACATGAGAGCCGTTGACAATGATCCATAGAAGGCGTCAGTCGAAGCTGATCCGCGCAAACCACTCGAGATATTGCCGAGGATCTCGACGTCGATCACATTACAGTTGTTCGCCATTTGAAGCAAACTGGGAAGACCAAGAAACTAAATTGACCGAAAGTCAGAAAAATCGTCGTCTTGAGATATCGTCGGCCCATCTTTTGCCCAATGCCAACGATCCGTTTCTCGAACGGATTGTGACTTCCGATGAGAGATGAATACTTTATGATAACAGGCGCGTTTGCCTAGTGGCTGAATCAAAAAGAAGTTCCCCGACATCAGCCAAAGCCGGAAAATTTTACGAAAATCGCGTTTGGACATCTAAAGATAAAAACCAAATTATTTTTAAACAACCGACTTAAATCAAGTTCCATATATTATGTTGTTCGGAAAGTTCTCAGCGTTTTGTGTTACTACTGCTTGTTCTTGTTACTGTTTGTTCTTCATCGTCTATTGTTAAGTAAAAATTCAACTTGCATTGCGCATTAATGCTACTTTCTGTACAGAATTTTTCGCTCTATCTGGTTAAATAAATTATGTTTCAACGTTTTATTACAATTTTGTTCTTGAAGGGCTTTTGGAAGGATGTCGAAGGAGTAATTTCGAAAGATATTTAATTTTAACTTCAAATTGGGACAATCCGCAGCCGAGACAGCCCGACAAATCAACCAAGTGTGGGGGCCTAATAGTTCTGGAGAAAGCACTGTATGCCAGTGGTTCAGTAAATCTTGGACGGGAGATTTCAGCCTCGAAAATGCTTTGAAACGCCTTGGGAAGGTGAAAAAGCTCGAAAAGTGGATGCCCCACGAGTTGAGTGAGCGGCAAAAATAGTCACGTTTCGAGGTTTGTTCTTCTCTACTTTTACGCAACAAAACTGACCCGTTTCGGGATCGAATCATCACTTGTAATGAAAAGTGGTTTCTGTATGATAACAGGAAACGTTCCGGGCAGTGGTTGGACTCCGATGTATCCCATAGACATTTTCCAAAGGCGAGCCTCCAACAAAGAAAGGTGATGGTGACTGTGTGGTGGTCGGCGGCTAGGCTAGTGTAATCCATTACAACTTTTTGGCAATAGGCCAAGCGATCACGGCAGACACCAACTGGAAGGAAATCGACGAAATGCACCGAAAACTGCGTTAACTTCAGCCAGCATTGGTCAACAGAAGAGGCCCGGTTCTTTGGCACGATAACGCCCGCCCACACGGTTCACAAACCGCTACTCGAAAATTGAACGAATTAAGGGTTGAAGTTCTGCCTCACCCGCCATATTCTCGAGACCTCTCACCAACCAACTACCACCCTTTCAAACACTTTCAGAACTTTCTCGCTGTAAAACCTTCACCAATCAGGACCAAGCCAAAACAGCTTTCATGGATTTTGTCGAATCTCATCACAAAAATCTCAATCTCACCACATAATTTTTTCGCTGATGGAATAAGTCGACTGTTGGCCCGTTGGTAACAGTGTGCTGATTCGACTAAACCCGATAAGATTTGAGAAAGTTATGGTAGTTCACTCAAAACGCTGAGAGCTTTCCGGACAGCCTAATACATACTTAGAAAGCGCATGTAATAACCTTTCCAACAATGTATAATACCTTATGAAATGGTCTTAGTTTGTTGTTAAAAATAGTGTTGAAACAAGGAAAACAAAAACCTACATCACTTTTGCACCAACCTAATAGAAGCGCTGGGAACGATCGGTTCCGACAAAAGGCATTTTGTCGTAGGATCAAAATCGATCAGAAGCTCAATACCTATAGAGAATTTCAATTTTTGCCCGAGGTCCACTGTTCGAGGATAGAGAGTGGAGCTGCCTGCAGTCAATTTGGGGCTAGAGTGAAGTGGAGGACTGTGCTTTGGGGCATCAAGTAGGTCGTCGAATGACCTTGGGGACGAAGGCACTGATCAGAAGAAGATTCGACATCACTGAACCTTCTGGAGATGCCGATATTAAGCGTAGTGGTGGTGGGGGGAGGGCTGGATGGCTTCATACTGGCTTCATAAAACTACTCACCTGATCAAGGTTGGAACACAATAAAGGATAAGGATAAAGGACGGCGGTACTCAATCCCCTTTGGGATGCGCCAAGCATTCTACTTCTACGGGATATCGTGGAGGCGATTTGAATGCGTATCTGGCCATACATAACTTGCCGTGGCCAGCCGATGAACAAGTCTGCGCTCTCTTCTTCCCAGATAAGTCTGGTACCAGTTCACTGACCACGGAAAGATGGAAGGCTTGGTTGGCCTGGGCGGGAAATCCAAACCAGGAACCTGGTATCGGGTGCACACGACAGCCGGCACCTCCTCCGGCTGCGCTACACGCACCCAGTAAGGTTAGCACAATAGGGTTCTCAAATATAGCCATCTGTACTGCTAGGGAGTGAAGAAGGCTGAGTTGGTATAGCAAGCAGCTTGAATTGATTGTTCTTAGCTTAGTAATACTGCAACATCAACAGCAAGTGCGTGACTGAGCACTTGTACTGTGTACTAGCACTGAACACTGTACTACACCTGCACTACGGTACCGCTGTGTTTAGTCTTAATGCAAAAGAGAAGTAGCTAGAATTGAATTGGTGCGGATCAGCTTCACTGGGAAATTTTGGATAGGAGTTCACGGATATATTACAATTACAACAGTATACCACGGCACCTTTGACATTGCCCAGGAAGATGATCCTTAACTAACGTGCTCTTGCGTATCGTATAATAGAAAAAATATGATCTAGTCATGATTTACAAGTTGATAAATGGTATGGTGCCCTCTAGTTTTATTCGGTCTCCTCTTCTCCTACAAGAGGTGCTCAATGGAAAATTCAACTTCCCAGAGCAAAAGCAAGGTAAGATCCGCATTTTTCACATATGGAGCAGGGGTTGAATTTTTGAAGCCTTTAAAGGAAAACAATGTACCAAACACCCAAAGGCAATTTGAAAGACTGGTTGACGGGTATCACCAGAAAACTTTGTAGTTTGATGTTGTTTTTGAGGTATTGCGTTATTGTGCAAGCCACAAGTCACTTATTTAGTCACCTGTTATCTTGTGTTTGAATCATATGTGAACTTATATATATATATATATATATATATACCCTAACTTATATATATATATATATATATATATATATATACCTCCTATACTTATACCCGCGTATAAAAATAAATAAATAAATAAATATTTGAATGCGTTTTCGGGCACTAGTGTATGGGGCGGTTTCTGCGTCTCCTATTTGAACTTAATATAATTGGCTTATAAAGCATTTCCGCAAAAAACGACTATGATATTCGTTCTTCCCATGGCAGATTACCTCTAGTAGACCTATTTTGAACAAGATCTAGTGCGGTACACTAAATACACTAGTATTCGTTTTCGTAACGGCGAGATCCTCGACGGTGTGCTATCGAAAACAGTCGTCACCGGAATTAACGTCGCTTACAAAGATCATCATTATGTCACATTCGAAACAAGCAAGTATTCGAAATTCGAATATTACTCGAATTTTCGAACCCCGAATAATCGAATTCGAATAATTATTCGAATTTTTGACCCTCGAATAATCGAATTCGAATAATTATTCGAATTTTCGAACCTCGAATAATCGAATTCGAATAATTATTCGAATTTGCGAAACTCGAATAATCGAATTCGAATAATTATTCGAAATTGCGAAACTCGAATAATCGAATTCGAATAATTATTCGAATTTGCGAAACTCAAATAATCAAATAATCGAAAATCGAATTCGAATAAATTATTCGAATAATTATTCGAATTCGATTATTCGAGCACAAGTATAGTGCACCTTACGTCCGCGGACGTCGCGCGAGTACTTCCGCGGGAATATACCGTAGGCCTTAGTGGGCCTCCCATGCTCACGGCAGACGTCGGTGACACATCTTCAGAATCAGCACACACTTGTTGCGCGACGTAGGGGCCCGTCTTCCGAATTCAGAAGCTCAGGAGCGCGCGCAGTCGCTGCTGTGTCGAGCCTGAAGAGGCTATGCATATGGCAGAGTCATTGTTCCCCGTATGAATTCCCTTATGGCTCCCCTCTTGTTGGTTCCTCGTCCTGGTCCCGACTCCAGGTCCCTTCTTCCAGGTAGATCCTCTCCCTTCGGAATCCTCCCTTCTACTCTACCCCAATTAAATAGGCCTCCCACGCTCACGACACGACGCCGGCTATTTCACGACATCGGCTTACTGGTAATGGATCCCCTTGCTGATCTTCCTTATTCCCTTCCCCCTTATTGCTGACTACCTACTGGTCCGTCCTTATTGCCTAAATACCCTTCTTGGTGCCACCTCCTGGCCTACTTCGTTGTTCCCTTTATTGACTACCACCACCTCCCATCCCCATGTCTCCTACAGATCGCTCCCTCCTGGTCGTTGTCGGTTCTCCACCCTCGAAGTCCCCTTCTACTCTTACCCCTTTAGTAGTCTTTTCAGGCTAATGTCACGAAGTCGGCGGCACGGCTTTTGAATTTGGACGGTCAGAAGCGCGTGTAGGTGCTGTTGTGTTAATCAGTAATGGACTACGCTCCCCCTGCTGCAGCAACATCCCACATTCAATACCAAATTTTGCCCTCGCTGTAGATGATGCGGCGTATCTCGCTTAGGTTAGATCACTCGACCGCCCCCGCTGTGGATGATGCGGCGTATCTCGCTTAGGTTAGATGACTCGACCGCCCCCGCTGTGGATGATGCGGCGTATCTCGCTGAGGTTAGATCACTCGACCGCCCCCGCTGTGGATGATGCGACGTATCTTACTTAGCTTAAATCACTCAAACGTCATCGACCGCTAACCCAATTATATAGTGGTAGATAGTTGGGAAGGGCACCACTAAAAAGGCGAAACAAACGGAAGTCTTTTGGATTCTCTCTACTTGGAAGGTGCAGAGACGGCTCTTTTTGTGCATTAGTCCAATCTGTTTATCCACTTGTCTATCTATCTACCATCTGCCACTATAGTTGAGCTTTTCAGTAACTAACGATTGGGCATTGTTGGGAAGGTGCGGCATACGCTATACGGTTGCTCTCTTGAGATTTATCATGGCGGCAATCAGCGAATTGATGAGCCATCACTCCTGTCCAAGATATACTGCCTGGCCCACATCCACATCAACACCGCTCAAGCTGCATTCGAGGCTACAGTGAGGGAGATTATAACCGCCGAAATTTTCGGGTGTCCGGGTTGTCCAGGGAAGCTGAGGAGGGGCACACTGCTTCTTACATGCGACTACTCACAGCCTACTTTCGAGTTCGGCATAAGATTATCTCGAAATTACCGCTAGACACGGTTTGACTTGTACGTCACATTTGCAAAACAGCTTGCTTTGAATTTTGCCGCCGTTTTCAGGGGGTCAAGGTGAAATGCCCCTCCACAAGTAGATAGATCCTGCTCGAGTGGTCCACCGTTAGAAAAGCGCAACAACCTATTATTCTGTAGGTTGTATGTCGAAGGTATTCACGCCTGAAAGAATCCCTTAATCCGTGGAAAAAAAACCTGTCTATCATGCTCTATCGACATTGCTCCGTCCTCCTAACTGCTAACTCGGAGCGGAGAAACATCACATTCAAGCGGAACTAGCACAATCCTGACGAACACACCTCCGAATTCTTACCGTATCATTTGGGCGCGTTGGCGATGGAGCGCTAACTCCCTCATTCCTAGCATTACACACGCGAACCTCTCTTCGCTCAGGGATCTGGAGAGAACCAGGCTAGGGAAGGGACATGAGGTGCAATCCCTGTCAGGGGGGCCAGTCCATTTCAACTTCTAAAGAAATGCAACATGCACCACAACATATGAATATGTATAAATATGCTTACATTATCCACTGCTGTCCTTCCAATACCAAAATCAGCTTTCTAAATTGCTTTCCTAGTCGGGTGGAGGGAGTAATGAAAACACAGCAAATTGAACAGAAACCAATTACCAGCAACAATTACAATACTATAAAACCACGAAAACACCTTAATGCAACGTTATTACCTTAATCAATTAGTGCATAGCGGTTTGCGATTTCTTTCGAAAGCAAATAGAGTTTTGGACCACAACCGTGCTGCCGTGCATAGTGCCCCCCTGCCTGCACCGTGCATAGTCCCATGTTAAAACTTTTTCAATGTTTCAGCGGAACACTCGGACATTTCCAAGGGAAGGGATCAGGTAAGTTAAGGCATTCATATGTTGTATTGCATGTTGTATGTACACATGCGTAGCTATCGTTAACAATTCATAATGGACTGCCCCCCCTGACAGGGATTGCACCCATGATGCATCTAAGCTGCTCGTGTGGAAACTGCTTACGTCGCTCAGGGGGAGTCTGCGGCTCTTCGAGCGCAGAACTAGGCAAGGGAAGGGACTCCAGGGTGGTGGCGGCTCTTCTTCCTCCGCCAAGCCGCGTGCGGTCGCGTCGTGTCGACGTGCCAATTTCCGATATCCACCGACACCACGGTTAGCCGATATGGAAGAGGGTCGTTGATCGGTCGGTGGCGGATCGCGGTACAACCGCCGCTACAGGAGAGCCCTGAGAGACGGGAGCAGTTCTACCACGAGCAGCTTTGATCGCACACACCCTGGAGTCCCTACCAAAGCCTGGTTCTGCACTCGTGGTTCTGCGCTCGAAGAACGTAGAACCCAGCCGGGGACTCCCCCTGAGCGGCGAAGGCAGTTTCCACACGAGCAGCTTTGGTGGCACACACCCTAGAGTTCCTTCCCCAGCCTGGTTCTGCTCTCGAAGAGCCAGCCACGGACTCCCTTTGAGCGCGCAGGGCTAAGAAGGAAAGATTCTGCGCGTCACAAAGATGCGTGAGAACGATCGCGCGGATGCCAATTCGTCAGCCCAAATATTGCGGCAGGTGCGCGCGTGTCGGCTCGTGGCATGGAGGAGGAAGGATAACCGCGATCCTCCAGGGTGTGTGCCATCCAAGCTGCTCGTGTGGAAACTGCTTTCGTCGCTCAGGGAGAGTTCGCGGCTGGGTTCTGCGCTCTTCGAGCGGCGAAACGCATACGGCTGGAAAAATACGGAAAAAGTGTCTCAAAGTTGCGCACACGTCAAACCCCTCAAATTCCAAGTAGTCGGCTGAAATGCAAGTATGCCACAACGTCGGGGAATCGAACCCCCCTTTCCGTCGCATGAAGCGACGTCACTTCCACTGCACCACGATCCGCTCGCCGGGACGGCCATCGCGGGTGCCCAAGAGATCGATCGAATGTCAACGTGGGGGCCAATGCGCGATCTCTAAGCTAGGAGGTCGCAGACAGCTTTCTATCACAGTTTCCGTGCTCCTTCATTAACTGGTATACCGTAACCATTTGGGGGTACATTCGCCAGAATCGTTTTGCATTAAGCGAAGACTGGACTGGTCACGAGCATCACATTGAACTTGCGCTTCTTACCGTCCAGGATCTGCAATTTGAGACAGCGCTAGCCAACTTGAAAACTGGCACTAACCTTGTTTGACCCGGCTCTGGCTCGCCGGCTCTTCTCGATCGTGGGGGTGCTTATGAGCGAGGGCGTTCAGACACCTTGGGCACAATTTCGCCGTCATTCCAGCTAGCGGGGATGCAGATGTAAGAATGACGATCTAACCTCACTCAGACATAATATCGGCGCGCCATATCTTCTGATACACACTATATATCGGTGCATCATTACTCGCAATCTGCGCATTCTAAGAGCGGTCACTTTAGTGGAAGAGCGTTGTATTGAAAGCAAAATGAGTAATTGGGTCACGTCACCATCAGACGGCACATCTAACAACTATAAGAGTAGGGGAGGGAGCCTAGGAGCTACGTGGCTCCGCGGTGATCATTTTATTTATTTATTCAACAGACGTTCAGCGGCCTAGCGGCCGCCAAACGTCTGGTTGGGGGTTTCGCCCCCAAACTCGGAGAATAGAACAACCCCAATCTTCCTCCTTTCTTCTTTTGTCCTTCTTACAGTAAAAAACTGATTTTACTATGTAGATTAGTGCAATGGGATATGGTAGGGCAGAATTTTTACTGCGCATATGGAGCCCATCCACCCTCCATCACATGCGCGCGATTTATTCTCCGAAGCGCTTGTTCTCTACGTGTCGAGAAACAGGTAATGAGAGTCCCAATCCAGTTCTTAATCAGCAAAATCATAATTAAAATTAATCGGTATTGGTCGACACCGCTTACTGTCCGACAGCAGTAATACTCCTCCGAATCCCATGTCTCTCTACCCCTCCACCCCCCCCCCCCCCCCCCGAAATACTTCCTTTCCTATGCGCTGGCAAAGAAACGGAGTGAGAGTCAAGCACACACATGTGACACTGAGTACCAATTCACGTGTCACTACGTTGCCACGACGTCTATGACACTCCTTCTGGACTCTGACACACGTGCCACGACTTCTGTAAGCCGTCTTCAGAAATCCGACACACGCTGAACGATGTTGAGGGAAAATGCTCATTCATACCCTGTCGCGTTGCCCCTTGAATATCTCGTGAACTTGGACGATCAGCCGCCAAGGATATAGTTTGCCAGCTGTCGTCTATGGTTAAGCTCAAAGAAAGCCCGCTGGCATACGCCGCACTGTCGTAGGCATATTTTGGGTTCAGCCCCCCTCCCCGTGACGGACACGTGACGTTAGCCGATTATATATAGTAGGATGCCGTGGACTAAGGCCACACGTGAAAATACAATGTTGAATAAAAAAACTCAATCAAAAACAAGTAAATACAATTGAATGCACTCATTGTACACGTAAAAGCAGCTTCTTGAAACCATGCTAGGATAGACCTAGGACTTCCTCAGTTGTGCTCGAAATGTTAATGAATTCCCTCGAATTTCGGTAGGTGAAAAAGTTTGCTCGGGATCGTGATTTTGCCACCGAAACATAAAGTCTGAGCTTTCCTCTTATGTTTTTTGTTAGCCTATTGCCAAAAAAGTTGAGTGGGTTTATAGAAACCCTCCTGTGAGTATTTTAAACATCATGAGGAGGTCAGCTCTTTTCCTTCTATTGAAAAGGATTGGTAAACCTAATATCTCAGCTCTCTCAGCACAATTTGGCATCTGATAATAGTTATTCCTGTAGCACCTCATCATCAGATTACGAGTGAAACGATTCTGAACATTTTCTAAAAGAAGAATGTCTGTTTTTTTGAAGGATTGAAAACTGTTGTTCCACACTCTACTATGGATCTCACATATGTCTTATACGCCCACAGAAGAATTTGAGGATCTCTGCTCTTCAGTGCTTTAAAAAGGTTGTAGATGCGGTAGTTAGCTTGCTTGACCAATGCTTTGTAATGCAAATCAAAACTCAGGTCCTTAGATATTAGAAAGATCGCGAACGTCAGCAGTTGTTTCCAAAGTGACACCTCTTAGCATGTAGGATGGGGTTTCGACAGTGCGACTCGTACATCATCAGGAATTCAGAATATTTCCATCCCCATCAGGAGGGGAACGAGCTTAGCCTGCATCAGAATTGAATCGGGATGGTCTAGTGCAACGGCGCTGCACATCGGTGTGGAATCCAATCATGATTTTCTTGCAACATAATGTACTTATCAGGCGTGATTACCCCCCCCCCCCCCCTCCTCCCTCGTAGCCACACAATGCTGGATGCTATAAGCAAACCTCGTTTGGCTTTAGTCACAGTTTACGCGATCGTGGGACTAAACTGCGTAATAGAAGTCATAAGAACCTCGTACTTAGGGGTAGGTCGTCTGAACAGCCTATGGCTACCATTACCGTACTTCTTGCTTCCTGCAACCATGTTCGAACAGAGCCCATCACCACTGTTAACAACCCCGTCCCCTTTCCCAAACTTCAGATTGGCACACCCTCACTGCGAAAGGAAATTCGTGATAGAAGCCACTTCCACAAGGCTTCGAACTCTAAATAATCTATCTACCACTATATAATTGAGTTAGCGGTCGATGACGTTTGAGTGATCTAAGCTAATAAGGAAAGGGTCTGGAGCCTATTTCTGAACGGGGGAGCGAGTCATATAGGGAGAATTCTCATCCCTCAATTGGTTTGAAAATGTATTTATTTTTTGCCGAGTCGTTAAACCCAAGGAGTAGGGGGTCACAATGGGATACGGCGCTGCACGCGTTTGGGTGGTCTTGTTCGGGAGGGGGACGTTCTGCCTGAAAGCGGCGCGGGCAAAGGCGCGGGACAGTGCCTGCGGAGACAATTAGCGTGGACTCGCGCAGTGACACCCGCCGCTTGGCACTCAGCCAGGCAGCTCTCGCCGCGGAGGCGATGCTGACCCTGCCAACTACGGGAGCCTGTAGGTCGACCAGATTTGGTGTGATTACAGTCGATAGAGGGATAGGAGGCTCAGACGGCTTGCATTGGCAGTCCAGAATATGGGACTGATCTGAACCCTACCATTTTCTATATCAGAATTTTAAGCTATATCGAATGAGCCAGGAAAGAATCTTGCCTCAATAACCCTTACAGCAATTTTTTTCAGGCGCAGCTAATTTTAGGTAAATATCAGTTTTTATTTATATCAGAATTAACTACAAGGCATGCTTCCAGGCTACTACTGATGTGAACTCTACCATCTCCTTCACTAGAATTTCGATCTCTATCAAATGAGCTATAAATTATCCTGTCTAAAAATCCCTTAAGGCGGCTTTTAGGCGTTGTTTATTTTCGTTAAATATCAGTTTTTATTTATATCAGAATTAATTGCGAGGTATGCTTGCAAGCTGAAATTGTGCGAGAAATATAGTTAGATAGACGAGAGGGCTTCTAAGAGCCCCGTAAGTGCTCAACCTTCTTGGAAACGACATTATGATCCTTCAGTGCGTAGAACATGTTCACAGTCTGAAATTGCCCAACGAGTTCAATTTGATAGTCGGTGGACCTCCTGAGAACACCAAAGTACCCCAGTTTTTCAAAGCATTTCATCAGTGTTCCCTAACTCGTTAATTGGTGGAGAAGACATTGGCTATGCAGGCAAATTGCCTGTGGAACGCGAGGTCAAAAAACTGACAGAAGCCCCAAACGACTGGACGAGCAATCTGAAGCATTGTGTGATGAAATTTATTCTCGGTGAACATTAAATTTCATGAACCACCTATCCAGTCTTACTCTCGATATGGTGTCTGCATTATAAAGTTCCAGAGAGAAATCAGTTATGAAATGCTAAAGAGATGCAATATTGAAGCTAATGTTTTAAACTTCTGTTAAACGATCTCTCGTCTATCTAATTGGAATCCTCGTGCAATTTTAGCCTGGAAGCAAGTCTCGCATTTCACCTGATATATGTGAATAAAAACCAATATTTAGCGAAAAATAAACAACGCCTGAAAATATCGCTTTAAGGGTTGTTGAGGCAGTGTTCTTTTCTGGATCATTCGATAGAGCTCGAAATTCTAGTACAGGAGATGGTATGGTTTACATCAGTAGTATGGAAGCACGCCTCGCAATTAATCCTGGTACAAATAAAAACTGCTATTGAACGAAAATAAACAACACCTAAAAAGTCTCCTCAAGGGTTATTTAGACAGGATGAAATGCAGGAGATGGTAGAGTTCACATCAATAGCCTGGAAGCATGCCTCGTAGTTAATTCTGATATACATAGAAACTGATATTTAACGAAAGTTAAACAGCGCCTTAAAGAAATTGTTTAATGGATATTGAGGCAAGGTTCTTTTCTGGCTCATTCGATAGAGCTCAAAATTCTAATCTAGGAGATGGTAGGGTTCAGATCAATCCCAATTTTCGGACTGTCAATTCAAGCCGTCTGGGCCTCCTATCTCTCTATCGATTGTAATCAGACCAAATCTGGTCGACCTACAGGCTCCCGTGCTCGGCCGGGCCAGCATCGCCTCCGCGGCGAGGGATGTCTGGCTGAGTGCGAAGCGGCGGGTGTCACTGCGCGAGTCGACGCTAATTGTCTCTGCAGGCACTGTCCCGCGCCTTTGCCCGTGCCGCTTTCAGGCAGAACGTCCCTCACCCGTCTTGTTCGCCCGCGATGCTTCTGCAGCCGGTGGCTGGGAGCGCAAGTGGGTAGAGGGTTGACTCATGCTAGAGAGGTCAGGGGTTTGGCTCCTCTGCGTTGCTGCGCTTTTGCATTTCAACTGATTGGCGCTCCTGAGTTTCTGAATTCGGAAGACGGACCTCTACGTCGCGCAACAAGCGTACTGATTCTGAAGATGTGTCACCGACGTCTGCCGTGAGCATGGGAGGCCCACTAAGAATGTGGTGGAGAAGGGCAGTAAGGGACCTCTAGGGTTTACCAGGAGAACGACCAGGAAGGAAAGGAACAACCTGGAAAAGGGGCCAGGACGGGGAAACCAGCAAGAAGATACAAGTAGGGGTCAATAGTAGAAACAAAGAAGTGGGCCAGGAGTTGGGACCAGGAGGGTGGAGGAACTAAAGAGGGGAGGGAAGAACAGTAAATGCGGACCAGCAATTAGATCCAGTAGAAAGAAACGAGTGAGGGGAACCTGGCTTCGGAAGAGATGTCAACGACCTCCGGAAACGCTAGATGTTGAGCATAAGAACGGTTGCTGAAGAGCAACCTGAGGGACAGAAATTCTGCGCAGAACAAACCAATGTCTCACTGGACGGTCCGGAGAGAATGTGTCTATGATGAAGGTACCGAAGTGGTGAACGGCTTGATAACGATAAAGCATGCAGCAGGCCCTAGATGTTAGCGAATGTTAAGTTTTACAAAAACTACTTTCCTTAGGTCAATGATGCTGCAAAGCCGCGCGAACCGCGCAAGTGTGAGTGTCGGCGTGTCGGAGCACTTGTCTATATCTATTTGGATAATCTTATTTCTTTTCATCGTTGCATCGAAAGGATGCGTGATGCCACCACATATTTTACTGGTTGATCCAAAGGCGCTGGTTCATAGAAACGGTGCCAAAAATCACTATATAGTCCTCACGTGATCGGCTGTTTCGCTTTGTATTTCTCTACTAAACCTTCCTCCAGAAAACCACCAAACATTTTTTTTTGAAGTGCTCAAGAAATTGTGCTTCTGAAATCATTACTCCTTGATTGCTTACAAAATTTTGTTCTTATATCTGCAAAAGTATTTTCAGCCTTTTTTGAAGAACATGGAATCTGAAAAATTTCCATGTTAAACTCCACGGATCTCCCTCCGTAGAGAGTCTTCGAGCTCTCCTGTTAAAGAATGATCTGGGATCACTTGTCGCAGGGCCACGTGGCGTACCCCTTGGCGGTGGATAGGGAAAATACGCGAACCAAATCGACCGTGTACTGCCCAGAGACGCAGATGGGATACAGGCTCCTGCTGTGTCGGCTCGATTCGTTCCTTGTGCGTGAGGGCGGCATGTGCATGCACATTGTGCGTGAATGTGTTCACACTTGCGCGTATTGTATCTGTGTCGGCCCGGACGAAAGCTTGCACTCGGTAGACTGGGAGTACATGCAAGGCGATTCGAGGCCGCCTTAAGTCGGGCAGTCTGGCTGGCTGCCCTGCGTTCTTCGCCCACACGACAGAGCTTGATCGTTCCCTGACCCCGAAAGAGTCCTAATTTCTGCAGCGAAGGGAGGGGCAGGTGCGCAGAGGCTGCTAAAAGCTCAGGGTCTAACCAGGCGGCGCAAATTGAGAAAGACTAGGATGACGATCTGTACTTACAACGCCCGCACGCTCGCATCGAAAGCATCCGTCGCGGACCTGATGATGCAAGCCAGGAAGATCAAGTACGACGTCATCGGACTGACCGAGACGAGAAGACACCACCCCCTACACGCCGCCTACGACTCCGGAGAAGAACTGTTCCTCGGAACATGCGACAGCAGGGGAGTAGGCGGCGTTGGTGTCCTCGTCAACACGCACTTGGCCATGAACATCGATTCGTACGAGTCTCTGACAAGCCGAATCGGACGTCTGCGACTGAAGCGATGTGGCTCCGTGCCAGCCTTGACTGTGTTCGTCGCGTATGCCCCAACATCCGACTACGACGACGGAGACGTCGAAGCTTTACATGGAGCTGGAGAAGTTCAATAAGGAAGACTACATCTTCTACATGGTGGTCATCAGCGACTTCAATGCCAAGATAGGGCCACGCAGGTCGCCGAGAAAACTTCACATCGGGACCCACGTCTTGGAGTGGAACGAGCAAGGCAAAAGACTGTCTGAGTTCATCATATTGACCAAGACCATCCATGGAAACTCACAGTTTCAGAAGCCTCCCGCTCTACGATGGACCTAGGAAATCCCCGTTGGTCACTTCCACAACAAGATCGACCACATCATGTTCAACCACAAGTATTGCCTGACCGACGTCTCCGTTGTCTCCATGTTCTACACGCGATCGGACAGCCGCCTCCTTTGCGTGAGGTTCCGCTTTTCGCGTCAAGGAGAGAAGGCCGCAAAGTTAAGAAAGAGCAATCCCAGAACGGCCATCTGCTGGGACCACTTAACCTCTCCTGCCGACCTTTGGAAAGATCCCATTATGGACAACATGGCGAAGAATACGACCGCTTCGTGACCATATCCACAATTGCGCTAAAGGAACCGAGAGCTTGAAGACCACCAAGAGGCGTCTGCCTCAGGAAACTCTTGAGCTGATACCCCAGCGTGGAGCATCACGAGCGTCAGGCAACTACCAACTGACGTCCGAGCTTCCGAAGCTATACAAAGCGGAAGATCTTAAGAAGAGAAGGACGGAACTGCTGGCTGAAGCAGCAAAGACAGGGTTGAGCATCTGCCAACTTCAAGACCAAGATGACCGCTCTCCGACGTCCTGACGAAACCGTCATGTCTTCCAAAACGACCATGGAGAAGGTCATTCACGACTTCTACTCCGATCTCTTCGATAGCCATGCCCACCTGCCCCATGCCATCTTCCGCAGAATGGATGCGTTGTCCCTTCTGCTCTCTCTTCCGAGATCCGACACGCCATCCTGTCGATGAAGAAACGTGCAGCATCCGATCCCGACAGGATTAGACCCGAACACCTGAAGAACCTCTCGCGAGCACTCATCAACACCCTGGCACGACACACCATACGCTACCTGTCGGAGTGCAAAGTTGCATCTCAGTGGAAGACCAGCAACACCGTCTTGCTGTGCTGTGGGAGACGTGCACGACATTCGCTGGAGTCATCCTGAGTAGCAGAACGCTGGACGAAAGACAGCCATACGAGGAAGCAGGGTTTCGGAGAGGATTCAGCACAATCGACCACATTCACACCACTACGAAGCGGCGCGAGAGTACAAGCTGCCGCTGCGCCTTACGTTCATCGACCTTTCGGTTTATAAACCGCTTACCGCCCCGTAACGGTGAAAATACCGCCAAACTCCCTGATATGGCATTCGTTAGCATCTGCTTTGGCGGTATTTTCACCGTTAGAGGGCGGTAAGCGGCTAATGAATCTGGTTCCTGAAGAAGGCATGTGACTCCGTCGAAACCAAAGCGGTCGCTGAGCTCTACTCATTCAAGGGATTCTACTCTCCAGAGAAGGTTGTCAGGCGTTGGTCTGAACGGGTGAAATGGATAATACTACGAGAATCTCCACCCCTCATGTAGTAGAAGAACATGTTTCATTTTTGCTGAGTCCTTGAACCAAAAGAGCTCGAAGGTGCGATACTATAGGACGTAGCGAAATGTTTTGCGAAGCCTAGTGAAGGGGACCAGTGAAGGGGACCAGGCTTTTTATCAGTATCGTCCAACGTGTATCGGGCTTCAGAAGACGTGAAACAGACGTGGTGCCACCTGTGTGGGGTGCAGGAGATGTCATAGACGTCGTGGCAACGTCGTCATGCGTGCTTCCGTCGTCAGCAGATGTGCCACAGACGTTATGCAACATGCGTACGAATTCAGAACACATGACCTAGACGTCGTACAACGTATGTCCAGATCTAGAAGACGTTCCACATATCATATTTTGCACAGCATCCGTGAGAAAACTCTTCAAAGGCTTTGTTCGAAGAGTGTGCGCGTAGTTAATCATAATAGTAATAATAATAATAATAATAATAATAATAATAATATTAATAATAATATGCAATATGGCAACTCAGCAGCATGGTTTTGTGGAAAGAGCATCAACTTCTATTCAGTTAGTAGACTGTCTATTTGACTGGTACGATGCAATTAATCCGGTTTCTCTGTTGATGTCATCTATTTTGACGTATCTAAAGCTTTCGATGAAGCAAATCATAACAAGCTCCTCTACGAACTAGAGGCACATGGGATAGGTGGCTAACTACTCAACTGGCTTCGAGTCTACTTAACCGATAGGTATATGCGTGTAAAAGTCGGAAACGCATTCTTTACGCGGTACCCCTTTACTACATAGTGGGGTACCGCAAGGAGGATAGTTATCTCCCTCGCCATTTCTTGCCTATACTTATGATCTGCCAACAGAATTGAAGACACACCTTGCGGTTAAAGTGCGGGTGTTCGCGGACGACATAAAATTTATGGATTTTATAACGGAAGTAGCAGAGCTTGTGTTCAACAAGCGCTGTCGCTTTCTATTTATATCATAATGGAATGGCCACGCAACTGGGACCTGCCTGTAAACCTTTTCAAAACGTATTACATATAGGAAAATCCGAAAACGTTAACTACATCATCGACAATACTTCGTTGAGGGTGTCAGACGAAACTCGCGATCTGGGAGTGTTCGTTAACAGTAATTTGAAGTTTGATTCTTAACTGAAGCATGTCGTTTATAAAGCTTATGCTGTACTTTTCACTACCATCAGAAATGTTCGATGCAATGAGGTCTCAATCTTGATAAGACTGTATAAATCATATGTCATTCCTATTTTAGAATATTGTTCACCAGTTCAGAATCCTCAAACAATAGAAAAAGTGCAGCAAACATTCACAAAAATTTTGATGTACCATTGCCATCCAGACCTTGACTGTCCACAGTCCATGGCAAGTTACAGAGACAGACTGAGAGTGTTCAACCTCAAAGGTCTATTACATCGCCGTGCTTTCAGTGATCTAGTACTTGGGTTCAAACTGCCTAGAGGAGAACTAATCATAAGGCCAAGCAAGTACTGGATCTTCTCGCCTTTCACAGAAAGGCTAAAAAGCTCTCATTCCGATGTCCTTACGTCATTGGAAGCTGCCCCTCTAAAATGTCGCACTCCTTCTTCCCCCGCTGTACCATGTGATTACAGATGTTGCTTCCTAACGTCTTAGACTCGGAGAACAGCAGGATTTTCCGTGTCAGGTTGGCTGTAATAGCTTAGACTTGCATTCAATTCTAGGAATTCCAGATTTATAGCCAGTCAACTGACAGGTGATAACGCATGCCTTATCTGAACGCCTGTTACGCTATATGTCAGCATCTCAGGGATGTTCTCTTGCAAATGTTAATGGGAAGTTTAACGATACAGATCAATTTCTTCATGCCATCACATTCTGATTATAGATCTGGCTCTCTACAGCGGTTCACTCCATGTCTCAATTGCTACAGTGTTACCGTCTACTGCAATTATATGACAAATCCTACTGTTTATGCGAAAACCTCTACAGACGCAACGATCCTCTTCTGAAAGACTCTGTTGCAGGATGTGTAATTACTTGTTAAGACTTTTCTCTACAATTGTTCTTACCATCTGGCTCTTATCTGGTACTCGCGTCGTTTGGGATTAATTGTATCTCATGTAAAAGTCTATAATAGCCTCAAATAGTACAGATATCCTGCGGACATATTTTCTTTTTCTTCTACAGTGGTTTTCGTAAATATAATTCTATTTGCTGGTAGGAGAGGTCAACAAGATGATTTTGTCTTCACTTGGGCCTGGATCTTACGCCTGGGGTTCGTACCAGATAAAAGAGGCCCCTGTGCTGCCAGTCGGCCCCAGAATAACGTCTGTTAGTTGCGTTATCCAGACTGATTTCTCCTACCTCACCGCTGCTCTGACAATATGCAAAGCCGTTTTTCTGCTAATATTTTCACTATCATTTGAAATATCTAACCTATGATGAGCCACTCATGAGCTAGGATAAGATTATGATAGCTTTTATAATTCTTTTTAGTTACTTCTTTCTGGCTCCTAGCCTTCTATAAATTACTTAGTATAGTGCCTTGCGACCGGGGTTGCCATATGATCGGTAGCCAGATGGTAATTACTAAATTAGTGCGGTTTGTAGTTTTAGTGTAATGGAGTCTTCATTTTACTGTTGTTTTTGAAGGTTATTTTGTTTGTTCAAAGATTTTGTTGGTGTTGTAGCGCACCCTTGAGTGCACTATAAATAAATGAATAAATAATAAAACAATAATAACAATAATTTATTACGTGGTATAAAACATACGTTAGAAAAACAACAAGAAACACGGCGCTAAGAGAGACAACATGGTTCTCAAAATTCTAAAAGAGAAGCAACTTCTCAGCCATACGTTTAAAGGAGCTGAACACCTGCTTGACAACACAAAAATTATGTTTTAAAGACAAATAAGTAGGTTCTGCTCTGCAAGCAAAAACTCCTAACCTTTGTGTGTGTAGTTCTAGGACTTCGAAAGATCTTTCCGAACCACCTCCACATCTGTCCGTCCGTACTTGCTTCGATCCATCTGGCCTTTCATAGAGGTTGAGTAATAGGCGCCGGGGTTCAGACGAGGTGTCACTCACGTCGTGTCGTTAGCGTCAGAAGGCATGTCACCGACGTCGTTCGCCAGGCCCCAGGTTCAGAAGTTCTGTCACCCATGTCGCTTATTATCAGGGATGTGCGGAATTTTTTCTGGAAAATGCGGAAGACGAAAGACGGAAACGCTCAAAAATGGCCGGAATCCGGAATGCGAAACGCGGAAACGGAAATGACACATGTTCGCCACTTTTTCAAAAATTGCATCTGAAACGGCTACTATTGCACCTTTTCTGGCTCAGAACTTTGCGAGCAGCAGAATCTTCCACAAATTAATGATCATCCTCATCATAACATAACATAACATCATAACATAACATAACAAAGTATGAATTCATAATATTATTATGATAACCTTTTATCTATGGCTGAGCAATAAACGAAAACAAATTCAGGGGCTTACTTTACTATTTCTCACTATTTCAGTATGCATTCTTTCCATACCTAGTCCCTGCGACGGGTTTTTCGGTGACTTTTTTGATGGTGATATTTTTTGAACGATAGCTTAATCACTTGAGGTTACTTGCAGCCCGCATTTTAAAACACTGACTCGGGTGAAGACTAAAACTGGAGTAGCCACCTAGATCATTTTCCGACCAGGAAAGAGATTCCTCTCAACACATTTAGAAACCAGTGGCATCATGAATGACGTGGTGACTGCACAGATATCTGCATACTCAATATTAGCAGTTACATTACAGTCACCAAAACGCCCTACGACAGCACGGTATTCCCGAAGAACTTGAAGAGTGGGTGCGAATGCTATACTCTTGTCCAGAGAGTCGTGTGCAAGCTGCAGCAGGAACCTCGACGGAGTTCTCTATCTCTGATGGGGTGCACTAGGGTTCTGCGCTTTCCCCACTCCTCTTTGTTGTCGTAATGGATGCCATTACGCGAGATCTTCAGAAGCCCATCCCTTGGACGTTGCCATATGCTGATGACGTGATGCTGCCTGCGAAGACAAAGGTGAGCTCGAGCGAGAGGTGCAGGCCTGGTGCGACCGCCTGGCCATGTTCGGACTCAAATTGAACGTCAAGAAGACAGAGTATTTCACGACTGACGTAAATGAGTCCGGCTCCATTAAGATTAACGGTACTGAGCTTGCACGCACTTCGGTGTTTAAATACTTGGGATCAGCAATAGCCTCTGATGGCAGTCTGATGGTTGAAGTGAACTCACGCGTGAGTGCAGCTTGGTCCAAGTGGCGCTCGTTGACTGGAGTACTCTGCGACAAGAAGATGCCAGAGCGCTTAAAGTCAAAGATCTATAAAACCGTCGTCCGGCCGGTAGCGATGTACGGAGCTGAGTGCTGGCCTACGACAAAGGAAACGGAAAGTCGCCTCAGCGTAATGGAAACGAAGATGCTGCGCTGGAGTCACGCGCCTGGACCGCATCCGAAACGAAGCTATTCGGCAGAAGTTCGGTGTCACGCCGATAGCTGACAAGATGCGAGCCGAGCTCGCCTGCGATGGTACGGCCACGTTCTGCGTGGAAAGGAAGACAGCGTGTAAGATAGGCCTTAACTTCAAAGTGTCTGGAAAGCGGCCTAGAGGGCGCGCGAAGCAGCGCTGGGCTGATACGTCACACAAGAACTTTAAAGTAGCTGGTGTCCACCCTGATCTAGCACGGAATCGGGAAAGATGGCGACATTGCACCAGAAAAGCGGACCCCGCCATAAAGCGGGTCGAACGCTGAAGAAGAAGAAGATTGTAACCACCAAAACTACTAATCAGAATTGATTCTGGGATCTAAAGTGATAACAGGATGACTGATTAGTCATGGTGGATCCACATTTCCACAGGAATATTCAGTCTGTGCCTGCCCAAAGACCCTACGCCCAAGGTGACACAGCTGAATGGTTCCACGATGGTTCTCGAAGCAATACTTTTGTGACAAAATTCAATAAGTCGCCACAGTCAATAAAAATAACAGTTCATGCTAGGTATTCGTGGTGTTTCATTAAAAATGAATCGCATAACTCCATATGGATGAATTTCATACCAGACGAAATTAAAAATTGGAATTTGTACCTTTGGTCAGGAACACTGCTGTAATCTTGGAGCACAAACCGCATGCCACAACCTTCACTGAACTCTTTGTTTCATGATACTGCGCTATATGCTTACTAAGTTTTTGGGTACTAAGGGGGCTAGTACCCGCTCCATTATGAGACCTTGGTCGTGGAACACTCAAATAAACGCGGCTTCTGAGCTCTCCTCCGCGTCAGCGGAGGAGAGTTCAGAACTAGGCAAGAGAAGGAAATCCGGGGTGCGGCTGATCTAACTTATCCGTTTTAGGATACCTTGACGGTGTACAGCAGGCACCAGCCCGCTTAGTACCAGTTTCTGTAGCTGTTTGTAACTAATGGATCAAGAATTTTATGATCATTCAAATGTTGCGTGCATTTTCTTAGCATACAATGCATACATAGCCTTTGTGGCACATTGATTTTGCCCTGCACCCAGCCGTTGTCATTTTTTGAGTGCTTTTTTGGTAGTCTAACGAATTTCAAGAATATTAAGACTAAAGTTATCAAACAGTATTTCTTTCACAATTATATGAAGGATAAATCTTTTTCACTGATACGCTGACTGTGTTCAATAGAAAACTATTGTGGAACAGTGCCCATTTCCGTTTCCGCCTTCTGGCGCAAAAACAGACGGAACACGGAACGGAGCGGAAGAGTCCAAAATGGCCGGAAGCCGGAATTCGGAGCACGGACGCGGAAATTCCGCACATCCCTGCTTATTATCATGTTGAATGGAAGGAAGAATCATCATGCCGTAGATTCTTCCTTCTGCTGAGCTACCGATTCGTATGCCGCAAAGCTTTTCGCCACGTCCCATATACAATACCGGCCTTAACTTTTGGTCATTGGGCGGAAAAAGCGAAAAAAAATCGCCTTTTCCGCCGCTTTTCTGTAGCGCTCTTCAAATTGAGCGCATTGTAAATTGAAACACATATTCGTGATCAGCACCGAGCCCTCTTCCCGATGAGCTGAAAAGCGCATAGCGAGCGCCTGAAAAATAGTTCAGTGACCTAATTTCTGCCCGGCGCGACTGACCCCTGTGCTCGCCGGAGATAATTACACCCACAGCTCCAAAGTGGCTAATGAAGGAAGAGATTCGGCCTTTTAAAGCCTAGTTTCTATATTATACACATAGTCACACATAGTTCTCTAGATTTCCTAGCATTTCACGATCAGAATGATCTACTTTCTTAAAGGGTCCGACAATTGATGTGTTGTTATTTTCAGAAAATGTCTCCGCTTTGGAGGACTCTAATTTCGACATGTCACGCTTGTATGTGCTTATACTCGTTTGTTACGTTGGAGACGAGAGTGGAAATCAAGCTGCGAAGTTGGAACCTTTAGGGTTGAAATCCTTAGTAATTGTACGCTGCCAAAGTTGCCCATATGACACTCCTTCGTAGTTAGCCGTACACTTTTCGCATCATTAAAGTGGGCGCAAAATGGTTTCTTTGAAAGAAGAAACATAGGTATTTGGAGGCCTATGAAAACACCTTATACTCTCCCATAGGTAGGATTTCGACTGGTTTGGAGGACATTTTAGCCATGCAGTTACAGAGCGAACTCACCTCAAATGCTAACTGAGTGTCATTTTTAAAAAAAAGTGTCCAAAAACTGAAAAATTGTCTACGAGATCATTTCCTAGTTAATTCTGACTCGAAGGGTAGCTCGATTTCAAATTTTCGTTCACTTTTACCGGTTTATCACGAGTCAACTGGTCGGGACCCAGATTAGTTCCGGAGCCAGTCCACTCTCCTGCTTCTGTGACCCCTCGCGCCATCTGAGGGCGCCGTAAATCGCCTAACAAGAGTTTTCACACTTCCGGTGCCGCGGCGCCATATTGATCCTTCCAAACGAGGGCGGGATAGAATACGCGGCGTACGCCAAACAAGGTTTTGACAACTACCACATCTCCCTTATACTTATACGCTTGTATTTTTCATTTCCCATTTACGCTTTAACATTGTTAAACTTCAACATTGTCCTTATCCTGCTAAGAGTATTCGTAGCGGGGTAAGTAAGCTGCAGAATTCGCGAATCAGTCATAGGTCGGTTCTTCGACCGGGCGAGCACAATGAGTGGATGTTGAAAGCGTGGTGCATTCTAACATAACGTGGAATCTTTTCATTTATATTGTCTGGACACTTGCAAGTGCAAGAAAACTATTTGAAGTGATCTCAGGAAGATCCAGACAAGTCCGATTAACGTTTCGGTAGAAGTCTAGCTAGCTATGTCCACAAGAGGCGCTAGCCACACTCGAATCACTAAACGAGTTCAAGTTTTACTCGCTGTAAAGAAACTCTCCATCTCTATCGCATCGAAAATCCCGAGAGTGATTATAGAGAAGCCCTTATGTGTATTTGATAGGAAATCGATGCTCAGACCAAACAAACATTCAAAGCGCTTCCGGACATCGCGTACAATAGTAGAATGCTCGGCGCACCCCAAGCCAAGCTACTGACTCCGAGCTGCTTACTTTGTCCTCTATCAGCCTATAGTCATACTTGCCTAGCAGCTTGCACCGATGTCGACGGTCTTAAATATTGAATTGAACTGTCAATCGATACTGTTAATTAGCCATGAGACCTGTTCTGTCTCCATAACATTGACCTGATTCGTACTCCAAACGGTTATTCCTGCGTTACTCGTCACTCATTGGACAATCGAAATCGGCTACATAATAAGAATTCCTTCCATTGACCACTAAATCAAGCAGTTAACTATGAGGGCAGGTATAAAATTGCAATCGAAACTTTCGAAAGTATTTCTGTCGGCCATTAATCTTTTGAGGAAGGAACGATAGACGCACAGCTATGAAGATGGGCGTATAAGCTCAATAGTACATAACCTAATGTTTTCCAATTCTCCTATCTTCAAGGCTAAAGGATAGAGGATCGCGATAGTCAATCACTATTGGGATGCGCCAAGTATTCTAGTTCGAGGCAGATTCATTGCGCATTTGTCGTATACAGACGATGGAAAATGCAGTTTTTAAATTTTCCAAGGCAGGTTTGGTATCAATCCATAGACCCCGGAATGATGGAAGGCCTGGTGGTTTTGAGAAGGGCACTCGAACCCTAAGTCCTAGAAGTCGGGTCATGCTACAGCCGGCGCGTCTTCCGACTGCGCTCCAGACGCTCCAGAGCTATTAACAAAAAGGAGCAAATGCAGATGTACAATGGCATAATGCGACAAAGACTACTAAAAACGAAAATCTTGTTTAAAAATCAATAGCTTTGGAATGAGAAACTCATTCTACTATTATAAATTTATTGATTTTCGTCCTTTGTATCTATGTGTAGGGCACGTGT
>OX375868.1:38249764-38288996 GCA_947359475.1 Heligmosomoides polygyrus bakeri
AGGTTGATGCGCGCAAGTGCAAGAGACGCCGTAGGCGTGTCGGAGCACTGGTAATAGAATAGATCCCTTAATCAGAATAGTGAACTCAAGTAAATAAAAAGAACTGCGCGAGTGGGGGGAAAAAGAGGTGGGTATGCACTCCCTTCAGGGCGTTGATTTATTCGACATGCAGCCCACGGTAGGATAGCCTACTGCGCTTTCTTTGCCATTCTCCAGAGATCTAGGAGGGGATAGGGATGCCGTAGTAAGGAAAGGAAGTATGTGAAGTCGTCGTCACAGCCGTGCGGCTCCGCGTTGCGTCTTGAAAGGTAAGAAAAGGTAATCGTCACAAGAGTGCCCTTCATTGCGCCGAATTTTCTATGACCACAGTGCTCAAAGAAAGAATTTTCGCATCGTTAGAAGAGCAAAAGCATGGTGTCTAATTATTTTCGGTGCAGTAGCAGGCGCAAGTACAGTGCGCTTCAGAAGTCTATTCACTCCAAAATTTGCCCATATCGCGTTTCGCGTTTATTTCTGCTTACCACCACTACCTCCACTAGATTCCTCGTAGTCGATAACAAATAACGACTCGCTTTCAGGGATTTTCTCATCTCACAAGAGAATCAAAATTGGCGTTTCAAAAGTATGCATCTATTTGTGAAAAACAAAATTTTTACAAAATCTAATCGATCGGACCACCATTACTTTTTTACATCATTTTTTACATCATTTTTACATCCCTGCTATTGACAAGGTTCTGGATGATTTTGTCTTCGCTGGTTTCTCATGTAATCAAAATCGCCACCACGTCATTGAACTGACGGTTATTCCTGTAGACTCGCCGAACCACGATCTCCCACATGCTCTCCATTGGGTTGCTGTCAGGTGAACAGGCCGACCAGTCAGTTACTTGATGGCGGAGCCCATTTTTGGTCGAGCGAGACAATGGACTGCAGCGCTGCCCTGCTGCAGTCCATTGTCTCGCTCGACCAAAAATGGGCTCCGCCATCAAGTAACTGACTGGTCGGCCTGTTCACCTGACAGCAACCCAATGGAGAGCATGTGGGAGATCGTGGTTCGACGAGTCTACGCGAATAACCGACACTTCAATGACGTGGTGGCGATTTTGATTACATGGGACACCAGCAAAGACAAAATCAACCAGAGCCTCGTCAATGATCAATGACATGAATAAAAGGCATGATGTTATAGGAAATAATGGTAGTCCGATCGACTTTTAAATTTGGTAAAAAGTGTTTTTCACAGGTGGATACATACATACTTTTGAAATGCCAATTTTCAATCATTTTTTTTTCGAAAAAGTTAGATTCTCGTGTGAGACGAAAAATTTTCTGAAAGCTAGTGGTTACCTACTTTCGACTAAGAGGAATCTATTGAAGCTGTTGCGGGCCTGCAGGAATACACGTGAAGCGAGATGTGGGCAAATTTTGGAGTGGATACATGCTTTTGAAACGCACTGTAGGCTCAAGGAGGCAGGAAGCCCTGTACAACATTTTGTGCTGTACGAAACTAGAGTGTGTCCTACCCTTACGGTGAAATGAGGTAGGTCGTTTCCACTGTAACTGGGCATACATGTGCCTTCTTACCAAAACAGATAACTACTGAGTACAAGGTGCCCCCACAGTCTGCCTATTCGCGACCAGTAGGAGTACAAAATATACAATGCTAAGAATGTAATGCTGCCAAAAATAAGTATGAGCGAGTTTTCACAAAGACTAGCGACCATGCACACCTTTCCAGATCATGGGTTTGTCAGCCCATTAAAGAGCAGCTGCGAGTTTTGAGAAACCCTTAATTCAGTGCGCTGTATCATTCCCACCTGTCCTTCATGAGGAGCTGTAAATGCGACACTTTGCTAGGTTCCTCGAGCTTCGTTCACGTGTCAGCGCAAGGCACACTGAAGCATATCACGTTCGCGCCAAGCCCGCAAGTGTTTGCCACGCTTGCGGAAGCCGGAACTTAACTTGAGCTCCCACCGGAGGAGCTCTTTGGAAAGCGGGAAGCCGTAATGGTCCAAAGCCATATCTCGTTCTTGCCGCATGCAACGTCGCGATGAGTAAGCACATAACCTTTGGGTTCTCTTCTTCCTTAGCAGGGCGCGTCCGCGGCTCGTGTAGCTATTTTCAAACCTAAGCATATGCGAGAGGGTTACCCCAAAAGATAACTGGCATTCCTGAGTTAGTTCCTTTAACCAAGTTGTATGGAACAGATAACAATTTCAGTTCTATTTCCAGAGCAGACCGATAAGAGAGAACAGCGTCCCAAGGAACATAAAGATCAGAAGCACCCAAAGGAGAGAAGGGAACAGAAGAAGGAGCAGGACAGTCGCGGATCTGCAGGAAAACAGTCAGAGAAGGAATCAGAAAAAGGTTTGAAAAGCAGACCACTTTCTTTCCGAGCCGCTTGCCTTGCATTTCCTATAGGAGGCTGCAATGCAACGTCGCGTCCTTGCCGCGTTCAACGTCGCACGCGGCGACAAATAAGATCCGAACCTCAGAGTTTTTAAACGGCATCACGTGAATTGAAAGCCGTCTTGTAATTCTCACGACTATTTTTGTGTACGAGAAATATGAAGGCCTCCATGCATTTGTGGCAATGCGGCAGGTAGCAATGCAAAAGAGCAGCAATGCGGCACCCATGCGCAGTATTGACAGTGCTCGGTGCGTCTTAGTCAGAAAAGGACATCGCTGGAGAAGCAAAATGAAGGCAAACAATGTGGCTTCTCTCTTTTGGGATATGGAAGCTAAAGGGAAGATGGATTAGATTTTTGGAGCGCGAAACTGGGATTGGAGCACAGCTTGTCTCGAGCGAGCGTTCCATTTAATGATAGCGATGAGCTTTACGTTTGCACTGGGTTGGGAGTAGAACACAGCTTTGAACGCAGAGCCAGGCGCAAAACGGGATGGGGAGGGAGGTGGTCGAATTTCTCGACATTTCGTCCTGAGATGTGATAGAGCGAAACCGCTGCAGGCCACACCCAACGTCCTCGATGCGGCGTCCTGCGACGCATCTTCTTGGGTGACTGCGTTCTATTTCGTGGCACTTCGCATGGTCGACCGGGCGAAGATAGGACCTGAGGGGTTGGATTCGTCAACTCACGGGTGAGCGAGGCAGAGATACCTACAATGTTCAATCGTGGGTATCTCCATCCCTTATACCCCGCATAACCTCGTATTTAATAGTTGATGAATCCCGCCCAAGGCGAACTGGCGTACAGCTACCGTAATCCTTATTGGCAACTGTATCCTTCCTGGGGCCAGATTCATCATCGATACCGCCGGTATCATCTCACGGCGGATTAACCATATCGGCCAATGTAGTAGTTGATACAGAGAGATACAAAGATACAGGGAGATACAAATACGATAACCGTTATGCCGTTACCAGCCAGTAAGAGGTTGATGAATCTGGCCCTTGGTGCTGTCAGGAAGTGCGGCTCGTGAGAGGCCCGAAGTGGCCAGAAACACTATGGCAATATGGAGGAGCCTTCCTCTATTAAAGCGGCCTTTTTCTAGTGTTCAGCATGAGTAAGACTACATCAGACATCAGTATCATGTCGAAGTACTATTTACACCTGATTAATCGCGACATCACCATTTCCTTTGCCATTGCCCTGCTCCAGAAGATTCACTATTTTCGTTATATATGTACTAATAAATCCTTTAAGGCTGACATCTAGTCGGAGGCAGAACTAGCAGCTGGGGACAACTTTCAATGGATGAATTTGAGGCTATATCATTGTTTGTATTCTTGCCGCTTGATGTTGATACGTAGATGAAGCACTTAAATGTGTCCCTTGCCCAATTTTGAAAACGAAATAGTGGTCGTTAGTCTAATAAGCCTGGAAGCACAGTGCTCAGAAAAAGCAGGCCATTTATCGCTAACATTCTACCATTTAGAACAGTAGCGAGTATGTCCTTGTTTCAAATGCAGTTCGGCATCTACGACCTCTAACCTAGCCTCACAGAGCTGAACTACATAGCCTGCTCATTTCAAGGAAAATTAGAGAATTTCACTTGCTATCAGATATCCAGGACCAGTCTATACCTTGACAAAAGCCTAGGAAAAGGTGCGCAAGGCATTACATTCCTCTAAATTAGAAGTATAAAGTTGGCAAGGACATCGTCAAACATAGCTACTATGTGTGTTGGAGGCAAAAGCAGAACAAGGTAAAACAACCTCTGTAGGAGGCCTAAATGAACTATGCCCCCAACAATCGGTGGCACATGTTAACCAACAGAGTATCAAAACAGTCTGCGAATTTAGAGAAGGATCGCAAGAGGGGAACGCCTGCAACACCACAGAAACTCACGGCACAAAGTGACTCAGGTATTGTTGTCTTACGGAAACCGACCAGCTGGAAATCGTAGCTAAGCTAGAAAATTGAAGCCGACAATCCCCATCTATTTGGTGGCGATAAACCCTCCAGCTTGCAAACGCTATGAGGCAATTTTCCATAGTTTCCACAACGACAGCGAGTTTTCTAGAGCATAATTGTCGGGGCTTCCATATTTTCATCCTTACCTTTGACGGTAGGACTGTTTTCAGGCTCCGAGTACACTTCTGCTACGGGATCTTACTCATGCTCTTCCAATCTTGATAGAAGCGACAAGTTGAAGTACGTTATAGAAGCTTCTCCAATGTATTTCTGAAGCACTTTTGATTATTGGAAATTTAGACAGGGAAAAAACCGTCAGTACAACATCTATCCGAATGTGATAATGGTCCTCAGATGCTCAGAACGAGTCGACGAGTTCTTCCCTGATTGGATAAGCAAAACTGACCATGGATACAAGCCGTACGACTTAAACATGGTACACCTAGCCTAATTCTCCTAGGAGAAACACAAATAGGGCATCATTGCTTGATGATAGTGGGCACTTTCTTTACATCAACAAGAGAAACACGCGTTTAGGCGGGACATGCATTATCTTCTCTTGGAACGTCGGACAGGGAGCTTTCACATGTGAAAGAGCTTGAAGCGTTGGTTGCAAATATATGGACCAAATCTGCTATGTGGACCTCATCCGAGACTTCTAACCTGTCAAAACTAACTCGGCTTTGTATGCGAGCTTAGCCTGGCTGGCTTTGGGGTGCTGATTATGAATCTGGTATTAGTCTTGAACTTATACATGTAAATCAAAACTCATTGGTTTTCTATGTACCTTCAGAGAAGAATCTTAAATAAGAGATGTTACCAAGAGTTTGTTCAAAAATGTGCTGGATCTGGGGATCAAGGGACTGACGACAAATTGCAAAATGCAAAATAAAAACGGCAGCTTCGCGCGACTCGAACCCATGACCCATTGCTACGAAGCGAGAACGCTACCACTGCACCATCGCCGCATGTGCTACACATGCCTCAGGGCAGGTGATTTTGACCGGCCAGAACTCGTTTGGATGATCTATTTAGCAAACTCGCCCCACACATTTGTGATCAGCGTTTTAAGCTCTTTTATACTAGTGTAGATCATTATTCGAAGTTCCATGGGAATTCCCTGGTGATATGCGACAATGAATACAACAGTGAGAAGTTCCACCACTCATATAGTACGATGATATTTTTATTTCCTGCTGATTCCTTAAACCAAACGAGATCGGGCCGCTTAAAACTTTACTACGGTATCGCACGGTCAACATAGGAGTCATTTGCATATGTGACTAACCTAGATTGAGGTTCGACTAGGGTTCAGAAAAGCGGCTGGATCAAAATCTCGGAGGCCGTTGGTAGGTGACAGTGCTTCGTAGGCGTTTAAACTGCTCGATTCTTTCGCTCGCTTTCCTAACGTTTAAGAAGCGTGTTTTAGCCCTATAGTCTGTCAGATGCCCGATTTTTACATGCTCCACTCTTTTTCACGACACCTGTTGCATTACCCAAAAATTCGGCAAGCTATCGCATTGACGTAGCGTAAGATCCTTAAACACCTGTGGTACTCAAGAGAGCATAAAGCAGGAACAGTAACCTCGAGCTGCAGCTGACGGCAGGGATACACAAATCAAGGGTGGTCATGCAAAAGTCACTGTTTTAATACGCAGGACTCAATAAAAGGATCATAGAATCCACATTGTGGCTGCTAACGAATACTGCACTAGTCGAACCGTAAAGGATACGCTTCTTGGTATGCTTCGGCGCAACGGCCTAAGCCAGAACGGAAATAATGAATGAGATAAAGAATAGAACAAAGACGCGGCAAGGTGAAGATGAGCAACCAAAGCAAGGAGAAAGGATCTATCCTAATCGGGGCGTGTAGGTCACTTTGCCGAGATACCTTCTCTCTGAATTTCTCGACGGGCTCCACTTGACGACTCATAGAGCTCTACGGCAGGTTCAGAAAGGGAAGAGGTGCCGCATGGGAGCAGGAACGCAACTGCAACTTCTGGGGTGACCCCTCTGACCCCGACTAGTATGTAGATCCATGAAAACTTCAGTTATAGATGCGCTGAGTTCTTCCTTTGGTGGATAGTTTACAAGGTATCGTTTAGGTTCCAGCAGGCTCCTACACAAATGATGATACCACGATTTGGATAGGTTTGGATAGAACCTTATCTAAATTCCTGCAAAAATGTTTCCAGACAATAATGCGCTCTAGAATCGACTTTTGTCATCATTTTTGGAATGCTGTTGCGCTCTGTTGCGCTGCTCAGTATATCTAGGCATGATAATGAGTGACCCCTAGTGTCACTGTGCCGCGGGGCTTCCTGTTTTATCCTTTCGCGACCAATGACTGTTCCACATGGGAAACAGCCGTTGTAAAACAATTTGCAGTTATGCCACAGAGGTAGTGCCAAGGTTGTCTTGATTGAGAAAAGCGATTCAACCAGAACTTAAACGGCTGCATCAACAAACTCAAACATTCAAGCCTATGCACTTGCCGATCGACCGACCTCCACGCGATTACAAGGGCGATGCGCCGATCACAAACACCGGCGACGTTCTTGCGCGAATGATTGGCAGAGGAATGTTCTCGACTGCGTATGTTCCAGGTGCACTCAAGCTTATTTTTCCTAAATCACTTGAAGATGTAGGAGTCATCTTAATACTCTATATTTCCTTACAGATATTATCTACTCCTCACCAGCTCTCAGATGTCTTCAAACGGCTTACGCCGTTCGAGCAATCTGCAAAAGTAACACCCTTATAAGGTTCGTTAACAACGTAAGAAGGTATGCAGACACGAAAAATATATGAAAGTCGAAAGACATCCATTAGCGGGTCCAGTCAAGGCCTCCAGGACTACATCGCCTTCCAGCCGATGTCTACCAAAGATCAACTATTCATTCAGTTGGTGAAGAGGGTGAAAGATGAGCAAATCCTGGGACCAGATGCTGCATCAACCGCTTACCGGCCGGTAACGATATATCGGTTGTCGTGTTTACATCTCTGTATCTCTCTATATCACATACTGCGTAGGCCGGTATGGTGAATCCGCGGTGAGATGATGCCAGCGGTATCGTTGATGAATCTGGCCCGGTGGTGTCTCGAAATCGTAACCTTTTGAGCATTTACGGGGCTCTGACGCGGTAGAGCTTGAATATTGTTCGAAAACATATCATACCATCTCAAAGAGCTGCAGTGTGGAGTGCGTAATAAGAAGCACGTATGATACATTCAAAGCTTTGGCTCCATGAGAGACTCAAATCTGCATCCTCTTATGAGTTACAGCTGAGAATTTCCAATATTTGAGCATTGTAGGGGCTGCAGAAGATGAGTGTAATAAGTGAGTAGTTGGAAATGACACGAGTAGCTTCTAAATTTGGCTTTTGTCATGCTGGCATTTGCTGTCATTTTTGATAAAGCAATTAAGCACATTTCGGATGACTCATTCAGAACCGTCTTCGTGAAAGACATCAGTTCTTGCTGGTCCATATCCTGGGCGACCTGCAAGAAAAAATGCAGAAATGATTTGCTGGAAACGACGTGCTAGTGAACTTAGGCGAGACGAAACTCGAACTTTCAGTGGCGCTAAGAACATAAGACAAATGCGGTTTAGCTAAATTGGGGCTCCGCGGTATGCTTGAAGTAGGAGAACTTCAGTGCAAATTTTTGAGACCCAACCTACTAAAGCTTGAGATGAACCAAATCTGAGGAGTAGAAAAGGCTTGACTAGAAGGGCTAAAGATGATTCACCCTCGCTGCATCGCCTAGCTTGCTAGCCACAAGTGAGTACCCAGTGTTCACAATATCGTTCTTGGTATGCAATTCAAGCCGGTGTTAAGATCAGGCGACACCAATGGCCTCACCCCTTCTTACCAGTTCTTAACCCTTCCACGACACGCGTGATTTTCTCATGGGACAGCACGTATTTTTCAACATTAATAAAATATGATTAATACTTTTCGATGTGAATAATGATATGAATAAAACAGTAACCAATGAAGTTTCCCATGGACCATCTTGACCGTAGATATTAGTGGATCCATAAACGATTTTTATTATGGTTTCCGAGGATATCGTAGGACAATGCCGTGAAAAGGTTAAACAATGCTTCATGTGTTTATCTCGCTGTCTAGAACCGCGTTATGCCTGCCGTCGGTCACTGCCTCAACCAATGCAGTGTTTTCTAGAGTGGAGCCCGGCCTCTTCGAACCTGCTTCGATGTATCCAGACGGTATGCCAAAGCTTGCGACTCCCGCACAGCGAGCTCAATTTAAGGTGGATGAAAAGTACCGTCCGCACTCGAACATTGATGATGTATGTGCCGCTTGTTTGAGTTTAGCCATTTTGTCGTAGCAGCCGCCTGAAGTAGTTCTCACTTTGCAAGTCCAGCCCTGCTTATCAGGTTGTTTAAAAAAGTTCCCATTATTTCTACAATTTTTAAAAATTTATTTTCTCCCTTCAATACATCAACGGCTAACGAACATATGCACCATTAATATATAAAACATATTGCTGTCTACCAGGTTATTTGGGTATGCCACATCCACGGAATTCCTGATTGGGCTGGGTTTTGATGAAGAAAAAAATGACCAAGGCACCCTTCAAGTTCTTTCCTATCGTAGAACACCTTCTCTTGCAAATGGTCGGGCAACGAAAGAAGCAGATGGTAGTCCGTTGGAGCAAAGTGGGTGGGCCAGAAGATGCCAACTGGAAAGCTGCTATTTGTTTCTGAGCCTCCGCAACGGGTGGGCCCGCATTGTCGTTAAGGGAGAAGTTCGCGTCTTCTTTTCCACGATAAAAACTTTGGCCCACTCTGATCATTGCCTGGTGCAGTCATCATTAGTGCCACCAGTGTTTGCAGCTCCATCGCTAATCGTTACCTCCTTTGGATCAAGTTCCGGTTTTGGCACGGGAGTCTCTGGTTCGCCTGGGCCACTGACGGTTTAGCGAGTGGATAACGTGGGCTACCCACTTTCCGTTGCCAAAAAAAACTTCGCCGCCAAGTTCATGTTGTATTCATGCGCCATATCCCCTGTCTCTCTAAGACCATGTAGGTATCCGAATATGGTTGTGTGATGGCACTCGAGTTCCTCTGCCAGCATTGCTCACGGATGCTACATCGGAGATATCCTTGAACCAGTTCCAGAAGCCGATCCTCATTCACTGCAACTGACCTTGCTCCTTGAGATCAAAATTTCTCTTTTCGAACTTGGCTTGCGTCGGTGAGCTTCCTAGAGTTGTAGAGCAGAAGTATTGGAACTTGAGGACGATTTTATCGGCCATGTTTGTAACGCAATATGATGAAGTAGTGGTATATATAGGTATATATTGTCGATAAAAGGTTCCAGAACACCATTCAAAAATTTGGCAAAAACCGAAAGGCGAGAAACATTTTGGACAACCTAATTCCAAGATTGCCCTATCATATCATGCCCTTCAAATCGGTCCTATTCGCCGATAATCGCGCTGTTACAGCTGATGAAGAAGAACGAGTCGGATATTGATTATAATGCCCGTGTTCGCAACACGCTTATGCGCATAGCTAAAATGCACGAAGTTAGCTCTAAAAAGAAGGACCAACTCGTTCTGGTGAGTGTTGCTTTTTAGTGATTGGTTGATTGCCACAGATTCGTCATGAATCTAGTCGAGCGACCTCCGCTTCGCCTGCGGCTCTGACCGGAAGCCAAAGAAATTCTAGAAAATATAGGGGAATGGGCTATCACCTCGTAATGTTTTGTCTCTTAAGTTCACGGTTCTGGTTCGCACTAACTGCTCGAGGAACCCGTAGATTTTCATAGTAATAACTTCGAGTTTTTTTACAGATAGCCCTAAGCATAGGCCATTCCGACTGGAACGCCTCCTATCTTGTTCCATCACTTTCTCACTTGTCCATTTTGTCACGATTCCGCCTCCTCAATTACACTGGTGCAAATTGTAAAGTATCGCTAAACTGCTTCAGATTGTCGGCCATGCTACCACAGTCGATCTTGCCGCTGGACATCTAGCGAAGAAATCGCGAATTTCATCTCAAAATGACTTATGTGGAGATAATCAGCATATACCGCACGGCAGCCTCTTAGTTCTGGAACGCATCGAGGTAGGTGCAATCCCCTTTGCATGACTTTGCATGTTTTCAGAAAAAGACGCTTTTTTATTGTTATTTTATGCAAACATTTCATTAATTTTTTATTTTATACGACTATTTTTCTGCAAGCTTACTAACCACATGTAGCTACCATAAAGGGAAAGTTTTCTTAATGGAATTACAGCGACAAAGAACCAAATTTTGTAGCGGTGGATACAAGAAAGAAACGAGCGAAATATCCTCCGAAAAAATGACTCGAGAGCACTCTTCTTCAACGAATTCCTCTACCTAAGCGCTAGTTGTCAGTATTCTTTACTACTTTCCATTGATGGTTCTATAGCAGTACCAATCACAGATGATTTAGGAGAACTTCATACACTTAATTCGCACCAAATTTGTTCTACCTTTTACAGCCCGATACCAATTAACACCTCAGACAGATCTCTACAGATGATTGAAGTAACGGGTACAGTGCACCATTCTGTCTGCGCTAGGTGATCCTATGCCGGAGACCAATCAAATCTAGCAAAGCTTTTTGCACTTCATCTTCTATACTGACTGTGCAGTACTAACACAATACCACCCCTAATTCGTATACAGTCGACCCTTTGCGAAGATTTTTCCGTCTCAAACTGCCACAACTGCATCACTTCCTTGGTAGCGGTCCTCTTGAAATTTAACCTACATCGAAAGCTTCTCCGTTTCAGAGCAAATCCGTTGGGTCGTGTAAAGCTTACTTTTGTTAAAAAGTAAACTAGTTGTAAACGGTTTTGGGGCTTTCACCCAGTGCGAGCATAGAGCGCAGTCTCATGTCAAATCGCAGCAGTCTCAGAACTCGACTGAGATAAGAATGGCAAAATGTCGATCCTATCATTTTTCATAACAAGTGCTCCGATACGCCTAACGGCGTCTATGGCACTTGCGCGCTTCGCGCGACCTTGCAATATCACTAACCTATGGAAAGGCCTTTGGTGTACTTCCGCGTCGCGCAGGCGACGGGTCGTGCTCTGAGTGTCAAATCAATTTTTGTGAAACCTAAGGTCCTGCTGCGCACTTTTGCATGAATCCGTTCTTCACTTCCGTAAGTTTATCATAGGCGTTCTCATGTTGGGCAACGTGTTCGGCACGTCTACTGAGTTGCCGGGCACGTTGCACAACTACAATCCCCCCATCCCCTCACTTCGCACACACTTCCTGTAGGAATAAGTCGGCTGTCCGAGTAGACGAGTAGACGAACGTGCAGAGCAGATTAATTAGCCAGAAGCAATGACATATGTTCGGTCCGCTTTTATATAGGCTGTTATCATAGCTCTCAAAGCATTTTGCAACAACTTTTCACGGCAAGGGTAAACATTCTGATCTGATAGCGGATAAAGGAATTTAAACAATGCCACATCTATTAAACAAAGTCACTCCTACATAGGAAGAACAGAAGAAAGAACTTCTAAGAACAGCTAAACAAAGTCAGTAATTAATAGAGAATCTTCTATATACTTCCCCCAACACACTCCTTCAACACTACCGTGCAAACAAACAGACAAACGACCGTTCTCGTTTATATATAGTAGGATACTACATAGATCGGAAGGTGGTGATGTCTGTTTCTCGACGACAGCCTTTGCGGGATAGCCCGAACATGGACACTCGATTGCGGGCGACAGGTTCCTGTAACAGGCCGGCCTACGAAGATCCATGTTACATCACAGTGCACGAGAATGCAAGTTCCTTCAAATAAGAGAAGCGCCGCCAGAAGCAGAAGCCAGTGCGTATCATCTTCCATGACCTGGAGAAGGCCTTTGATCGCGGTCCGCGTAGAGGGCTATGGTACGCTTTGCCACAGAAGATCATTGAATGAGTGCGAATTCTCTACTGTTGTCCAAAGAGTCGAGATTAAGCTGCAGCAGAAACCTCGATAGAGCTCCCCATCTCTTTCGGGTACAACGACGTTCTGCACTCCCCACACTCCTCTTTGCTGTCGCCCTGGATGCGATTACGCATGATTTTCAGAAGCCAGTCCCTTGGACGTTGCCATGTTGATGACGTAATGTTCACTTGCGAAGACAAATGCGAACTCGAGCGAGAGGTGCAAGCTTGTTGAGATCGCTTGGAACTGTCTGGACTCAGATTGAACTGAAGAAGACCAACTGTTTTAAGACGGACCTTACCGAGTCCAGCTCCATCAAGGTTAACGGCATCGAGCAAAGGACTTCGGTCTTTAAGTACCTGGGATCAGCACTAGCGTCTGACGGCAAATTGATGGTTGAAGTAAATTCATGGGTGAGTGCAGCTTGGTGCAAGTGGCACTCGTTGACTGGCGTGCTCTGCGACAGTAAAATACCTGAGCGCCCGAAGTCAAGACCTACAGAGCAGTCGTCCGGCCAGTAGCAATGCACGGCGCTGAGTGTTGGCCTGCGACAAGGAAAGCAAACGCGACTCACCGTCATGGAGATGATAATGCTGCGCTGAACGGCTGGAATTACGCTCATGGACTGCAAATGAAAGGCTACCATTCTGCAGATTTTCGATGTCGCGCCGATAACTGAGAAGATGCGCGAAGCTCTCTTAGGTGTCGTTTAGTGTGCGCGCGTCGCGCGACGTGATGCATGTGTAGTGGCCAAATTGATCGAGCGACGCGGTTGATCAATTCGACTACTACACGTGACAACGCGTCGCGCGTCGCGCGCATATTAAACGATCCTTACGACCGACGCTCAAACAGAATGAGTTCGGAAGTTCTCGTTGTGCTTAAAACCGCTTGCAAAATAAAGCTAGAGCGATCTAGTCCGCATAGAAAACAATAGAAAAGAGGGACTTTCCGTCTAAATTAAGGCAATTGGAAACAGTGATCAAGGAGGGAACGAATATTCTATGGTCAGTGTAATAAAACTGCCTAGGTAGAGAGTACGTGAAAGCGAGTTCAGCTCCGCATTTATCAGCTGAAAGGGGTTATAATTCGTTAAGGGTACAGAAATGACTTGCTGAAGTTGGAAATGCAAGGGTTTAAAGCTATAATACTTGCATGCTCACTGAAGTGGTAAATACTATACTGTCAGATGTGGGAGAAAGTATGTTTCTGTTTCTTGTATCCCCTAGGTGAGTTTAAATGGAAGAGATTGCTAGCTGGCGAGATGAGGGCCAAAGTGTGTGAAAGACGTTCCTTGCATTTTCTGTAGAACATATCCAGTTTCAGCTATTTAGGTAGAGCTTGTTATCATTCTGATGGTTATGCATGCAGAGGACGAATTTATTAACAAAATTTCAATTTCTTAAATGAGGTACCCACCCCTCAATGCCATATCCTTAGAAAACACCATTAGGGCTTCTGGAGGAGGTCGTAAAAAATTAACGACTGCGCCAAGAAAAGATGTCCACAACTAGCTCACTTTTTGACAACGTTAACGTTTACACATAAACATTCCAGTGGATTCGTTCTCAGGAGAAGATTCGCATTGGGTAGGTTCAATTTTAAGAGATTTGAGAATATCATTGTTCGCGATATCGCCCGCACGGAGAACGACTTTGAGCTGGTCGTCGTCCAGTTTCCCTGCGCTCTCTAGTGTCGTCACCATAAGGGACACCTAAGCGAACAGTGAGATTAGGGACGGAGTGGCGCGGATTCATAGTGTGCCCAATTTTATGTGTTTCCTGTTCGTGGTAGCGCTTGTGGATTGTTTGCATACCTCTGAACCTTCGTTCAGTTTTGGCCTGCTTGTGAAAGGCGTTTACTTATGAAGGCCTGTACTGAAGAGTGAACTGATGAATAGTCGCATTTAAGGGTTATGCTCAGCTAAGGGTCATTGAAAACTTAACCTTTAACGTCTCTCACATCCGCTCACCCATGCAGACCGTTCAGAGTTTTTTGTGAGAATCAATGGTGTTTAAATTTCAGGGCCGTAGAGGATGGACGCCGAATTTGTACGCGGTGCCGCCAGTGAACTACAAGCATATGACCACTCAGTTCGACGTGGGATATGTACTGAGAGATGCAGCGGCAGCTGAGGCTAACTAAGTGATGATAATAAATGAAACGAATCACATTGCCACCCTGTTACTGAGCATTACCTTCTACCGACTTGTCTTACATTTAGAAATACAAGTGCTCCTACACGCCTAACGGCGTGTCTCGCACTTGCGCGCTTCGCGCGACTTTGTAGCATCACTGACATATGGAAAGTAGTTTTTGCAAAACATAAAATTCGCTAGCATCTAGGAACTTGGTGCGTACGTTATCGGCATCAAGCCCTTCACCACTTCGGTACCTTCATCATAGACATTCTTTCCTGACCGGCCAGTAAAGTCATTGGTTTGTGCTGCACAGAACTTCTGTCCCTCAGGTTGTTCCTCCGCAATCGTTCTCATGCTCAACAGCAAGCGTTTCAAGCTGTCGTTGGCATGTCTTCCGAAGCCAGGTTCATCTCTCTCGATTCTTCTTACTGGATCTAATTGCTGGTCCGCCTTTAATGGTGTTCCCTCCCCCCTCTTTAGTCTGCCACCTTCCTGGTCCCAACTACTGGCCCACTTCTTTGTTTCCACTATTGACACCTACTGGTCTCTTCTTGCTGGTTTCCCCGTCCTGGCACCTCCTCCAGGTTATTCCTTTCCTTCCTGGTCGCTCTCCTGGTCCATCATAGAGGTCCTCTTATCGCCCTTCTCTACCACCCCCTAGTGGTCTTCCCACGCTCACGGCACGGTCGGTGACACGTATTCAGAATCAGGATGCTTGCTGCGCGACGTAGGGGACCCGTTCTCTGGATCAAGAAGCTCAGAAGCGCACGCTGTGTCGAGCATGAAGAGGCTATGCATATGGCAGATTCCTTGTTCTCCGTACGAATTCATCTACGGCTCCCTACTTATGGATTCTCCGTCCTGGTCCCGCCTCCAGGTCCCTTCTTCCAGGTAAATTCCTCCCCTCCTCCCCCTCGGGATACTCCTTCACGACGACGGCGAGGGAACGCCCATTGTGTGACATCGGTGTCACATCCTCTAAATCCGGTCTCTCTTAATGGTAATGGATCCCCTTGCTGATCCTCCTTACTGTCCCCTTCCCTGATTGGTAACTCCCTAGTCATCCCTACACATTGCCTGGACTCTTCTTGGTGCCACCTCCTCCTGGCCTGCTTCCTTGTTCCTCGCATCGACCATCCCGATGCTCCTCCTGGTCGCAGCCTACTGATCGCTGTCGGTTCCCCACCATTGAACTCCTCCTTCTACCCTTACTCCTTTAGTAGTCTTCTCATGTTAATGGCACAAAGTCGGCTCCTGAATCTGGACGCTCAGAAATGCGCGAAGGCGCTGTTGTGTTAAGCAGTAAAGGGCTGCGTTTCCTCTGCTGCAGCAACATCCCATGTTCAATGGCAAATTTTGCCCGCGTTTTAGATGATGAGGCGTACCTCATTCAGGTTAGATCATCGACCGCCCTCGCTGTGGATGATGCGGCGTACCCCACTTAGGTTAGATCACTCCACGCAGAACTCTTTTATATATAGGTGGTGATAGAGGACGACCGTCCTTCATCGAGGAAGGTTGGACCATTGAACGTTTCTCCTAAGCAGTTAAAGCCTCTTTGAAGAATTCTAGTGATACGAGATTACCTGAAAGTTCACTTTTTACATCACTTTCAACGTTTGGCTTCCAATAATCCTGCACCGCTGATCCTCGATCGCTGGCAAACCAGGATGTCTTGCGTGAATGGTGTCACTTCCAGCACCATCCTCTCGAATCCTCGATGTACTGCCGATACTGATCGTGTGTTCATCTAGCATTCATGTATCCTAGTTTAAGCATATGCAGGAGAAGCAGTGACCTCGAATAGGTACGCAGCTCGATGTTTTTCGTCTTCTTCAGGACTTATTGGACGCTCTCAAGCCGCTCGTTTCTTGCTATTTGCTATTTACTATTTTATTCAGCCCATAACAAAACAACAAAATCAACAAGCAACAAACATGACAACTCCACGATTTGCTATATTACAAGGAAGGAAAGCATGTTATTTCCGAAATAAATCTGCTAGCCGAGAAGAGCCCATGATTTAGATTCATGTATACCACCAATTAAATTTATTTGTCAATATTGCTCACCGTGTACACAAACTCTTCATCCCTCTTAACATTGATCCCATTAAAGTCATTTCGATATAGAATTTCTGAGAAAGAAAATGAATTATCTTTCTAATTCATGCTCAGGTTAACTACAAGTTGATTTTGTCCGAACAAGTTGTTAGACGGCAAGTGAGAGCATTTCATAAAAGTTGCACAAAATGGAGCAGTTTTGTAAAAACGAGCCAAGTTATAGTGTGGTTCGACCATAACACCGCGGCAATTTGTAGGTTGATGAAAGTTTTCAGAATGTTTTTTTTTGCCTTATCGTTTTTGCCATCCAACTTGTTATTCGGATTCCAATAAATTGCAACATACGACTGAGAAGAAGAGAGAAGATGTAATCGTGTATTGAAAAGTAACTAAGAGACACAACTGGACAACTTTCGTTCGACGATGTGGATAACAGAAAAGAGGAGGAATGGGTTTTTCTCAGACTCTTGAAACCAAATGTGAAATACTAAAAAGCAATCTACATAACAGAGTGCATAAAAACGGGTGTCGTTATGCATTATAATATAACCAGACGTTCAACGGCCTGCCGGCCGCCAAACATCTGGTTGGGGCTTCGCCCCAAACCCGAAGAGAACCCCCCCCCCCTCCTTCACCGGTCCACCCTCCACTGGACCACTCCCCCTTCACCGGTCCCATTACTGGTCCCTTCCTCACCGGTCCCCTTCACTGGACCCCTCTCCACTCCTTCACCGGTTCCTCTTCACTGGATTCCCCTCATCGGTCCCCATTTATGGTCCCACCTTCACTGGTCCCTCCTTTATTGGTCAACCCTTTACCGGCCCCCTTACTGGAACCCCATCCTTCACTGGTCCCCCATTACTGGTTCCACCTCCACCGGTAACACATCGTCTGAATCCGGAATCCCCGTGCGACATCGGTGACACCTCTTCGGAACTCGGACGCCTGTTAAACAACGTCGGTGACATGTATTCTCAACCCGAACCTGGTTTGCGCGACATCGATGATACGTCGTCTGAGTCTGGAAGGCCTTTCGCGACATTGGTGACACCTCTTCTGAATCCAGACGCCTGTTGAACGACGTCGGTGACATGTGTTCTCAACCTGAACGTGCTTTGCGCGACATCGGTGACACGTCGTCTGAGTTTGGAAGGCCTTTCGCGACATTGGTGACACCTCTTCTGAATCCAGGCACCTGATAAACGACGTCGGTGACATGTCTTCTCAAGTCAGGCCTGCTTTGCGCGACATCACTGACACGTCGTCTGAATCCGAACACCCCTTGCGCGACATCGGTGACATCTCTTCTCAACCTGAACGTCCTTTGCGCGACATTGGTGAGATGTCATCTGAACATGGACGCCTGTCGACAACTACAACAGTTGACAACTGGTGACAACTACAACCCCTCCCCCCCCCCTTCCCCATACTTCCTCCCAACACACTCCTTCAGCACTTCTGTGCAAACAAACACCCCCACAAACACACGCACTCACCCACAGACAAACGACCGTTCTCGCTTATATATAGTAGGATATTCCTAGAAGTGGTCCTGAAATCATTCTACGAGTCGATGCTTCTGTGTGGAGGTGGATCGATATGACAATCCAGCTGTACCTGCAATCCTCGAATTGTAGCCATTAAAACATTCAAAAGAACCACTTTTCTTTGAGATGTGACTCCAGTCTGCTTCTAAAGCTGGCTGGTGAGACTACATCGTTTGGCAACTCGTTCCTCATTTTCGCTGCACCTACTAGAAAGGATTCAGAGAACTGTCGAGATCGGATTCTTCCAATGCGATCCACAAGTCATGACCTCTCGTTCTATTGCTAAATTCATAAAAATTAAAAAGTTCATCTTTTTCAACTTCCATAAGGTCGAGGATTATTTCGAATACTAGGTTCTAAACATATATGGTCCTCCTTAATCGCAGGGATGTGGTTCCAAGGAGAACGAGAAAGAGAGAAGAGAAATAATATTCATACATCACCTTAGAAAGCGACCAAAGCGGTGTATGTACAGTGTTACAGTAGAGTTCTAACATATGCAGTGAAAAGTCGGAGCAGAATAGGTATCTTACGCTTTTGGAAGGCGCGTAGAATAAAACTGCACTTCCTCTCTTTGTCGCCAATGTTATGTCATCAATATATTTTTCAAATGCGAATCAGAGTATACAATGCCAAGAGCACGCATAGATTCAGCTTTTGTGTCTCAGACAAAATGATAAACCATGTGGGTGTGTTCTAAATATGCACATAATAACGCTTTTTAAATATTCAACATCCGTTTCGTTGACAACGAGTGAATAGCATCAACTCCATGCTGAAGGTCTTCTGCGTTGTTGAAAAAAAATATCTTGGAGTCAACTGCGTAAATTGAGAAAAATATCCCATCAGGAAGACACTTCGGGAGATCATGGATGTAAAGTAGAAACAAGTGGCCTAAAACACATTCCCTGAGGAACACGACTAGGTTTTTCATACGTAGCGGAAACAACACCATTAACTACCACTGACTGTGTGCGCCCAGTTAGAAAGGATATCACGAACATTGAAAGACATCCCTCTAAATCTTAAGCACGCAGCTTTTCTATAAGAAAATTTAGATTGAGGGAGTCAAAAGCTTTAGTATAATCGAGAATGCAAGCAGTGGCGTATCAATTTGAATCTAGCACTTTTGTCAAGCAGGAATAGCAAGAATAACAGCTGTAACCGTAGATTTTCTTTCGGGGGAACCGTGTTGTGACTTTGTGACTTTCTTTCTCGTAGATAATTACAGGTCTGACTACGTACTATCCTCTCCAGCAAACAGGTCTACAGTTTTTAAAATCATTCGTATTTGCTTTCTTAATATCGGCCTAACAAAACTTGTCTTACATACTGACAGAACTGTGGCACAGTGTTCACGTCACGACCCCGTATCTGGAGCGATCGGCGATAATCCTCCCGTTCGGGGCGCATCAGAAACTCTGCTTCACATGAACATCGTCGCCGTAAGATTTGCACTCCAACGTTCCCATGCGTGTTCGACTTCGACTAGCATTCGCCCCGCTCGACTTGATCTACGCTCGATGTTATGAGCACGTGTTCTGTGAAGTGAGGGCGGCCGTCGATGTTCTTTGCCACATCTTCCTTTTCTATAATATATTTCGCACATCGTTTTCGAGATTGGCGCTCTAGAACTTCGGAGGTATATGCAGCGAACACGGACAGCAATGGGAGATGGAACCGCCCCATCCAATCAGACCGCATTGAATGGGCGTGTCATTCAGGGAGACGTGCATAGTCGGCACCCTGATCGGCAGGCATGTGTTCGATCTGTGCTCTGCTTGGTTATTGGCTGACACCCTCCCACCTATCAATGCTGCTCAACTTCGCGATATGTACCCTTCGAGGATATGGTAAGCTCTTTGTCGAACCCTTCTCTTCATAATTATGATGACGTCCTCAGACAAACTAGTTCAAAGTCAAATCTGAGAAAAAGAAAAGAAGTCTAAAAGAAGTCCCCGCGGCGAAGTCAATCTAGGGCCAGCTGAAACCGAGGTGATAGCGCCGAAAGGTTATAGAAGGATCAAGAGAGGCATGGAGGATTAGACAGTGGAGGCCCTGACATGCATAAAATGAAGGCTGTCGCGCCATGACCAGCCTCACGCGCACCGGCGGCTGCGGGAGCGGCCGGAACGCCCGGTTGCATCATTCATTGATCGATGCGACGGAGTCGGCTCGGTGAGTATTTTTTTCTATTTTTTGTTGTTTTCGTTTTAGTTTTCGGGTGATCAAGGATAAAAGGATAAAGGACGGCGTTACTCAATCCCTTCTGGGATGCGCCAGCGCATTCTATTTCTACGGGATGTCGTGGAGGCGACATGAATGCGTATTTGGCCATACAATGACTTGCGGTGGCCAGCCGATGAACAAGTCAGCGCTTTATCCTTCCCAGACAAGTCTGGTACCAATTCACCGACCCCGGAGGGATGGAAGGCTTGGTTGGCCTGGGCGCGAAATCCGAACCAGGAATCTGGTATCGGGTGCACGCGACAGTCGCGCCTCCTCCGACACGCGATTCTGACGCGGTCTCGATTCTTATCCAATTCATAAAATGCTTATGTAGGATTAGTTATCAATGCAAGAATAAGGCTTATAGTATCTTCAAAACTCTCGAAGGGATTGGAATTGGAGAGAGCCTGAATGAACTCGAGCAATGGTCTAATGCTGGCTTCCTGAGCGCGATAGTCAGAGACTGGCCGATGAGACAGAGTTCAACTATGACATGTCAGACTTAAAGCATCTTCTTCAGAGTGCGGATGTAGCATTTCGGCACGAGTTAATGTGTTTGTCAAAGGTATTGGGACATCCCTTGGTCGATATGAAGAAAGACCTGCATGCAAAAGTTATGAAACATACAGTATTGATATGGTTAAGATCGAAAAGGTCATCTGTTACGTTAAGGAAAATTACATCCGCAACCATATCGCGCGTTACGGGGAATGGCCCCCGTATGAGCTACTAGCATCAGCGCTACCTGCACTCGCTCACGCACACCATCTGGGTATTGACCCCAATACGCCACGCCATGTCGCCAAGTTTGGTCCGACTCCTATAGACGCCTATTCTAGTGTCGAACTGTTGCCAAACATGCGATTTAGCATGCTTTAGAACGCCATAATGTATCTGAAGGACAAGACCATCTCACTGGTTCGATCCAAGGTCTTGTCAGAGATCATTGATCGCCATGATCCAGACAGCAAGAGCGGCTAATCGTGGAAAGACACGAGGCTCTTACTAGCTTATCTTCTAGACCCGGCGGAGCTACATGACCATGTGGACTACATCAAAAAGTATGGTCGCTCACCAACTCTTGAAGAGCTGATGGACTACCTCGTGATACGAGTTGTCCCAAAGGAGAAAGAGCTTAAGGAGAAATTCAGAGGTTTCGGATGCAAAACGTTTGAAGATCGCTTTCGATCGCTGGCCCAGGAGAAAAATGCGATGAGATACCTCGACGAATTCTCCGACGAGCAGGCCATGACGCTGAGTGAGCTAGACATAGTTAAAAAGTTACATGTGTTCCGTAGTCTCCAAAGAGCACACCGAGGCCATCGCATCTTGTACATCCTGATTGATGCAAAGGCATGGAGTAATCACTTCCGACGGGAAACTGTCGATGTTGTCGGCAGGGAAACGTTGGACCGCAACGTTGGACCATTAAAGGGCAGCTTCTAAACTTCTTACAATCCTTTCTTACTGACAGAATACAGTCCGTTGTAATAAATGATAGTACCTCATACTCTTATCCTACACCAAGCGGTGTTCCCCAAGGGACCTGCTTGGGCCCACTCCCGTTCATCATTTTCATTAATGATTTGCCGTCTTCACTTCCTCCCGGCTGCTATTGCAGTATTTATGCCGATGATTCTAAACTATTTACTTTCAATGATTGTGCGATACTTCAAAATGCGCTTGATGCCGTGGCAGAGTGTCGAAGGCATGGTCGTTGGAGATTTCCACCCAGAAATCAGCAATTATGAAGTTAGGCCGTAATCATCCAGATAAGTCGTTCAGTTTAGGAGGGGTTACCTTAAATGGTGTTCAACAGATTCGCGACTTAGGACTCGTTTACGACACCTCCCTTAGTTTTGAGAACCTCATCCACGACAAAGTAAGGGAAGCACGCAAGACTTCAAATTTCATTCTGAAAGCTTTCAGAATTAGAGATCCTGTACTACTCTTCAAGCTCTTCGCTCTTTATGTTAGGCCCGCTTTAGAGTACTGCTCCCCACTATGGTCGCCTCAAAAGAGCGGTGTCATAGATGAGATTGAAAAGTGCAGAAAAGCTTGACGTACCGCTCCTTTTCCAGGTGCGGTTTATTTTCCTTATCTTACAAAGAACGACTATCCAAGCTAAATTCTGACTCCTTAGAGTTCAGAAGGAAAATTGGGGACTTTGCCTTAATGTATAAATTTACTACGAACGAGATTAGCTTCAATATTTCCGATTTATTTGAATTAGCACCTAGCATTGGAAGGCTGAGAGGTTACCCTTTCCGCATCAGGCCTGAGAAGCCAAACACGGCCAATTACGAAAGCTCCTTTCTTGCGCGAGTAGTAGCACTGTGGAACAGCTTTCCCCCTGATCTCTTCATTTATAGGAACTCCCATACCTTCAAGATCAGTCTGGCCCGCGAACTCAAGTCTCGTTTGAATGGGAATAGCTATGCCGAACTTCACCCGTAACCACCATAACCTAGCGCCTCGGTACAACTCCGCATAGTGTGGGCATTCCAGCGCGCCCCTGTGGGCAGGCTGGCTCAACGATTGCACGCGCTGTCAACGTGCAAGGCATCGGGGGTTCTTTCCCCCTGGCGTGTCGACCTGCTAAATCTTTATTGAACACGTTTGCAAAGTGATGTTCATGTGGATCTAGTCCTTGGCTGCGCGTTTGGGGTTGTCCGTGGTTGCTCCCGTGTGGCTGGCTCTTGTAGTGGAGTGGATGGCTCGGCTGCTGGTGAACGGGTTGTCGCGTCGTCGGTGGTCCAGTCGTCCGCTGCTGTCCGGTCGCTGTCCTCCGGGTGGTGGCTCCGTACTGAACTCAGCTAACCACGGCCTTATATGCTACCGCAGAAAATTCCAGAACGATCGACAAGTAGAACAAGATAGATCTAATACAACAGTGTCGGCGTCCATTCGCGTTCCTACAACTGCCGATTTTTCAGAAAGGAGAAGATTAGAAACAAGATACGACGAAGCGCCAAGACTGGACGTACATAAGCGGACGGTTACGCAGCTGCTACGAGTTTTTTCTGTATAGTTCATCCATTTCCACTATTGTCTTTCGGCTTCTTGCTACGCTCCTGCACATTTTCGTGTGCTTGAGGGGGAGCAATTTGTGCACGTTGAGTTCAGCAACTTGCTGTACACTAATTAGTTGATATCAACATAAACACGGCAGGTAACAGCTTATGAGCTCCCATCAGGAAGGCTGCCAGGGGTGCGTGCCAATTTATAACAGCTTCATCATCACGGCCACCTCGCATGGTTCTGTCGCTTTTGCCCTGTGGTCGTAGTACCGTAAGCCATCTGCCCATCGGTGAACTCTTTTTTCATTGGATCGAGCCAGTATACTCAAATTAGACGTGACATATGTACTTAACGTTCATGGATTTGTTCCCAGTTGAGCACACTTCCTGCCACTCCTATACCAATCATTTCCCTATCCTTCTCCCCTCACCTCGTCCATCTTCAGCATTTTTCTTTTTTCTATTTCTTGTTTATTACAAGCCAATTAATCCCAGTTTTTCTTTTTCATCTCTTCGTTCGCTACGTTGTATATTTGTGTGTTGGCTAAATAAATAGAATAAAATAAAAATATTTGGTGTAGAGATCTTCAGCAAGACACATTTGGCATACCAACGGTCGCTTGTATATGTGCCGGACGGCAAAACTGGCTACTACTGGCAAGGGCAGGACGGAGGAATTGAAGGGCTCAATCAAGACACGTGGGTTATTGTGTACATAGCTCAGATTAAGACTGCCCTTGAAGGTATACCTTACCCGTATCATATACTATGTAAGGGCGATGACCTGAGGATAGCGTTAGCAGTCCCGGGCGAGGAAACTACACAAGTTGGGATGAAACGGATAAAGGATGATTACGTAATGCGGCTTTCACAAACTATGAAAGACGTCGGCCATAAGATTAAGATTAAGAAGAGCTTTGGTTCAGAGATGTACTTTGCGTTCTCGAAGTACGCATCATATCAAGACATTGAACTACCTCAATCTCTGAGGAAGATTCAAAAGTGTCATGGCGCGACAAATGCATTCTTGCCGTCTCTCGATGAATATATCGCTTTTTCCAACGCCCACTCAGCTTGCAGGGTAGCCCCAATCGTGTTGCCGTCCTATTATGTAGCCCTTCGCTGGTCATATCACTATCTTTTGAGCCACTCGGAATATATGAAGCTAAGCGATGAGCAACTTCAAGGCATCCTCCTAGTACCGAGTCTGCTCGGTGGGTTTCCTATCATATACCTGCACAATTTTCACGTACCGGCAGAATCGGACTTGCTGTCACAATTTCTCCACCTTTTACAGTATTGCAGAGAATTCTTCCCACCGGTAGCCGACGCAACGGAGAGATTCTGCAGGGTCGGTCACACAGAACCGTCCAATTACATGATGCTGCTCAAAGACCCATACTCCCTGCCGCTCTCTAAACCTCCGAGCGCTACGAATGTTCTGAGGAAAGCGATCTTGCCAACTCTCTCCCGCAAGGCGAGAAACGAGAGCCTACTAGAACTACTCAACTTTATCCAAACCGATGACCAATCATTACGCATTACGTATTAAGCATTACTCTCAGCTAGACCATATGATGCAAAAGTGATGAGTGTCTTATATGCTGCCTCCCCATGGGGAGTTGTGGATGAGATCATCATGAAGTTCGAGTCTAGCAGAAGTATAATTGAGTTGATCATTCTAAGAGAACGCAAGAGAAAGCTCAAACACATCCTCTCTTTCGGGTGATATGTTCTCTTTATTGTGTGTATGTCACGTTTTTGTTGTTTTCTTGCTGATAATTGCTTTTGGTGAGGCTTTGAGCTCTCTTGAGGAGGAGGCTTGAATGGGAAGGCACATGTGATGGATTGAAATGGATGGACTGAAAGAATAGCAGCGAACCTTCAATTGCTCTGGTTGGATGCAATGAAGAAATGCTTTGTAATGTTGCGTTTGCATGGAGATCTGCAAAATGAGTAGTGATGAACGCATTCTGGAGACTTTGTAATGAATGTCATGTTTCCGAAATGAAACCACAAAAGGAGAAGTCATGAGGCTTCGACATTTCCGAAGGGGTGGATACATACATACGGATTCTGAATGTTCCACGTTTTTTCTCAACATCATGGATTCAGAATAATTTTTTGAACTGAGTTAACGAGTTAACGTGTTGCTTTAAGCTTTCAATTTTCCGGTGGTGGTTCGATTCCTTGATTCGATTCATTGAGGCATGAATTCTGTTTTTGTATTGGGATGTTTTATTTATTTATTTATTTATTTATTATATACGTGGATAACCACGCGATTAAATATGACAACACTCATCAAACTACAATCCAGTGTAAAAGAGAATGGAATTAAAAAATAACAGGCAACACTAGCAGCATTCATGACACAAACAAGCTCTCTAGGTGGATAGCAACTAACAAGCTTCCTGGAGATACCGGTCGACTAATATTTTGTATTGCCTTAGTGAGTTTGGCAACTTGTTTTTCTTGGAGAATCTCAGGAATTCAATGCCGGCTCGACTAGTAAAGAACGAAGACCTTACGTTACTTCTTGCTCTGGGAATCTGGATCTTCCACTGCCCACCCCTTGTGTTAGAAGGGGAAATTGAATAAAATTCTTGAAATGAAAGGCACAGCATACCGTTTAGCAACTTGTACATCATGATTTGATCATGCTTTCTTCTGCGACAGGCAAGACTGCGCAACTTAAAAACTTGATTTCTCGTAACCGCTGATGGTATGGCGGCGTAGTCCAAGCCATAAACTCTTATCTATAGCTTCCTGGTAAAGCTGTTTTGTACAGATTCAAGCCTAGCAATTTCTCGCTTGCACTTAGGATTGAATATAGTGGCGCCGTACTCTAATATAGGTCTAACATACGCTTTATATGATAGCAATAAATGAACAACGGAATTTGTTCGTAGTGCCTTAAATATACTGCATACAACTCTATCAGCCTTCTTTGCTATGACTTCACAGTGATCTTTAAAGGAAAGTTTTGAGTCTAAAATAAATCCAAGATCACGCAAACTATCAGCATTGTTAAGTGCTAACTCTCCAGTGTGATAGTTGTTCCTATTATGCTGCTGTCCGAGGTGAAGAACCTGCGATTTTGGCCCCGACAGTGGTAAATTCCACTTTTTGACTAATCGGTAATAGCATTTATTGCAGATTGCAGAGCAGTGTGGTCTTCCCCGCTAGTAATGTTCTTATAAATTTTTATATCATCAGCAAACATCTTACACGTAACACCATATTGATTAACCAATGAGGAAATTTTCGCCGTATAAATAGAAAACAGAATTGGGGATAAAACCCCACCCTAAGGAACACCACTGGTAACTGGTAGCGATTCGGAGAATGACTCATTAACTCTAACCTGGAAGGTCCTGTCAGATATGAAATTTTTTATCAACTCAGTTAATCTTGGGTGGACTCCTATTCCTTTAAGCTTGTTGATCAGCTTAGCAAAAGGGACCTTGTCGAACGCTTTCGTAAAATCAAAATAGACAGCATCCACATCCACTTTTTGATCAAGCGCATGTGGCCAGTCATTAAGCGTCGACAACATCAACGTTTCAGTGGACCTTCCGGTTCGAAAGCCATGTTGATCATTGGGCATTAAAGAATTTGACTCAAGATGAGTCACAAGAGCAGCTTTGAGTTTCCTTTCGAAAATTCTAGCAAAAACGGAAGTAATACTAATGGAACGGTAATTAGAGACAAGTTGGTGGGGTGTTTTCCTTGGAATAGGTGTAACAAATGCGTGTTTCCAACGACAAGGTACTTCTCCTGACATATAACTAGCACTGAATATGTGCTCAAGTGGGTACGCTATTGCAATAGCAACTCTCCGGATAAAGTATGGTGGTACGTGATCTGGGGTAACGGTGTATGATGCTGGTAAAGTACATAATGCGGCGTAAATTTCCTCTTTGTAGAACCAAATGGAATTTTCTATACAGAAGGAAGAGCTTGCGGTACTAGATGACTCAATATCATTGTGGCACTCCGAATAGGACTTTTGGAAAAATTTTGCAAGCATAGAAGGTTTGGATAGGTCAGTTACAGCTGAAACTTCTCCATCATCTTTCAAGGAAGGAATTCGCTCAGTCCGTTTTAGGACAGAATTCAACAATCTGTAAATAGATGGTTTTTTAGCATCTTCAAGAATTTTCCTTTCGATATTCTTGTTGTACCGATTCAATTCTCGGTCGAACTTATTGTTCACAGTTTTGAAACGATCAATATTATCCAAACTAGGGTTATTTTGATATTTCAGCCACGTTCTTTGCCTCAGTTCAAAAAGCTTAAGTAAATTAGGAGGAAGCTTGTAAAAGTTACTTGGCAGCTTTTCCATTGGAAGGAACTGTTCGATGCAATCATGAAGGATGGCTAGAAGCAACTCATATTTATCGTTTACACTAGTGTGTTGTTCAAGAAGTGTTCTCCAGTCTACAGAGAATAAAAATTGGCATACTAGGTCGTAGTTGGCTTTATGAAAAGCCTTCCGTAGTCGGTATGCCGATCTGTTCACAAAACCTTGAAGATTAAAGGAGATGCTTAAATGATCGCTGGAACCTATCGGCGATATAACAACTAAGTTTTTTACTAGATTTGGATGACTACTGAGAACAAGATCGAGTACATTATCATATCGAGTTGGTGTCAAAACGTTTTGATTTAGTTTGCATGATTTGCACATATCAATAAAACATTGTGACGCCATAGAACCTGGGTAGCCCTTTGACCAATCTATATCCGGCAAATTGAAGTCACCTAATATGACACAGTGTGTTTTGCAAGAGCAGAGACCGCTTAGTACCTTGGCTAACAGTATTGTGCTGGACAGGGATGATCAAGGAGTTCTATAAACAGCAATTAGCCTTAGGCTGTATTGCATAAAGATTAAATCACAGCAGAGGATTTTGAAAGCGTCTGGAACTGGTTCAGACCATACATTCTCAAACATTATAGAATTCCTAAGAAGAATTAGGACGCCATGTAATCTATCACATCTAGCATAGCAGAAATATTGACGAAGATCGCCTAGAATTGGTGCTAGATCTATTGTGTCATCCAGCCAAGACTCTGTGATAACGATTACATCACAATTCAAGCATTTAATTGAGTGGCACAGCGTTCTTTTGGATGGAGCGTATATTGCAATAAAGGCAATTTAGATCGGGGACCGGTATCCGAAGAGAGCTCGTTAGTTTACCGGAGACATGTTCAGTGGGCCAGTTAGATTACTGAGATTAGTCACATCATGAGCATTACGACGCGCTTGCCGAGCTTGAAGAATCCGTTCTCTCTCCTCTCTAGTTAGGGAAGGTCTAATATAGACCCCCTTCAAGGGGAAAGTACGTAGTCGAGAAGCTCGTCTAAAAACGAGAGATTGATAAAATGTGTTAGGTAAAATAACCTTCAAAAGCCGGGGTCGCCTTTCTAGGGACTTCCCAAGTCGGTATGTTAGTTGGGGGATACATTCTACATCAAGATGATTAAGAACATTCTTTACAAATTCGAATTCGTCTATGGCACGCTCAGTCGACTTAGGCTTTGAGGACTCAGCGATGTCGGAGAAAACAACAGAACGTTTGGATCAGAATCCATTAAGTAATTTGTGAATTCAGTTGAAGTCATTCGAGTTGCAATTGCAATTGCAATTGTACAGCACCGCCGATTTTGGCGGAGGCGTTGAGGTCATTAATCCATTGCCATGATTTTGAAAAGTGGATGGCGTAAAGGTGTTGTATGCAATTTCCGAAGGTTGGCGTAAAGGTGTTGTCTGCAACCTCTCCGGAGGTTTCGATTCATCCATTATTTCTCCCTTATAGTATGATGTCATCCAGGATTTCCTCTCTTATGTCTGCTGTGATGTCGTCCTGGACGGTATCTTATGCTGAGCTGATCTGATTCAATTCACTGAATTGTCTTCGATTTTCGACTTTTCCGGGGGATTTGAATGGATAAAGGAATCGTGTCTTATTAATTATTTATAATCATGATTTGCTTGAAAGCTACTAATAAACGATTCCAGTGGTGTTATTTTCAGGAATTGATGTCATTGTATCCTCGGATGAATTGTATTGTATTCTCCACTAAAGGGATACTCTTGAGGCTTTTTCCATTTTCGTGTTTTCGAAATCAATACACTAAAGAAAAATCAATAATTTCTGCCTTTTCCAGAGGGGTCGATTCATTAATTAGTTTACCTAATTGATATTTTGAACTAAATGCAGTAAAAAATTGCGATAACTCTCAACTGCGTCGGTGGTATGCTACTCCTTCACCTTTCCTTGAGCTCCCGTGGGATTGGATTCATTGATGCATGGAGTGTGTTTTGATCTTCTGAAGTGATGCGGCTAATTCGATAGTGTCCATCCTTCCATTTCTCCGGAGGTGATAGAGACATGAATCCCATTCCCACGTCATGTTATGTTATTCAATTGAATGGCCGTTAAATATTGTATTCGCTCTTAGAATTCTCCGGAGGAGTCGATTTAAGAGAGGAATCATCTGTTGTGCTGTGATGCCATCCAAGACCTCTGTTTCTTCTGTTGTGATGGATCATCGATGATCCGTCTTTCATTATGCTGGGATGTCAATTCACGAAGCTGCACTACTACGTTTCGGTGCTCGGTGCACAGCGTGCGCTATGCTTTCATAGCACGTACTGGTTTACTGGTTATACAATTGTATGTAGGAGCGTAGGAGCGGATGGGCGGGAGGTGGGAACTTCTCGTGAGTGTCTTTCAAGCGAGAAGGAGAAGGTTGAACTTACCGCCGGTCCCATCTTTACGGGTCTTTCTAGCTAATACAGCTTTATCAACTTGCACTAATGGATTCTACTAACCAAAACAGGATTCGTCTGCTAACTACTCCACAAGCGGAGGTGAGCAGAGGACTATCGCTTCTTAAATGTTAAATGGGATCCCATCGATTGTAAACCTTTAATTATTTAGAAACGGAGTGTGACAGTTCAGGTAAAATAGTGTGCAGAAAAACCACGCTCGGAGAACGCAAGACGAAGGAGGCTCTGGAATCCACTGGGCGTCACATTCGACGAAGAAATGGGACAGTGGATTGTTGCTGACAGCGGCAGCGATCGGAGAGGGTCATTGAAATCGGCTAAATTCTTCCGCAACTAGGTGGCCATCGAAAATTCCAACAGATCGCCCTCCCGCCTCAGGGTCGCACCATAACGAATCGAGGGAGGCGAATCCTATATCCGTCGGCCGTTCTGCCCTGAGACTCGGAAAAAAATGTGTTTGTCCTCACTGACAGCGACATAAGAATAGTCGCCCATGGGGAAAGCCAGGCACCGTCGTCGTGGTCACAAACATTGAAGGACACGCAAGTGGTCAGTATCTTCATCTGCACCTCTGCATAACTTCTGTGGTAATAAAACTTTCACAACTACACAGGCGTGGCGGGAGCGGCACGCAGAGACGTCGTCACGATTTTCTACGACAGCGTCGATGGGTGGAACCTAAACCTATTCGAAGGAAAGGAAAACGGCGCGGTCGGTTTTGGTTCGTCGTTTTCGCTGTAGCTAACCCTAACAGCCTCATTGCAGCTTCTGGCACGAATCCCGTACCGCACTCCGACTGACTTGCGCATCCCACCATAATCATCGCCTCCCTGGAAGCCTTATGTGGCGACGAGGTCCCTGCATGCTACATGGATTTCCAAAGAAGCACGCTCGTCTTGACCGACCACGGTGACTGTATTTTGTTTTTCTTCCTCTTTCACATCCAAAACCGCACTGCGTCGTTGGTCATTTCAATTATATTACCTTAAGGGACAAATCACCTCCCCAGCTTCTTCACCTTTGACGACGCCATCCACCAGCGTGCAACGACTTCGCTGCAGACGATCGTAGGACGGTCAGTTTTCCTGCACGATATCAATAATCGCTTCTATTCCTTCTCTGAGCGCGAATCTGCGTACGTTATTTGCTGACCATTTAGACTATATCGAGGTACCGGCGTCTTCATCGACAACGGCGGCGTGGCCGTGGTGGCCGATTCAGCGGAGCGTAGGATCCAAGTAAATAAAAATATATTTCGCCTCTGTAGTATCAGCCGGACCATTTCCCATTTTTCCAGCCTTTTTCCGCGTTTTTAAAAATTTGCGTATGACGCCATAATGAGGCAAACGCAAATTCTGCACAAGACCACTGTCCGATTTTTGACGGCTCCGAACTCTCTAGAGGATTGCAATCCTATCGGATGATTACAGTACCACTCATGTGCGAAGGTATTATTTAACAGAGAAGACCTAACTATCTTTGTCTGATTTATGATAGATGTGAATCAACTGAGTCGTTGGGAAAGAGTGCGATACAGAGTGCAAGTGCGTTGCTTCCAAAGTACCCTGAAGGATTGGTGAGTAGGAACATCCTGTGTCAATAGGCCTTCGATAGCCGCTTCAGTTTCGACGGAGTCGAATGCCTTCTTCAGGTCGATGAATGTGAGACACGCTTGTAACTTTTACTCTCGCAGTACTTCAATGAGCTTCGTGACGGTATGTATGAGGTCACGCTAAATCGTCTTCGGAATCCAGTTTGGTCGTCGACAGTTCCTAGTCCAGCGTTTCGCTGATCCTGTTCAGGATGTTTGCTTGCAGAGTACGGACAGCAGGCAGACAGTTGCCGGTGTCGTGCACGTCTCCCTTGTTATACGACAAGACGGTCCTGCTGGTCTTCTACTGAGGTGGAAGCTTGCGTTCCGAACCTGCGATAGGACATGTTCTTGAATCATCATCAGGAAGACGATTGGCAATTCCTGACACAAAATTGATATGTATGAAGATTTGAGCAACCGACAGCAATTTCCTCACACTTTTCTCTTAGAAACCAGTCTTGCTGCCGTATGCTTGAAATCTAATTCCTCTTCTATAAAACAGAAGCAGGTTTTTCTGTTCTTACGAAGATAGAACCCTAAGATGCAAGGTAAGGTGATCAGAGTAGAATCAGGCGACATAAATAAACTCCACCAGCGTCGAGTGGAGATGCTCACCACCAAATTCAAAAGCGATGACAGTATTGATTTTGCTACTCAGAACTCCAAGTTATGTCCCACATTCGGCACTAGCTGTGAGTCATTGAAATGATTGAACTGACCTATGCGGGAGTTAAGGAAAAAAGCAGCAGTGATAGTTCTGAGAAGGGTATCCGCATCTTCGAGGACCTTGAAAGCCTATCTATGAGCAAGAACTGGAATGAATTTCGTTATCGTGGCATTTCCTCTCCAGATTACTTGTTATGAGATCCGATATACTTGTGTAACTATTCATCAAAAGGATAGATACACATCGATGTCGAACACCCTCGCAATGTTCGGGTCTTACCAAGCGTAGCAGGCATTTGAACACCTCCTTGGATACACATCATGACAAATACATGCGATCCTTTATACACGATTTCAACTTGATGAACGACGCAGGCCGACTTGCGATCATTGCGTGTAACCACAAAACGAATGAGGTGGGGTTACTGCTTCATCGAACGCAACATCCACTCCTTATGGGATCCACCAGCACTCACCCGTGAATCGGAATGAGCCGGCCGTTGATATCAGCATGGAAACAGTAAGGGGGCGTTCAGAGCATCATCGCCGCGCGACGCGACGTAATGGTAATCACCCATATCGATCGAGCGACGTCGCATCGCCCCATCGCGAGGTGTTCATAGCTGTTCTGCAGCGAACACCTTACCGGTCGGCGACATCATCATCGCCAGGCGATGAAGATATCGCCTCATTTCAACCACCGATAAAGTCATCGCGTGGTATGGAATTCTTTCTCTCTCCACCTATATCCATCATGATACATGAATCCGAGCATGAGGCCGGTCTAATACTTCTACAACGTAAAGCGGCTTTCACACTGCCGTTGTTGCTGTTGCGCAACCGATGCCGTAATGATGAAGCATACCGCAAAGACGTAGAGGAGCAACAGCAGCAACGAGGGGGCTTTCACACCTCTGTTGCCGCAACCCTGCATCAGCAACACCGGCATCGGTTGCACAACGGTTGCGCGGCCTCAGCAACGTGGAATGATCGCCATCATTCCTTGTTGCTGATGCTCGTCAACGGAGGATATCACACGTCTTATCCCATTATCTTATCTCACCGCGTTGCGGCTGCAAGAAACATCGAACTCCGCCCTTTTTTCATTGCTCGTTGCTGCCACAGCAGCAACGGCAGTATGAAAGCCGCTTAAGTTTTTAATTTCAGGAATCTTCTAATGGTAAGGAGATCGAGGGAATACAGAAGACCGGCAATAACTGTTATTTCTGGTAAGTTTTTTCAACGTCTTCTATTATCTCAGTTTAGAAATTATCTAATTGGTACTAAGATTGTTCGAAACAGATGGGGTCCGGGGGGGGGGGGGGGTGGGGTCAATTAGAGATGGGCGAATTTACTTTTTCTGATTTTCTGACCATTTAATGCGACGATTTTTTCTGTTTTGTGGCAGAGTGGACAAAAAATGGGTCAGAAAACAGACCATATAGATGCGAACAAAATTATGTCATAAAATCCAATAGAAAGAATCCAAAAAGTATTATAGAATTGCGAGTTTGATTCCAATGTTTCTAGAGTATTTTAAATTGCAAGCATCTGGTCTGTAGTCAGCATAAGAGGTACTAACATTAACGATGGATCGTCATCGCAATATGAACCGAAAATGCCAATTCAAAAAAGCAGAGGCGGTATAAGTGGGCTAGAGCCCGCTGCACACCAGCAACATATTTTAAAATGAGTAAGTTAGATCTCCCAGACCCCGCAGTTCATTACGTTGCCTAGTCCTGCGATATCCTCTCCGTCAGCGGGGAGAGCATGGAAACTGCGTTTATGTGAGTGTAAACGACCATGAACAATCTCGGAGCACACACAAATTTTTTGACCCATTTTTTGTCCATTCTGCCAGAAAACAGAAACAAATCGCCCAAAATGGCCAGAAAATCAGAATACAGAAATTCCGCCCATCTCTGATTGTAACCCACCCCTGGACCCTATCTGCGTCGAACAATCTTAGTACCAATTAGATACCTTCTAAACCGAGATAGTAGAAAACCTTGAAAAACCAGAAATAACAGTTGTTGCCGGTCTTCTGTGTTCCCTCGATCTCCTCAGAAGATTCCTGAATTTAAAAATTGACTTCATAGATGTCGCAGATCAGGTTCACGCTCGGATAGATATATGATATAAGGCATAGGTGATGAGAAAAAGAACTGCATCGCCCCGCGATGAGTTCATCGCTGCTTGCAAATGGGGCGATATCTTCATCGCGTGGCGATGCTGATAATTGCGTGCGATAAGGTGTTCGCTGCAGAACAGCTATGAACACCTCGCGACGGGGCGACGCGAAGTGTTGATATGATATGGGGTGGATTATGATGAGATGTTGGAGATTATGTTCAGATGTTAGTCGCTTGCCGTTCATAGCGGTGCGATTCCAGGTGAGGGAGCGACGCGATCATCGCGTCGCTCCGACAGTGGGCTTCGCGTCGCCACGCGAACGCTCTGAACGCCCCCTAAAGCTTCTTGATAGAAAGCCGGACGCTGCCGCTCATCCCAATATACCGGTGAGTGCGGACGGGTCCCACGAAGTGTAGATGTTGCGTTCGATCAAACAGCGTTGTAATGGCGGAGAACATTCCCGACCGATCAGCACGAGGTGTTGGCTCGAGCTCCGACTGGCGCTAGACATCGTTATGATGGCTTATACCAGCCATTTGCAGCGTAAAGAAAATGAATCGGATGTGACCCATTTTGAAACATTGTAAATGAAAGAAGGACAGTCAATGCAGGACAGAGTTGGACGTCGAGGGAGCAGGTGGCACTGCGTAAGAAGGCGAAAGGGAAGAGTCTGTATTCAATGCATATCCACCTCCGACAAAAATGCGTATACCCTTTCGCAAAAATAGTTCAGCGCAGGCAAGCACTGGACCTCTTCTTTTGTGAGGTGCAGGTCAGTTTGCCGTCTCGAAAACTGCGGTAAATCGAAGAGCATCATTTTAAAAAGACGTGCGGACTAACCATAGCCAGGCATTGAGAGTTTCCCAGTATTCTAACTGGGAGAAACACTTTTTGTTTGGGTGTTCAGTATGCTACATTTTGCGTGTTGCAGAGTTGAACCGGCCGGTGCCACATAGCTCCCCATGTTGTGTGCATTCCCGCATTTGGTTTCTATGGCTATTGCTTTAATTAGTATCAAGTTACGCAGGTGTGGTTGTACGTTGAGGTGAAGAAGAGTTGTCTTTTTATGTTCTGGTTTTCTGAAATTCATCAACAGCCCAGTGGCGGTTCTAGGACGTAGGGGGTTGAGCCTAATTCCAGAGAACGGGTGATGCGGCGTAATAGAGCGAAGCAATATTCCGGCTGTGGTCGCTCCCTCTTCCAAATCGAGGACTGCTCTGCCACGTTCCTTTACTAGAGCGACAAACTCATATTCAGTGAGCTCACAGACAACACATGAAACAAACAGTGATAAGATCAAGGCAATGCCTCATTTCCGAAGGCTGCGAAGTGTGACTCATTTCGTACTGTTGAGCCATATTTGCGGGAATCCCGTCATTGTTTGCCTGAACATTTACATGTCGTTTTACTCATTCAAGTACGTCAAGATTCGGCGCGATACGGCTTGGGGCACTTTAGAACTCTTTCTTGTGTTTTTCTTAGTAGGGCTCACTATTTTGGCGCGATCCCACTGCGGAAGTGGGCCATCTAGAAAAATGAAGTTTGGGGCGCAAATAGGGTGAGTGGAGCTATGGCCGCTAAAATCAGAGCGGAATAGATTTTTTAGCGTCGGGGCGCCACGGATGGAAACTGCTTTCGAGGCTCACAAGGGAACTGTCTGAACGGTACGCCGGAACGGCAAGAACGAGGGTCTTACTTAGACCTCATCGGCGGCTGCCGTGGTTGTTGCGTGGCTGACGTGGACGAACACGGCAGCCGCCGGTTGATCTGCAGGTTTGCGGGATAGTGTAGCGGGCGGCCGCTGTCGATGCGTCGTGGATCGCGCTGCGACGTCTTGTATGCCAGCGATGGCTGCCTCAGCAAGCGGGCCGTGAGGCAGTGGATGTTGCGCTGCTCCATGATAGGAAGGTCGGGGGTTCGGTTCTGCAGCGTTGCGTGCTTTTTGCATTTCAATTGAGTGGTCGAGATTTGAGGGGTTTTGAGTCATTGAGCGGCGTTTTCTGGCCTGGTTCTGCTGGTGATGCTGCGGACTCTTCCTGAGCGACGAAGGCAGTTTCCACACGAGCAGCTTGGATCGCACCCACCCTGGAGTCCCTTCCCTAGCCTGATTCTGCGCTCGAAGAGCGCAGAATCCAGCTGCGGACTCCCCCTGAGCGACGAAGGCTTCCCACACGAGCAGCTTGGACCGCACCCACCCTGGAGTCCCTTCCCTAGCCTGATTCTGCGCTCGAAGAGCGCAGAATCCAGCTGCGGACTCCCCCTGAGCGACGAAGGCTTTCCACACGAGCAGCTTGGACCACACCCACCCTGGAGTCCCTTCCCTAGCCTGATTCTGCGCTCGAGGAGCGCAGAATCCAGCTGCGGACTCCCCCTGAGCGACGAAGGCTTCCCACACGAGCAGCTTGGACCGCACCCACCCTGGAGTCCCTTCCCTAGCCTGATTCTGCGCTCGAAGAGCGCAGAATCCAGCTGCGGACTCCCCCTGAGCGACGAAGGCAAGGGGTGCTGCGAGACCACGCGGCAGCAGACACGTTGCAACGCGTCAGCCTGTGCAGAAACGCGCTCCGATGACGGATGATCTGCAGGTTTTCGGGATACTGTAACACGATTTGGCACATTGCCACGGCAGCCGCCGATGAGGTCTAATGGCTATCAAGAACGAGTAGCATAGGGAGAATCCCCGTCCTCCAAATAGTAACAGAACATGTTTTGTTTTTGCCGAATCCTTGAGGCAAAAACAAAACATGTTCTGTTACTATTTGGAGGACGGGGATTCTCCCTATGCTACTCGTTCTTGCCGTTCCAGCGTACCGTTCAGACAGTTCCTTGTCAGGGGAGTCCTGCGCTCTTCGAGCTAGGGAAGGGGCTCCAGGGTGGGTGCCATCCAAGCTGCTCGTGTGGAAACTGCTTTCGTCGCTCAGGGGGAAGTCGGCAGTCGGGATCTGCAGAAGCATACAGCTGGAAAATGGGCAGAAAACGCCTGAAAATGTGTAGACGTTAAAACCCCTGGATCTCATCCAGCCTGTTGAACGAAATGCAAAAACGCCACCATGCATAGGAACCGAACCTCCGACCTTGAAGGCTGAACCGCCCCTCTACCCACTGCGTCACGACCCGTTTGGCAGCCATGCCACCGCGGGCACATAAGGGGCCAAATCGTATTGATCGAATGCCAATGTCGGCGCTGACGCAGCTCACGTGTGCATTCGCGTCGAACAAGTGTTCCTGTACACCAATACGCTCTCATACGCCTGCGTCTATTCCGATCTGATTCTAGAGGTTTTAGCAATTCCCAATAGGGTCAGGGGTCACCATGTAGGAAAGTCCTACACAACGTTTTGTGTTGCCCGAAACTAAAAATTTTATGCAGGTTATCCACTCAGTAAGGAGTGACCTCCCACCGAGCCTACTTGCGCCATTTTTGGCGCTGTGCAGGTGAGAAGGGTGGGGAAACTCCCCCTCGATTTCTTCATTGTACAGCTCACGGTAAGACAATATGTTGCACTTACCTCGGCGTGACCCACCCCATCTTTAGGATTCCTTTAGAACATAAAGCTTTAGCAAGAAAAAAGAGTAAGGAAAACCGCCATCGCAACAGTGCACTCCGACACACCTAACGGCGTGTCTCGCACTTGTGCGCTTCGCGCGACTTCACAGCATCACTGAACTATGGGAAACAGTTTTTGTGAAACATATAATTCGCTAACATCTAGAACCTGATGCATACTTTATCGGCATCAAGCCGTTCACCACTGCGGTACCTTCATCATAGATTCTCTCCGGACCAGCCATTAACGCCATTGGTTTGTGCTGCACAATACTTCTGTCCCTCAGGTTGCTCCTCCGCAACAGTTCTCATGCTCAACAGCAAGCTTTCAAGCTGTCGTTGGCATGTCTTCCGAAGCCAGGTTCCCTCTCACTCGGTTCTTTTTACTGGATCTAATTGCTGGTTCGCCCTTACTGGTCTTCCCTCCCCCTCTTTAGTCCCCACCTTCCTGGCACCAACTCCTGGCCCACTTCTTTGTTTCCACTATTGACCCCTTACTAGTCTCTTCCTGCTGGTTTCCCCGTCCTGGCCCCTCATACAGGTTGTTCCTTTCCTTCCTGATCGCTCTCCTGGTCCACCCTAGAAGTTTTCCTTACAGCCCTTCTCCACCACCCCTCAGTGGTCATCCCATGTTCATGGTAGACGTCGCTGACACGTTTTCAGAATTAGGACGCTTGTTGCGCGACGTAGGGGGCCCGTCTTCTGGATCCAAAAGCTCAAGATCCAGATTCGTCTTTACTTATGAAGCAGAGGGCCCGTGGTGCCGTGGGGCTGCCGGAAAACATGTTAACGCGGCAACGGCGACGGAAACGCGGCAACCCACGGCACCCGAGGACGGGTGCTTCATAAGTACCGGCTCCGTGTTGCCGTGGGTTTGCTGCGTTAACATGTTTCCCGGCAACCCCACGGCACCACGGGCCCTCTGCTTCACTAGTACCGATCCGCCTTCCGAACCCAAGAGCTCAGAGGCTTGCGCGGTTGCCGCTGTGTCAAGCATGAAGAGGCTATGCACATGGGAGATTCCTTGTTATCCTTATGAATTCCCTTACGGCTCCCTTCTTGTTGCTTCCCCACCTGATCCCGCCTCCAGGTCTTTTCTTCCAGGTAGATTCCTCCCCGCCCCCCCCCCCTCGCGACCCTTCTTACTACTCGACCCTAAT